>MU223744.1:700290-724649 GCA_018584345.1 Thuja plicata
AAGAAAGATTGGTTTTCAATGTATATTTTCTCCGTTATAACTGCTCAAAGTTGAACTTATCTAAAATCGACAGTTTTCACCTCCCTCCAAATTTCCCCTATCAAATCTACACCATTCAGAAAAAAATCACATATTATTTAAGAGGACTGTCTCCTCTAGTGTTAAATATAAATTTTAAATTTTTTTGATATGATTTACTATTTTTTTATTTATTTGAAGCAACATCTTTTCGAATGTTAAAATACCTACTTGTTGTATTTTGAAATTATAATATATTAGATCTAATCAAAATATTATAAACTTTATATGAAAATTATCTTGACTCTGAGCTCTACAAAAGGGTATTTTTTATAATTTTTAAAAATATCATTAAAAAGAGTAAGGGTTATTGAAACATCGATTTTCTGAAATAATTTTATTTCTTTGGTAATTGGTATAAAACATGCATTTAATAGACATTTCCAATTGGAAAAGTTTAACCATTTATCTAGCTTAGCTAGAATGAATCTAGCTAGACCATATGTTTGATGAAAATTAATTTTTATTTAGAAATACTCAAATTTAGCTGTGCTGATAAGTGGTCCTAAAATGTGACACAACTTTGTGCTTTTACCCTCCTATGACACTAACATGTGTATGCAGGATGGTGTTAATGAAATGCATGTTTATATGAGATGTTTATTATGGATGCATTTGATTATGATTACCATGTATGCAGATGCTTGATTTTTTTTTTCTGATGCACTTTAAATGAAATGAATGTAATCTATTATGCACAAAATATCTGAGGAATTCATGTGTTAGTTAGAATGAAGTTAGTTTGGAATGTTCTCTGGGATAGATTGATAGATATGTATTGATAGAATGGATGGTTGACGATTGATAGATATGAATTGATAGAAGGGATGAGTGACCCAAGTCATTGCCGTGTTTCCAATTTTTTGTCATCATTGCATCTTTTTATGAGGTTCCAAAGAGTATCCAATGCATCTAGATCTCAGACCATTTGGATACCGCTATGACCTCTTAATAACCAGAAGGAGTAGAGAGATTGAATATAAAGAGAACTTAGACCACCCATATATTGACCATCTGGGTTCAGCTATGTTCCCTATTTTGAAAAGAAAGAGATCCAAATGCACCTAGATATTGACCATATGGATACCGCTATGATCTATGATTTGAAAAGAAAGAGATCTAAAAGCACCCAGATATTGACCATCTTGATATCACTTTTCTCACTGACCACCTGAAAAAGATAAAACCAAGATAGAATTCAAATGCACCCAGATCTCAAACAATTTGGATACCTCTATGAATTCTTGATTTTGAAAAGAAAGACAAAAAAAAATAGAAATCCAATGCACCTAGATCTCATACCATCTATATACTACTATGATTCTATTGGTAATAAACAAGCAGATAAAATAAAAATGTTTGTACACTTCTTTCCCAGGGTTAAGCTTAGATCGTGGAACTACGTGGCTGCTAGATAAGTGACAATGCCTACCACATTTATCCTAAATCATCATGGCCCCAGAATTGAAGTGAACGTTCCATAGACATCAATAAAAGAAAATAATTCATGTTCTATCATAGCTACTCTCCTTGCTTGGTGGATCCTAGAGTAGTGTAATAACATAACCGCAAAATATAGACTGACATCTAACTCATGACTGACCTAGTCAACATTTTGATTGTTCCTTGATTCAGTTTGATTCTCTTGATTGGCTTGACTCTCTTGATAGGCTTGATTGGCTTGATTGTCTTGATTGTGTCTGGTTTTAGGAATAGATGACTCATATAAGACTGATCTGTCTGGTTTTGAGCTTATCCACCACTGTGTAAGATGATTAATTGATTGATTGGTTGATTGATTTTGATCATTTTGGGTAGCTGATCAAGCTATGTCTGATGGGCCCAATGTTGATTCACAAAGCTCATGGTTTTGACATTTGATTGACTTTCTTGGTCACCAATTTTATTTTTTGATAACCGAGTTGGTTTTATTGCTTTGGATTTTGCAATTTTTTTATTATTTTTTATGAAGATTGATTTTTTTCAGGACATTTTGATCTTTTTAGCATTTTTTGAAGAGTTTTTTTTTAAATTTTTTAGGGATTTTTTTAGGATATTTAGAATCGCCACGTAGTCTAGTGGACTAGTACTAACCATGGATAAGTGTTGGTTCTCAGAGGAGAATGTTCTTTTGGATATAGCTTGGGTAGTCAGTCTTGCATGCAATTTTTTCTCAAGCTTTGATCTTTGAGTTCAATGATGGTGAAGTTGGATTTGAACGCTTGGCGCCTGTTTGCCAGGTTTTCACCAAGGTACCTACTCAATGGTTCATGTTTTCCAGGTTTTCACTAAGAGAGTGATTTTTTTTCTCTTTAATTTTTTTTCTTTTTTTTTGTCACCAAGGCTCCTATTTTCCAGATTTTCACCAAGGTAATCTTTTGTATTTTTTGATTTTTTTGATATTTTCTAGCTATGTAGATAGTTTCCTTAACCATTGAGACCTCAAGCATATAACCTCTTGAGGTGCATTTTGTTTATGTATCTGGCAAGCTGATCTCCTTCTGGTGTTTCCAGTTGGTATGCCCCACTTTGGGTAGAGTTGACAATGACATATGGTCCTATCCAGTTAGGCTCAAACTTTCCTGGTTTCACTCTCTCTGCTTGGTTCTTTTGATTTTCCATGAGGATGAGGTCTCCTACCTCAAAATTTTGTGGCCTCACTTTCTTATGATAGTTCCTTCTAAGGTGATTCTGATAGCCTTTTAAGTGGTTGAATGCATTTTGTCTTCTTTCATCTAATAGTTCTAATTCACTGAGCCTTGCTACTCTATAGTCTTAATCTGAAATCAGGTTCTTTAATTATATTCTCAGGGATGTGATTCCCACTTTGAGGGGTAGGACCACCTCTGATCCATATACTAGGTAGAAAGGAGTGGCTCTTGTAGGTGTTCTCATGCCAGTTTTGTATGCCCATAATGCGGGACTAAGCTGTAAATGCCAGTCTCACCCTAATTCGTTAACTATTTTATTCAAGATTTTCAAGATGGTCTTCTTTGTCGCTTCAGCCTAGCCATTCCCTTGAGGATAATAGAATGAAGAGAAACCTTGTTTGATGAATCACATAGATCCTTGACATCTTTGTTTTAGAAAGGTGTACCATAATCTATCAGGATGGTTTGATGAATTCCATACCAAAAAATGATGTTGCTGAGTGTGGACATGGAGATCTACTTTCCAGTTATGTAGGTAAGGGGAATTGCTTCCACCCATTTAGTAAATCACTCTATTGCTGCTATGATGTATTTATGTTCATTAGTTGAAGATGGTGTAATCTTGCCTACTAGGTCAAATCCCCACATAGAAAATGGTAATGGTAAAGTGATAGGATTTAGTTCTTGGGTTGGTGCATGGATGAGGTCTCCATGAATCTGACATTGCCTACACCTTTAAACATACTTGTTTTCATTTGTCTCTACTATGGGCTAGTAGTACCCCATGTGGATGATCTTTTTAGCTAATATGTTTCCACCTCCATGGGTTTCACAAATTCCTTCATGTACCTCGTACATAGCTCTCTAGGATTCTATGGAAGTGAGACATCGTAATAGCATTGCATCTAGACTTCATCTATATAGAGTAGTTGTGACAATGGTGTACCTAGAAGATTTGCAGATGAGGGAATTTTTATGGTTCCTAGACAAGTTAGGAGGTAAGAAACTACTTTGGAGGTAATTATACATGTCATGTTACCATGAGGTTTCAGGACCAACAAGGACACACATTAATTCTGTAATTGGTGATTGATGTGATGGCATCATCAGCTTCTCCACTAGAAACTGGAATCTAGTTTCATTGCATGGCATATCGATCAAGGATGCTATGGTAGCCATCGCATCTGCTACTTTGTTTTGAGCTCTTGGTACTTGCTCAAAAAAAATGTACTGGAATTTAATGCCCAACCTGTCCATCTGTTCTCTGTATGGTATTAGTTTCTCATCTTTTGTCATATAGTCATTGTTGACTTGGATAACGACCAACTGCAAATCTCTGTAGACCTTAAGGTTCTTGATTCTCCATTGTATTGTTGTTTTTACTCCAATGACTAGAGCTTCGTATTTGGCTATGTTGTTTGTGCATGGGAAGTTGAGTCTGAAATATTTGGGAATTGCATCATTGTTTGGAGTGATGAGTACTATCCCTACTCCTGCACCATGGTTCATGCATGACCCATCAAATTATAGTTTCCATACCTCTATTTCCTGTTGGAGTGTAAGGATAGACTCATCTAGAAATTGAGATATGATAGGCTGATGATCTTGAATAGGTTCCTTTGCTAGATGATCCGCAATCACTTTCCATTTGATGGCTTTCCTATCTATGTATTTTATGTCAAATTTTCTTAGGGTCATCACCCACTTTTCTATTCATCCAGTGAGTGCTTATTTTCTTAGTAGATACTTGAGGGGATCAATGTGCGCTATCAAATTTTTTGGTGGCTCAACATGTAATGCCTCAGCTTCTGGGAAGCAAAGACAACTGCTAGGCATGATTTTTCAATTGGTGTATAGTTGAGCTCATAGCCTACCAATGTTTTGTTGAGATAATAGATAGCTCTCTCCTTACCTGTGTCATCATGTTGTGCTAAGAGTATGCCTAATGCTGATTTAATTGCTGAGATATATAGAAGCAATGGCCTACCTTGGACTGGTGGCACCAATATGGGATACTTGAGTAGATAGTCCTTAAATATTTGGAACGCTTGTTCACATTTTTCTGTCCATATGAATGTTATGTTCTTGTATAGTAGATACTGGAATGGATGGCACTTGTCTGATAATTGGGCTATGAAGCACCTGATAGATTGGAGTCTAACTTGTAACCCCCTGAGTTGCCTTAGGTTGGTCGATGGTGGCATGTCTAGTATTGCTTTGACTTTCTCTAGGTCTACCTCTATGCCTCGATGTGACACTATGAATCCCAATAGCTTCCTGGAGGTGACCCAGAATGCACATTGCTTTGGGTTTAAATGGACCTTGTATTCCTGCATTCTATCAAAGATAGGTCCCAATGCTTGTAGATGATCCTTTCTAAGCATAGACTTGGAAAGTATGTCGTCAACATAGTCCTCCATTGTTTTGTGGATGAGATCATGCAAGATGGTTTTCATGGCCCTTTGATATGTTTCTCTGGCATTTTTTAGACCAAATGGCATGACGTTCCAATAGTAGGTGCCCCATGCACATGTAAAAGCAATTTTGTGTTGGTCCTCTAGTGCAATCCTTATCTAATTATATCCTAAAAATTCATCCATGAGTGATAGCATCTGATGTCCTGCGGTGAGATCTACTATCATATCGATGTTAGGCAAAGGAAAGTCATCCTTGGGAAAATTTTTGGTAAGATCTCTAAAGTATGTGTAAATACAAATCAGACCACTATGCTTGGTAACTGGTACCAGATTAGATATCCAGTCTATGTATGGGATCGGTCTTATGAACTTAGCATCTAGGATCTTTCTCAATTCTGCCTTGACTAGTAATGCAACATGGGGATACATCTTTCTCAGCTTTTGTTTGACGGTTTTGGTGTTGGGTAGCAACAGGAGATGATGTAGCACAAGATATGGATCTAATCCTGGCATGTCTGTGTAGGACCATGCAAAATTGACCTTCCTTTCCTTAAAGAAGTTGATGAATTGTTCTCTCTCCTCTGGGGTGAGTGATTTTTCTAAGTAGATGTTCTTTCGATTCTTGTCATCACCCAAGTTGACTTCTTCTATTTCCTCTGCTAATAATGCTGAATTTTCCTTTGTCAAGGGGAGGAGTTCCTACTTTCCATCTTCTAGTGCCTCAGTGAGGTTTTCACTAGAAGATACGTCTTGTTTTGTCTTTTTATAATTTTTTGTGCTAGTAAGTGCCTTTCATTTTTCCCTCACTGATGATTCTTTTTTCTTTTTCATTTTTTTTTAATGACTAGAGAGAGGAGCTTCCTCCCCAAAATATGTTGATCTATCGAGGTCGATGGAGAAACCTTCTTTATGGTCTCCTGATGGAATTCCCTCTCTAAGTCCCATTAAGTCTAGGATAACCTCGTCATTCTCAAAGATATCCATATCAGGTTGTCCTTGTTGATCCCACTCTATCAGTTATGGGTGTATAAGACATAGGTCCTCATGGTGGGTTGACTCTGTTTGGTTGAATGGGACAATGGAGATGGTTCCAAAAAACCTAGAGTGTGATGTGGATGCACCACCTGATGAATTGCTATCAATGTGTTTATCAATATAAGGTTGGTCATTTCTGGTTAATTGGTCAAACAGATCATCAAGGTGTATGGTGGTGGCTGACCAAGGGGAATAGTCTGGGATTGATGGTTCAAAGTCGTGAATGGATCTCCACTCATACTCATTGGAGTCAGTTTCACTAGAATTCCCATCGGATGTCTCACTTCCCTCGTTATTGTGTATTGCTTGGTTGAGGGTTAATCGGGATTGAGAGGTTCCCACTTCGGCTGGCAACAAATGTTGAAGTATGTTGCTGATCAAGATGTGTTCTAAGTTTTTCCCCCAATGTAACTTTGATATTGTTTCTTAATCAACGAGTATGTCTTGGGTGATATGACTTGTTCTTTGTTTCCCATAGCCTAACCCTCTCTTGTTTCTTTGGGTTGGAAGGAGAGATAGTTCCATTAAACCTTATTGTCTTGCCCCTAGACCAGTTGTACCATCATACCCAAAACTTTGTAGCATTGTATAGCCAACTCCATAGGTTGATACGGGTAGGGGTTGTTGAAGTGTCTCTTGTGGATCTTGATACAACCATGTATTGATATGTGGATCAAATGGGTTCTCTTCTGCAATGTCTCCCCATCTGACAAAGGTTGTAGGTGGACACCTGAATAGAATAGGTTCTAGGGTTTCTATTATAATTGTGGGTTGTGGCATGCCATATGTCCATGGGCTCTGAGGTATGTTTGTGATAGTGAAAGCTTCCTCATGGCTGTATTCACCACATCCCTTGTCAATAATAGATATTTTTCCCACTCTTCTTGTGACATCTTTGGGGATTGAATTTGATACGAAGGTATACTTGCCTCTTGGTTTGATGGAACCTATTTGTTAATACTGGTTTGAACAACATTGCAGTATTGAAACAGGTTTGGGTCTCCTTCAATAATGATTTATGTCCCCTGGTATGGTAACTTGATGCACTAATGATATGTGGAGGGTACAACTTGCATCTCATGTATCCATAGTTTCCCTAGTCACATGTTGTATCCCAACTCTAGGTCTAGGATCTAGAAGGGAGTGTTCTTGATAGCTGGGCCAATACAGACTGGTAGAATGATAATACCTTTGGAAGATCTCTCCTCTTCATCATAGGCTCTGATGTTGATCCTTCTTGTGTCATAAATACTAGATTTAGAGTAGCCTAGTTCCTTGATGACCTTTAGAGTACATATGTTCAATCTTGCTCCACCATCAACGAGGACTCTACGAATTGCACTTTTGTGGACTTGGACAAGCAAGTGCAAAGGATCATTATGCAAGGTTTTGTACGGCGGAACATCATGGTCTATGAATGTTGCATTCTTGTTGGCTGCTATATGATTTACCATTGTCTAGAAGCTCTCTAGGGTTATGTCCCTTGGGACAGTTGCTTTTTGAAGTGCTTGGTCTAATGCTTGCTTGTACTGCGGGGATATGCACAAAAGGTCAAACATGGATATTTGGGTAGGCATGCGCTTTAGCTGATCCACTAGGCTTATCTATGGATCTGAGGTAGGATGACGGTTGACTGGTGTACCAGATGAGGAAGTCATTCCTTGCAAGACAAATTTTGTATGACACGTGTTGGAAATATATGATGTACCTAGTGACTAAGAGGAGGGAGGAATTAGGAACCAATTAAACTTAATCATTTTAATATACAATTAGATTAACTTCTTTGTTTGCATGCATTGAACTTGAAAGTAAAGAATCATACACATCACATAACACAATATTTGGTTACCCAGAAACCTTCCAAAAGAAAGTAAAATTGGGGTAGCGATGATACCCACAAGATTTAGTACTGCAGTATAAATTTAGCCTGTTAGAGCTTACAATGACCACTTTTGATGGTTTGCCCTGTTAGGAGGATAGAAAGGACTGTTAGGTCCACCCTGTTAAAGGATTTTGTACAATACAATAAGTAATGCAACTCTATTAAGATATTTAGAGAAATCACTATTAGGTCCACCTTATAAAAGGATTTTTCTTATCCACCTGTGAGAATGAACTAGTTGATGATCTTCTCTGTACAACTATGATTTTCTAAATAAGATCCTTCTGAATATAACTGATCACATGAATGTGATAGATGAGACTCTGCTATCCTGAATACTTCTACTCTTTAATCAAACTAGCATTCGCATGTCTTATATATACATACACACCATACATACATACTTGTATAAAAAAAACTATCTTACATATATATATCTTTATCTAAACAAATAACTCTACAAGTCGGCTTGCAATAAACAAAATTATATTTAACAATATATGAAAGGTCGGCTTCAAACTGTCACTCGGGTCCAGAAGTCTACTTGGGTGATAACTGTCACTCGGGTGATACTACAAATCACTCGGGTCATACTGATTACTTAGGTGATCCTGGTCACTCAGCAAATGTTGATCACTCGGGCAACACTGATCACTCAGAACTTGCATAAAGCTTGTTGGCTCGGTCGACACTAGATGACTAAGTATTTTGACACTAATTGACAATGTGTCTTTCCATAAGGTCTACAATCTCCCCCTTTGGCATTAGTGAAAAAACACTTATCATTGAATTCTGTATCTCATATGTCAAAACTCCCCCTTAATGTCTACTCAAGTTTTGTCACTGCTTCTGCTGCTCGGGTCCAACTGACTCTATTTTTGTATTTTTCAAAAAATATTTTTGTAAAGTATATTTTCTACATTGTTCCATTGTACACATGTTTCCTCAATGATATTTCCCCTTTATTACAATATAATGATATTTCCCACTTGTTTTTGACAAAAATGCCAAAAGTGATATTTACAAGGTTATTCCAAAGTAGGATAGAAAATCACTATGTACCTTCAAAATTTGAGAAAAAGTGTTGTCTCAGTTGTCCTATAGCACCTTCATGATGTGCAATTCAATTTTTAGCTTTGTAGACAACTCTATCATTAGCTCGACAACTGAGAAATTGTTGTCATGAATGAGTGTCTTTGCATGTATTATTCATTTCTGCATTCCATCCATGTGTGGTAGGAGTTGGCTTTGTATAGCTATAAGTGATTCTCTATTTCTGGATTCTTCTTTCAACAATTCAGCTTGTAGATCATTAAGATACTTGATCTTCATGAAGTGAGTTGAACTAGTGCTTGGTTCAAGTGCTAACTGCCTTGCACTTTCCTTTATGTCTGCATCAATCTTCACTATCTTGTTCTTGATCTCCATAGTAAAGTTAGAGGTGTCACTCAAACTTACAAACCATGCTACCACATTGGTCACGGTGGTTTCTAGAGTGCTGATGATATTTGTAAGCTACACCTGGTCAATTGCAATCTTCTTTGCAATGTTTTCTAGAACCTTGTTCTCAAATTTCTTTTCTGCTTTCTCGAGTAACTTCTCTTGACCATTAATATCAGTTTTGAGCTTGTAGACAATGTCAACAAGTTGGTCCATTATTGAGTCACTCTCATTGACTTTAATCTATAGTTCATCTACAAATATGCCTTTGCAATCTTCAAGTACTTTATTCCTTTTCCTTTCCTTTTAGAGCTTCTTCTATGTAGCTATTTTCTTCCAAAGTTCTCCTAGAATATCCATTTTCTCTATAGATAAGCTGGATTGATCCCAATTTGGAATCACAATTTCTTCATCAAGATCTATCTCATCAGTATCTGTTACTTTTCCTTTTCCTTTTGTCTTAGGACTCGGTGAAGGAACAATTTCCTTACCTTTACCTTCCTCATCCTTTTCCTCAATATTCATTCCAATTAGGTCATTGACCTTTTCAGTACCAATCGTTGAATCAATGTTAACCGATGAGTCAATACTGGCAGTAGAAATGTCTACCTTGTCTTTATACGACTTAGGTATGCTTGGCTTAGTAGTAAGTGGAGCTTGCTGCTTGATTTCTACTTGTTCAAATGTGGATTCTACAACCTTATCCTTTCTCAGAGGTACTATATTCTGGATAGAAGATTGGGGTAATGATGCCATTACCTCTACTATAATATGTTCATCATTGGACTCTTCAATAGTTTGTACCTCGGGTAATGTATCATTATTTTCTTGTTTAGGAGAGTCTATACTCGATACTTCTTCCTTAACATTTTCTTCTTTTATCTCAAATATTGATTTCCACACTAATGTGGCATGCTGAACTACATCTTCTATGTTTGTGTTCAATATTTGGAATGCCTTGAATCTGGGGGTGTGATTATTTTGATATTTACTCAAGCCCTCTTTTACTTCTTTTCCCTTCATTGCAGGCATGAATTGCTTCAATGTATGTTCCCTTATGTCCTTTTTAGTTTGGACTACATTGTTCCAGGGAATAGAGATGGCCTTGAATAGGTCTTCAGTCATATGACTCTTTAGCTTGGAGGGGTAATATTTCCATTTTTCCATCTTCGCCACCACTACTTCAATCTTCTTCTTTTCTTTCTTAGTCCTAGAAGCATAATTAAGTGACTTCAAAGAACTCATAGCTCTTCTTTCTCTTAGTTCTTCAATTTTATGATCAAGTGAAGGTGGTGGTCTCATGAAAAATACAGTATCAGCTTCTTCATCATCATCCTCATCTTTACCCAGTACAAGTCTTCTCCTTGATCTCCTCATGGCGACAACAAGGGTAGTGTCTTTTTCCTTTTTCTATTTGGGAGTTGCATCCCTCTTCTTCTGAGGAGGTTCAATTTTAGTCTCTTCCTTTTCTTCTTCAGATTCAACATCCTCTATTTTAACTATATCCTCTTTACTCTTCGAGATGACAGGAGAGTCGGAGGTCTTGCCATATTTCATCTTGAATGTATCAAGCCTCTTCTTTCCTCTTTTAAATATCTTGGGAATCTCAATCTCCAAAGATATCCTGCTCTTTTCTTCCTCATATGTTCCAAAGTAGGATGCCTTTAGATTTCCAGGTTCATTTACAAGAGCCTCTATGATATCTCTTGTGTCATCTATGTTGACTTCATATGACATGGGTTTTACCCATGCAACCCTAGGTTTTACTGCTTGTATATAAACCTTATCACAATCAACTAGGAAACATATTTCATCTTTGTAATCTTCAACTAGTTGTTTAGGAATTATGTACCTACTCTGCATCTTCTATTTTAAATTCTCAAAGTATCCATCCATAATGTTATCAAATTTATCTCCTAACTTAGCTATGAATTCATTAATTTGAAGGATTATTGGTCTATCCTTCTTCCATGCTACTGTACCCTTGGAGGGAAAGAACTTCTCAACATAAAAGAGTATACAGATTAGAAGAGAACCAAACTTACATGAATTGGATTTGGATACTCAGATGCTTTCCATATTCTTTCTCAACTGGATGAGCTACAATTCTGCTAGGTCAAATACCAAATTCTTCTTCACCACTTGGTATGCTAGGTCAACAGCTTCACACGGAACACTGTTAGGTCTTCTTGAACTATATATCTTGTGGGATATAACATGAATGCCAAATTTCAATTCCATATTAGTTACTCTATTAAGTCTCATGTCTCTACCATCCCACTTGGCAAGAGTTAACTCAGCTAGGTCACCCTCAGTTAGGGTTTTGGTAGCTTTCAATTTTTCTAACATAGGAAACCTAGTGACATGGTGAATTATCTACTTCATGATCTTCACAGGATGTTCCAAGAATAGGTGCATGTCATGAACATGGATAAGAACATATCTCATCTATTTTGTCTGGAAATCCCTTAGCATGTGCATGATGTGTGTCAAACCCTTAGTTTCGAGGTGCTTATGCTCAGGCTTAAGACTCACATTTGTACATAATTCATCATATTCTTTATTCATCTCAAAGATTCCAAGCTCTTGTATGTTGTAGTGATAGAAGCTTCAAATGTCGTTAACCAGTAACACTTTCAGAGGAATTAGGGAATGAGATCCCATTGGGTCTATCTCCTCTGCAATTATTGGATGAAGCTTAAACACTGGAGGATCACAAATTGCATTTATTACAAACATCTCAGAACCTTTCTTGACCTTGCTGCTTGAAGTGGATGCCATATTGTTTGGACGAAATAATCAAACTTTGCATTCAATAGAAAATTCACACTGAGTCGCTAAGGGCTCTGAATTGATCTGTAAACTAAAAACTTTGTAAGAAATAATATTTACAATACTTCATTTATAAGATATTTTCAAACATTAGAGTATTTCATTAAATTCTCTGTACATAGTAGCTGGCATGAGTCAAGTTTTTCTCCAAGATTCATTCGGAAGCTCAGGTGAAACCAACTTTCTAATTATCAATACTGCCCGACTCAGATCTGTTAAGCTAGAGTATCTTGGGTGTTACTAACATTCTAACTTGAGTAGAACTATAATATGTCCTTATGCATCAATATGAAGATTTGGACTTGCTAGCTTATCTGGAACTGATGTATGATGGCTTGTATTGCACAGTTCCATTCATCTCCTTACATTCCTATTCTGTAATGGTAGATCCACCCAGCTCACTGTTTAGGGTGTCATTAGATCCTTCATTAATTTGATCTGAATTATTTGAGAATTTCCTTACCCATTTCTTTCTCATCTGAGTTTTGATTTCTGGGACTTTGACTTTTCCATTCTCAAAACCAGTATCAACTTTTTCTCTGTTCATACAGTTCATTCTTAGATGACCGAGTTGCTTGCACACATAAAATATCTTTGTAGGATCCCTTTTTTTGAAGTGAGTCCTCATACAATTTTCACCAATGTGTCCATATTCACCACAATGACAATAGTTGTACCATGTTTTTTAATCCCAACCAAAAATTTCCTTGGCTAATTGTTTAGAAGGATTCCACTTCTTAGTTCTGCACTTGGAAGATCTATGAGCTTGTTTGTTGCACTTGTAGCATTTTCCTTCAAACTTAGGTTTCTCTTTGCATTCACTTGCTCTATGTCCATGTTTTTTACAACTATAACATTTACCATTAAATTTTGATTTTCCATTGCTCCAACATTTATTTGATGTATGTCCCAACTTACCACAATGATTGCATGTAGGCTTGTTGTTCTTTTGAGCTCCTTTCTATGAGGCTTCACCTTGTTCGGTATAACCTAACCCATTTTATACATAACGTCTAAATTCTGTTTCCTAAGCCATGCTGGTTTGTGAATTCATCATACTTTCATTTGTTTTCTTTTTCAGTATTGAGATCATTCTATAGTCTTTCATTTTTTGTCCTTAGATTGACAACTTCTTGTGTCGCATTGTTGAGTTGACTTACCAAATCAGTTTGCTAAAGTGACAAGTGTTGGACTTCATTTTATTTTTCCTCTAATATTATACTCAGTAGTCTTTTATCTTCTTGTGCTATATTTCTGTCATCTTCTACTTTGTTCTTTAGTTCCATGACTTCACATATTCTAATTGGGTGAATTTCCTGTTCTCTTTTCAACTTTCTGACTTCCTCTTGTAAAGTGAGATTCTTTGTAAGTAAGTCTTCAATGGTTGCATCAGCTTCTTCAAAAATTATGTCCTTGCAAAAGTCTTCAATTCTTTCTTCTATATAGTTCTTGTCATTCATCTGCACTACTAATTCTTTTCTTCTTTTCAAGGAAAGAGAGAGCTACTCCTTAAGTTTCATGATCTGATCCATGGCCACTTTAAGATCTATCTTTTCATTCTCAATGGCTTTCTATAGTATGTATGTTTCCATAGACTCTAATCTTTTCTCAAGCTGTTAAACTTCTGATTAGAGAACCACTACTCTGGTACCAATTGTTGGAAATATATGATGTGCTCAGTGACTGAGAGGGGGGGTGAATCAGGAACCAATTAAACTTAATCCTTTTAATCCATAATTAGATTAACTTCTTTGTTTGCATGCATAGAACTTGAAAGTTAATAATCATACACAACACATAACACAATATTTGTTTACCCCAAAACCTTCCAAAAGAAAGTAAAATCTGGGTGGGGATGATACCCACAAGATTTAGTACTGCAGTATAAATTTACCCTGTTAGAGCTTACAATGACCACTTCTGATGGTCTTCCCTATTAGGGGCATAGAAAGGATTGTTAGGTCTACCTTGTTAAAGGATTTTTTAAAATACAATAAGTAATGCAACTCTTTTAAGAGATTTAGAGAAAGGACTATTAGGTCCACCTTGTAAAAGGATTTTGTTGATCCACCTATGAGAATGAACTAGTTGATGATCTGGTGTGTGCAACTATGATTGTTGAATAAGATCCTTCTGAATATAACTAATCACCTAAATGTGATAGGTGAGACTTTGATGTCCTCAATACTTCTGCTCTTTAATGAAACTGTCATTCACATTTCTTATACATATACATACATTTCATACATATACACCATACATACATACTTGTATAAAACAAACTATCTTACATATATATCTTTATCCAAACAAATAATTTTGCAAGTTGGCTTGCAATAAACAAAATAATATTTAACAATATATGGAAGGTTAGCTTCAAAATGTCAATCGGGTCCAGAAGTCTACTTGGGTGATAAAATTTCACTCAGGTGATACTAAAAATCACTCAGGTCATACTGATCACTCGGGCGATGTTGGTCACTCAGGCAATGCTAATCACTTGGGACTTGCATAAAGCTTGCTGGCTCGGTTGACACTAGATGACTAAGTGTTTTGACACTAATTGAAAATATGTGTTTCCATAAGGTCTACAACATGGTTACAACACATTTTTCACCTTGGTCTCTGATAGTGATGTTAGCCACATGGCTATCTAA
This sequence comes from Thuja plicata, assembly GCA_018584345.1. Classification (NCBI taxonomy): domain Eukaryota; kingdom Viridiplantae; phylum Streptophyta; class Pinopsida; order Cupressales; family Cupressaceae; genus Thuja; species Thuja plicata. The sequence goes on from MU223744.1 coordinate 715,283, forward strand.
AGGATTTAGGCAATTGATAGTGTTGTCACTATTGGCATAAGTGTAGTTGACCTATTTTGACTGTCCACTAGACCCGAAGGTTTTCCCTTTATTTTGATCATGGAATGTGTCATTGAATATTGTATGATTAGTGGTGCATTTTGTTTGGGTGTTGGTTACGTCGATGACCCCTATGTCAATCAGATCTTGGATGACATTTTTCAATCGATAATAGTTGGGTGTCTTGTGTTCCTTCACTCGACGAAATTTGCAGAAATCATTATCATTGTACCACTTTGGTTTGATTGCACCATGTTCATATTCTCTGATTTCAGGGAGAGTGATATTGTTGGATTGTATCGAATATCCTAATGGTGTGTAATCTTTTTTTGGAAATAGAAACCGTGGTTGGCATTGTGCATGTGGTTGATTGTTTGACACAGTGACAGCTTGGATAGGGGGTGGTTGAGTTTGAGTGTATGCTTGTGGAGTGGGCACCATGGGTTGTTGGTTATCCGTAGGTGCACCTTGAAGTGACACTTTGGGTTGGGCATAGTTGACCATTTTCACATCAATGACACCATCACTTGTGACATTTTTGTTTTTATTCCACCATTTAGCTTTATTCATTTTAGTCTTATTTGTATTAATTTGGGAAGGGTCTGCAAGGAAACCTTGTTTGACCAAGTTCTTCTCACAACAAACTCCTTGTTTAATGAGTTGTTTAAAGTTTGGAGCTAACTACAATTCTGTTGTAAATGAAATGTCTAGAATCAGATTGTCAATGAACATGACTATTACATCTTTCTCAGGTACATCATACGTGATTCTATTCGCAGTATTCCTCCATCTTTCTAGGAATTTTACAAAGGACTCTCCATCTTTTTTTTTGATATCACAAAGGTCCTTGATGCTGACTCTGTGCTTGATGTTATGATGGAAGTGAGCGATGGAATTTTTAGCCAATTCACCCCAAGACAAAATGCCATGAGGTAAATGTAAGAACCATTACATTGTTGGTCCGACTAAGCTTTGTGGGAATAGTCACATTAAGTATGTCTTATCATGTGCAACCTCGATGCAACTAGAAAATAATTCTCAAATATGCTCAATAGGGTTGGTACTGCCCCTATATTTGTCAAATTTTGGTACCGAGAAGTGAGTTGGGAATGGAGACATGTGAAGAGAGTGATCAAAGGGGTATGGGTATAAATCCTCTGTGGTGTAGGATTTAGTTTTCCCTTGATATTGCATATCCATCATTTGGGTTTGATGGTTATGAACTTGTTGGATTAGCATGTCTGTTTGTGACTGGGGATGATTTGTGACATTGTACCTCTATGTTGTATTAGGTATGAGGTTGCGCCTCTACGTCCCTTGAGTAGGGGCATATGACTTCATCCTTGGGACTTGATATTGATTTCCCAACACATGATTCTGATATGGGGGCATGTGAGTTGCCCAAGATCAATTTTGTTGTGTTTTTTGTTGGGGTTGAGGTTTTTGTTGCTGCTGAAGCTGGGATTGTTGTTGCTGGGGTTGAGGTTCTTGTTGTTACTAAGCTAGGATTGTTGCTTCTAGGATTGAGGTTGTTGTTGCTGCTGAAACTTGGATTGTTTTTGTTGGGGTTGACTTTGTTGTTGGGGTTGTAGCGGTCTCTGAATGAGCAAAGGTGTAACCTTGGGTGGCCATTGACTGAAAGTTAGACCCACATAGATGGATCCCTATGGGAATGATGTATTGACCCCAAGGCTAGTAGGGACTGACTACAGTAGCGGTATTGTTGCAAAAGGGTTGTTGCTTGTTGGCGGGACTGATGGCATAGCATGAGAGCTTGACTAGATGGGCCATGAGGCTAAGGGTTGAGGCACACTAGTGACCATGGGTGCACTTAGTTGGGAGCTTGTCATGCTTTGTGTGGAAGACGTGCTTTCATGGTTTGCAGAACTGGTTTGATTGGATACAATCTCTGTTGATGTGGTTGTTGTCAAGGATGGTAAGATTTGAGAGACCATAGGTTCTGTTTAAGAGGGTTGAGTAATGTTTTGACCTGCAAGAGGGTTTTTGGGCCATATGGTTGACATATTGAATTCAGAGGGGAGTTTGACTCCCTTCTTTATCAACATGGCTAAGAAACGTTTAGGGTTCCTCTCTACAACAATGTCAATCACTTGCGCAGAATAGGCATCTTTCTCTATATCTTCAAGCTCCTCTTCTGTGACATTTTGGAACAAAGCTGGCCCATGGGAATTCTCAATAAATAGAACAGGACTAGTATTTCTAAAAGGATCATCCTCTCACTCTATTTCCCAAGCGAGGAATCTCTTGATATAAGACTTATCAGGTTGGGTTTTAGCATTCGATCTTGTGTAAGGCCCTCCATAAGGTGTTTGAGACATAGTGTGGTCCAGATTTTGTGACTAAAACAAGTTATATAAAGAAAATAGAAAAGGATAACCTTTCTAGGAGAGTCTGAGTTATGTTTGGACAAGGGTAATTCTAAGGACAGATGATGATTTATCTTGATCTCAAATTTTTTATGATGTAAGAATAATATTTGTCAACCTTTTCTTGGGACAAAGTCACTGATAGAGATAATGATGATTTTGAGATAACGGGATCAAGATATTTCAAGTCTGAACTTTCGAACTAACAATGCTTGGATGATAATCGTGATTTCAAAGAATGGATGATCTTTAATTTTTAGAAATTCACACAATGCTCTTCACATTTTTATGGGATAGACACTGGTCTTTGACATAGAATGGGGAGTATTTTCAAGGTTTTTAGGTCAAAACAGGTGTTAACAAGTCTCTAATCAATTGCGACAAAACTCCATTGATTGTGGTAAAGTGACTGGTTGATTGTGGTAATCTATCACCAATTATGGTAATAAACAAGTCAAGTGCGGCAATAAAACTGATGATTATGGAAAACTTACGTGAATTACAAAAAAATGTAGGCAATTGTGGGAAAGGGGAAACAGTCTCAAAAAGACTCAAAAATAGGCCTCACTGTGTGATAATTTTGATTTTCTGGAACAAGGCTTCTGATTTCCAAGACAGATTAATGTTAAAAACCCTAGAGTTTAACACGTTTGACTCATTTTGATAGTTTTTGATGTTTGTTTTTCATTTTGGAAATTGATCAAAGAACAAGCACAATGGACATTGTGTTTTGTAATCTAGCATGAGTTTTAACACAAGGACAAATAGATTAATCTAAGGCAATTTTTGGCTGTCAAATACAATATTATAGGCCCAACGCTTGAATGTTCATTAGCTCACACAACAAGTGTCATACTACTAGGACACGAAGGTCCACGATGTAGGAGCCCGTGTTTTTTCTATTTCTAGGTATTGTTGTTGGGATAGTGAAGATCTATTTCACTACACAAATACCTTCGAACACATATGTTTGAAATCTTGGGGGGAAATTCTATAACCTATTGCACTATAATAAGGTATCTATTCGGAGATGAATTGGGTTGGCCTCTATTTTAACAAGGTTGTAGTAGGGGTATGTGGTGTCTATCCAATCGGTTTGTACATCTGTGACTCACTTAAGATCCTAGTTGACCACACTGGCTCCTTAGGGATACTCACCCGATCTAGAATATCATCAACACACCTCTCCTAAGCTTGGCTAGATATAAAATGGAACTTTGGTTCGCATTTTGTTTATATACTGATTAGAAGGATTACCAGTTTAAGGTCGTTCTCTGAGGAAGAAGCCCATTCCCCGGATAGGCCTTTCTAATATGCATAAAGGTTTTTAATCTAATAGATTGTGCAAGTGCACCAAAAACTCAAGACACAAGGTTAATTGATTAAACCACGAAGTTGAAATGTGAACTAAGCTAAACCACCATACAAGCACATGTGTTCAGTTTTAAGCCCAAAAGTAGGTGTTTGATTTGCTTGTTCAATTTTAATACCCTAAATTGGAAATGTTTGTTTGCCTTTGTTCAATTATTAACCTCCACATCAATTTTAAGCACCAATATGTAAATGTGAGGTTGTGATGTTTGGCATATAATGTTCTTTTTAAAGCACCAAAATGACGAATGCATGATTTTTAAGTTGCTTTGTTAAATTTGTTTCCAAACCACAAGCTGAAATGATAAGTTAGTACCACAAAATGTTGAAATCAAAATACACGCAATTGAGAAGTGCCTTTAAAAAAATTGATACTCACAATGGCCTACTTTCCTCCGTACTTAGTGATTATTTCAGTCCTGCACAGAAACAAAGAAAAAGTCAGATTCTAAACAGAAAAAAAGAGAAATTGGATCAGATATGGCATAATTCTGTCAATTGCGGTAAAGCGCTGTCGATTGCAAAAAAGAACTGTCAATTGTGGCAAAGAACTGTCAATTATGGTAAAGAACTTGTGACTGCGGAAAAGCACTATCGATTGTAGCATAGATCGACTGATTGCGGAACTGATATCGATTGTGGTACAGACTGTGCAATTGCGACACAAAGCAAGAAAATAAAATTGTGAATAACGATAGAAAAATTATATGAAACCCTTACAAAGATTGCAGCAATAAACCAATCAATTATGGCAATCTTCCATCAATTGCAGTAAAATACTAACGATTGCAAAATTACACGTTTATCAAGAAAAGCATAAAAAAGAATCTACAACCATACAGCTGTGGCCAAAAGGTTCTATCTGTCATCTGCAAGTGATATTTGGGCTGTTTGATTCACGTCAGGTTCACTAAAATGTACGCAATGGATCAAAATCTATAACACTCTTGAATCAATGAGGAGCTAGTAGCATCAATTTGCAATGGGAGAAATCGATAAGAAACAAGCTACTAATAACAAAACTACGAATCAATAAAATGTACAAGAAAATAAGAGGAAAACAAATGAATGCAAACTCAATTTCTTGAAGCTTCTATTGTCTCTCTCTACTCCTTCTGAAACATTTTTTGTGATGCTCAGTATTGGTGTGGGCAGCGTCTATGACTTGGGAGCGTCAAGAATATGATATTGAATTTCTTTGTGATCGCAAGATGGTTTGATGCTTGAACTAATCTGACAGAGTAATGGCACATGTGAGCTTGAAATCCTGGATCCTTCAAATGATTATGAAGGGTTTGTTATATAGGAATTGAGAATGAGATGAACAGTTGAGATCAATCCTAGAGATAGGAAGATGAACGGTTGAGATCAAAGGGAACTGGAGAAGCCATCAGTAAACTCCACCTCTTCAACTAAGAGAGAGGAGATAGATTTTGGTTAAATAAAGAGCTAATTTTGAGTTACCTTTTAGAATTGAAGAGGTGGGTGGAGAAACTCATGTGAACTAAAGAGGTGGGTGGAGTAACCCATGTGATCTAATTAAAGTTATCTCTTTGAAGATAAATGAATATTTAATTCATTTTTGAATTTAAAGTTTTCAACATGTGAGATAATTGAATTCTTTTTTATTCAGAAAATTTAATTTAATTAATTAATTAATGGAAATTATTCAATTAAGGTTAATTAATTAAATAAAATTAATTATTTAATTAATTTTGGAGATTTGATTAGATAATTTGGGGGATGAATTTCTAAGAAAATAGTTGATTAATTAACGATTAAAAACTATTAATTAGTAGATGAAATGAATTTAGAAGAAAATAGATGATTAATTAATGATTAAAAAACCATTAATTAATCGATGAAAGTTAGTGTTTTTAATGTCAAGTCTCAAGCCTGTCCATTTTAGGGTGTCTACACATTTTTTTAGCTCTATAATAATCTCTTGTAAGTGATTGTCCAACATTTTCTTTGATAATAATTTCTTCATATTAGTTTTTTTGTTTCAAATGAATTTTATTTTTATTTCCTTTGTCGCTGGTATTGATGCTTGGAGCTACTATGTTCACCTTTATGTTTCCTTGTGCATTTATGGCTAATAACTTTTCCATTAAACTGAAGCATGGAAACAATAAACATTACTTGAATGGCTATCCTTCTCTAATACATTAATGTAAATTGCATTGTGTATCATTTGGTTTATCAACAATGAGACCCTTCTATACAATCATTATCAGTATTTCATTTAACTTTTTGAAAATTATGTTGCATTTTATTTTCCTTGTGTTGAATTTGTTACCTTCTTCTTAATATCGCTTGAACATGAATTCCACTCTATGGTTGTTTTTGTATGGTATTGTTGCTCCCTCCACTCGATAAATGAATGCTTTGATTCTTATCAAGCATTTCCACACTTGACTAATGCAGTTGTCTCCTTCTTGTCCTATCCCTTTAGAAAATATGTTGTCATATGATACTCTTGAAATAGTCAGCTATCTTGTACCTTGGGATGCTCCCATGCATTAATTAGTTCTCACTATCACTATGTCATTTATTGTACCATTGGTCTATGATCATTGATTTTTACTTTGTGCTCCACTATTGAAATGCTAAAAATTTAGCATTGAAAAGTGCCTTTCTATGCAATTGCCCTTGACAACATTTGTTGATAATGTACCTTCCTCTCCAAATTTGATTGTTCCTACTCTGATATGGTTTTATATTGTAATGCATTTGTAAAATCATAAATGATCACTGCTTATTGATACCTATCTGAACCTCTTCTCCTTTCATATTATTCACAACACATGTTCTTATATGAAAATCATGACAGTATTGATAATTTTCTATTGGTGAAGCATCCCATCATATATATTGGTCTTGATATTATTAAAATTGTCATTTTATGTCAAAGACTAATGATATTTTGTACTGTATGAATCATTGTGAGTGACAATCAGAAAGTGATCATTGGTACATCATTCACTTAATTGAATGATGTTGTCTTCATGAGGCTTTGAATGTTCTTATCACTTCAAACTTTGATCTTTGTCATGAATTCCTTTGCAATCTCTATATCTACTACAACTCAAAAACCAACTTTGAATACTATAACAACATTTGTTTTATTCTCACAATGGACTCCTTTGCTCCAAGAAAATGTTTATATCTTTGTCTGAATGATTCTTTCCTAAGATCACCTTAGAATTCTATCATCCATTGCACTAATGCTTATTACATAATGATGATATGTGTTTTTATCTTACAGTAGCATTTATTCCTTATAGTTTGATATGGTTTTGTCACCTTCTCTATAAGTAATGACACATTTGTAAATCCCTTTGATTATGACAACACATTTATTGTTACTAAAATTGGAGCAATCTAGAAATGAGACCTGTAACTATTTATATTACTAAAATTTACATGGCTCCTTGATACAAGACATGTCTCTCCTCATCCAAATTTTTTATTGGAGACTATTTCCACCATGATGATAATTTTACTTTTTCTTCTGCTTTGTTTACTACTAATGAAACTTTTGTTGATGAACTATAATTGATTGAATGTTTGAAGATGTTAAGTTGATGATCACCAAGCTGTAGAAAGTTAATGTAAGACATTAAATCAGTTAATGTATTATATTGTTATTGATGTCAACTTGATATTATCTAATTGGTTATATACATAGTGTTAAAAAATTCAAAGAAATAGAAAGATAAAGGTATGCTATCAGTAATGCATAAAATTTTAGTATACACTAAGTGACAACACACACCGACGGTTAGTGCACCCCGACAGATAGAGAACCCTGAGAGGAAAGTCATAGTGATACCCGAGCAAGAAACCTAAGAAAGCATTACTGACAAGAAGAATCATAGTATTACCCAACGGATAGAAAACCCCGATAGACAGACAACCCTGACGGACAGACAAACCCGATGGACAGAGATGCTCGAGGAAAACTGAAGTCTAGAACAAGCTAACAAGGAGTTAAACACCGAAAAGAACTGAAGTTCAGAAATGACAGAAGACTTAGCTAGCAAGAGCTAAAGATGGAGTTAAATGGTTGTTTACATTATTTTCATCGACAAGTTAAAATCCAGAGATAAGTGAGATTTTTAAATCTATTTTATTACAGTTGTCTAAGAGAAATCTACGGGATAAAACTGAAGTAAATCTTTAAAGAAAGAAAGGCAAAAATTGTGGATCATGCCAAGAAAAAGAAATTCAAGGACTTAGAAATGGTGAAATCATGTCTATAAAGAGACAATCTAATTCATTATGAATTAGGGTTGAATAGAGAAGAGGATACTGAAGAGAATACTGGTGAAGAAAGACTTCATACAGTCCTGATCAATCAAGCTGAAGAATAGAGCTAATATTTCTACAGACACCAAGCAATAGAGATGCACAACATCACCGAGAAGAAAGAAGTGGAGCAAAGGTATTGAATAGAGACATTGATCAGAAAGGTATTATGAGCTTATAAAAGATCTTAATGTCTGCAAAGTATAGTTGTTTATATGAACAGATCATATACTATTTCAGTTTAAGCATTGATTCAGAAAGTCTCTTAATTGAACAAGGTCTAAACAAATCCTTTATATATTGAGATACATCCCAAGGAGTATCAAAAGGTTAATTCATGAAGATAGCATAGTGAAATGTCATGTATCAAGTGATTAACTGTTAGTGATAAATCCTCTAACAAGGTCGCACTTACTAGTGTGTTTGTAACCTTTAATAGGTTGGCTCTTCACCGAGCTCACTTCAGAAGAGTGAAAATTTTGGATTACTGGTCCCAAGTGGTTTTTCCCTTAATAGGGTTTCCACATTAAAAATTCATGTGTCAAAAGTTTTTATGAGTCATTGCTTTCATGTTTTTCTTTAGACATTACTAAAATAGGATTAATCGGTATACACTAAGTTATTTACTTTATTTTAGTAAATGATAGACTGCTAATTGGTAAAGATTAAGAATAAGGTTTAATAGTGAACTCCAAGCAGTAGTTATTTGATAATATTATTTTAGGACATACATCTTGTGAGACTAAAGACAACTAGAGGCTTATAATTGTGGTAATAAATTTTTGGGTTAATTTATTAGAATATTTTTGAGGCCACTAATTCACCCCCCCTCCCCTCTCAGTTATTCTAACAATTGGTATCAGAGCTTGTGTGTTTAGAAGGAAGGTTTCAAGACCTAAGGAAAAGATCACAAGATGAGAAAATGAGATGTGCCCAAGTTGAACAATGATAACTTTGCATCGTGGAAAAGCATGATAAGACTCTGTTAAGATTGTTGAACTGCAATCTTCCCAAGAACACCTGCATGCAAGATAGTTACAAAGAAGAAGAAGCAGACAGAAGAGAGAAGACAAAAGAATGGCTATGGCGGCCGATAGGCCAGAGACAGGAAAATCATTGTGACAGAAAAAAGCTTTCTATTAACACAATTGAAATTACAATACAATCTCTGTTATGAATTACAAAGCGGTGAATCCTTATAAAGGATACCGAAACCCTAAAAGGGAAACTGCTAGGAAATAGAAACTTCCTAAGTCTAA
>MU223744.1:724699-741677 GCA_018584345.1 Thuja plicata
CGGTGAATCCTTATAAAGGATACCGAAACCCTAAAAGGGAAACTGCTAGGAAATAGAAACTTCCTAAGTCTAACTTAAGCTAAGAGTAGATAACTAATAATTAACTGATTTAATTATTAGCAATACTTGACTACTCTAACAGACTCCACCTATTAGGTATTGGAAATGATGTTACTAAATACTTGGATACTGAATATGTGTTGCCTACCGGACCTCACACACTTGAGAAATTAAGAGAAAAGCATGAGCATAATTCTATGATGATATAAATTGCTTCCTCACTCTCCGATGTTGAATTTGAAGATGTCAAAACCTGCACCACTGCAAAGTAAATGTGGGATAAATTGAAGCTAGTACATGGAGGAGATGCTAATGTACTAAGAGCTAATGCATATAGTCTAAGAGGTAAATTTAATGACCTAAGAATGAGAGACAGAGAAAATATCACTTAGTATAGCTGTAGAATAAAAGAGGTAGTCAATGCTATCCGAGGAGTTGGAGGTGTACTTGAAGAAGAAACAATGGTAAGTAAAATCCTAAGAACCTTACTGCCTGTATATGCTATTAGAGTATCAACTATACAAGAAACAAGAGCAATAGAAAACAATAATGTAGCTCTAGATAGTTTGGTTGGTAGACTGATTTCATTTGAGATGAATAACTTTGATAATAATGTCTTACCATCTATTGAGTCTGCATTCAAATCTTCTTTGAAAATAAGTAAGTCAACTCATAAACACACTATAAGAAATGATAGTGAAAGTGATAGTGATGACTAAGATCTTGATGAGATTGAAGAACTAATGGCTAGAATATTGCAGAGAGGCAAAGGTAGATACAAAGGTAAATTACCACTCTTATATTTTAATTGTAAGGAGATTGGACACTTTGTTGCTAGATGTCCTAACAAAAGAAAAGATGACAAAAGTAATGATAGATCATATGAAAAGAAGTTTGATAGAAGTGACAATAGAGATTACCGAAGTAACTAACAATTTGACAGATGAGATACCCGAGACTACAAGAACAAAGGGAAGAAAGCTTGTTACCTGGCTGAGAACAAAGATGGAGATACTGACACTGAATATGATGAAGACATTGAGATGGTATTTGTGGCCATGAATGATGATTTAGATGAAGAAGAAAGGTATTTTGAGAATACACTCATATCTAAGGTTAGTAAGAATGATGTATGGCATATAGATAGTGGGTGCACTCATCACATGACTGGTGATAAACAAAAGTTTGAAACTTTTGAGTATTATAATGGTGGATCAATAAGAACGGGTAATGACTCACCTTGTCCAATTGAAGGAAAAGGAACCATAATGTTGAATAACCTGATCAAATGTGAAAATGCATACTGGGTAAAAGGACTTAACTATAATATATTGAGTGTTTCACATCTGAATAACACAGGTCACCGAGTTGCATTTGAGAAAAAAAAATGCAAAGATCTTTAATGAATTAGGAAGGTTGATCGGAACTGGTGAACAGACAAAAGGTAACCTTTTCTATCTTGATGATATAAACACCACTTGTTTAATGGCTAGAAACGAAGACATATTATTATGGCGTAAAAGGTTATGCCATTTTAATTTTGACAACATGATTAAGATAAACAATAAAAATAAAGTAAGAGGCTTACCGAGCATGTCAAAGCCCGAGCATATCATGTGCGAGAATTCTCAAAAGGTAAAATGACAAAGTCTAGTTTCAAGAGAAAAACCCATACATCTAATGCTATTCTAGAATTAGTCCATATTGATCTATGTGGACCAATGAGAACAAAGAGCTACTATGGTGATAGATATTTCATTCTCTTTGTAGATGATTACTCTAGAATGATGACATTTATGTTCTTAAAAGAAAAATCAGAAGCATTCAAGATGTTTAAATGGTATAAAACTATGGTAGAAAAAAAAAAGTGGTAAGGAATTTAAATGCTTGAAATAAGATAGAGGAGGATAATTTATTTCTGAGGAATTCACTAACTTTTGCAATGAGCATGGAATTAAAAGATAGGTTCCTACACCAAAAAAACCATAGCAAAATGGGATTGTTGAAAGAAAAAATAGATCCATTGTTGATTGTGAAAGAACACTGATGATTGAGAAAAGAATCACTCAAACATTCTAGAGGGAAGTTGTCAGTACTGCTATCTACACATTGAACAAAGACAATTGAAGAAAGACACCAAGAAGACACCCTATGAACTATGGTATGGATATACACCCAATTTAAGTTACCTCAGAGTCTTTGGATGTCAAAGTTATATTTTGAAAGATGATAGAAATGGAAAAGTTGACTCCAAAAGTAAAGAAGGAATCTTTCTAGGGTATTCCACCAAGAGCAAGGCTTATAAATGTCTTAACAAGTCCTATAACAAAATCATTGAAAGTGCAAATGTCAGAATAGATGAATATGCAAAGAAAAATGATGAGGAAAGTAGAAAAGAACCAAAAGACTACAACATGTTTGTTTACAATGAAGAACTTGACACTTTTCCTGAGCAATAGTGTATCGCTCTTGAGCAACAGTACAATGCACCCAAGCATTAACCTACGAATACGAAAAATTAGGAAAATCCTCAAAATGATGTTCTGAGTGATGGAGATCAGAATGAAGTTCAAGACGATGAAGAAATAGCTAAACCGATACTTGCCAAGTATGTCAGAAGACACCATCCACAAAACCATATCATAGGAGATGAGAAGGATGGAATGAGAACAAGAAGTAAGTCACTGAACACTAGATGTTTAATTTGTGATTTTGAGCCTAAATCTGTTAATACTGCACTAGAAAATGAAGAATGGGTCAGTGCTATGAATGAAGAGATAGAACAAATTGAGAAGAACATAAAATGGACATTAGTACCTAGACCAAATGAAAAGAATGTCATTGGTACCAAATGGATATTCATAAACAAGCTGAATGAGAATGGAGAAGTCACAAGAAACAAAACAAGATTAGTATGCAAGGGGTATGCACAAGAATAAGGTATTGAATATGGAGAAACCTTTGCACCTGTTTCTAGACTAGAAGGAGTAAGAATTCTTCTTGCTTATGCTGCATTCAAAGGATTCAAGGTATACCAAATGGATTTCAAATCTACATTCCTAAATGTAACACTAGAAGAAGAGGTATACATTGAACAACCAGAAGGGTTTGTTGATCTTGAAAAGAGAAACATGGTTTGTAGACTACACAAAGCCTTCTACGGATTGAAACAAACACCTAGAGCCTGGTATGAAAGACTTCACTCCTATCTCATAAGCATTGGATTTGTTAGAATAAGTGAAAATAGCAATCTGTATTTAAAAGAAGATACTGATGTTAGTATTAACTGAGAGGGGGGGGTGAATCAGTGGCCGCAAAAATTAATCCTTAAATCAACCCTTTAAACTTATGACCAAAAATTATATCTCAAGTTATCTTCTATCCTACAAGATGAATTTCATGAAATACTTATATCAGTTCACTACTTGTCATATTTCTTTGTTAAACCTTCTTCTATATGTTTACCGATAAGCAGTCATCTATTTACCGAAACATAGTAAATATGCAGAGTATATCGATCAATCCAGAATCAACTATGTAAGATACAAAATAGTAAATAAATGAATCATACACACATAACACATGGATTTTTAATGTGGAAACCCTGTTAAGGGAAAAACCACTGGGACCGGTACCCCAAATTTTTACTCTTCTAAAGTGAGCCCTGTTAAGAGCCAACCCTGTTAAAGGTTACAAACACACTATTAGGTGTGACCTTGTTAGAGGATTTAGAAATAGTTTGTCAACTATTATTTGGCATCTAATGCTACCATCCTTGATCAAACTCTCTTGGCCTATCAATAGGTATCGGGCATATCCAATGCTACTTTTGTGATCAAACTTTTTGTTACTCCTTGGGATGTATCTCAATTGAAAAAGACTTTTAAGTCCTTCTCGATTAAGAGGCTTATATGATTCAATGGTTAAAATGAAACACTAATGATCTGTTCATACATACAACTCAATTGCAAATTTTCAGATCCTTGTCTCACTGATCATCAGCGTCTGCAGAATCTAGCTCTCCTTTAGCTTGTTGATCAGGACTAAAATGAAGACTTCCTTCTCCTTCAGATTTCCTTTAGCATATTTCCTCTTCTCTTGTTCACCCCACACACACAATTCATAATGAATTGAGTTTGTCTCTTATAGACATGATCTCCTTTTTTCTTGGCTTTCTTGATCTTGGCGTGTTCCACAATTCTTTCCAATAGATTTAAAGAAAATCTCCAGTTTGATCTTGTAGAGATCTTCTTGCCAACTGGACAAAGTAGCTTTAAATCAGTTACTTATCTTTGACTTTATCTGGATGATAAAAACAATGATAAGTATCAGTTAACTCTATCTTTAGCTTCTTGACAGCTAAGCATTTTGTCATTTTTTGAACTCTTTGTTCTGTTGGTCAACACTTTAGTTAGTCATCGGTGATAACTGACTATTCTGTCGGTGTGACTTCATTTTTCATTGGGATCTCCGTCCTTGTCTTTTCTGTCAAGTAACACTAAAATTATGTCTGTCGGGTTACTTTGTGTTTTTCTCATCGGGAAACACTATAACTCTGCTCATTGTTAATGTTGTGCATTTGTTCGATGGGAAACACTGTGACTTAGTTCTTTTACTCTAACCGTTGGGTGCACTCTGTCGGTCTATGTAGTCACTTAGTGAATACTTGACTTATATGCATTACTGATATCATAGCCTTTGATTCATCAGTTCTTTGAAGTCTTTGGAAATATTACAATGACCATACATATTATATCAAGTTGACATCAATGACAATACAATACATTAACTGATTTAATGTCTTGCATGATCATTTAACTTAACATCTTCAAACATTCAATCAATTACATGTCATCAATTGATGATAAAAATTTTATTTCTGAAATATTTGTTGATGATATCATATTTGGGGGTAATGATATGTTGTGTAAATCCTTTGCTAATGAAATGAGAAAAGAGTTTGAGATGTCAATGTTTGGGGAGATCAAATTCTTTCTTGGTTTAAAGATTCTTGAACAAGATGTAGGCATATATATCACACAATCCAAATACATCAAGAAAGTGCTGAAGATATTCAAGATGGAAGATTTAAAACTAGTTGGAACACCTATGGTAACAAGATACAAGGTGACAAAAGAAGATAAGTCAAATGAGGTAAATTAGACCTTATATAGATCAATGATTGACAAACTAATGTATGTTGTTCATACTAGACCAAATATAGCACATGCAGTTTGAATAGTTGCAAGATTCTCCGCTAATCCCAAAGGATCACACATGACTATTGTCAAGAGAATTCTAACATATCTAAAGAACATTGGGGACTATGGCTTATGGTATAAAAGAGAAGAAAAATTTGAGCTTCAAGTCTATATAGATGATGATTGGGCTTGAAACTTAGATGACATAAAGAGCACAACTAGAGGAGCATTCTTCATAGGTGACAAACTTGTCACATGGATCAGTAAGAACCAAGGATGCATCTCACAATCTACTACAGAAGAAAAATATGTGGCAGCTGTTGTAAATTGCTCTAACATTGCATGGATCAAACAATTAATGGAAGGTATGAATATAAAAATTCTTGAACCAGTGATTATCTATTGTGATAATACCAGTTCAATAAATATTTCTAAGAATCCAGTCATGCATGCTAAGACTAAGCATATTGCTATCAAGTATCATTACTTAAGAGAACAAGTACAAGAGAAAGAGGTGATACGGGAATATGTTCAATCCAAGGAACAATTAGCTGACATATTCACAAAGCCATTGCCTAAAGATACATTTGACTACCTAATAAAGAGACAATGGGTCTGACCCTTGTTTATTGGTCAGTAAGCTGACTATGAGGCCACATCAGCCTACACACAATTAGAAGATCATTCATGCTGATGCAAGCAAAGGATGGACTGCAAAGACACATCAGTACATAGAAAGGTACATATCTACACTGAACACTAGAGTCATTGTATTACTGATGGATAGGGAAATTCAAGGATTATATTATAAAAAGGAGGAAGGATATACGTTGGCATTGTTGTCAAAGGGAGAGAGTGTCTTGAGAAGATCCAAAGGAGAGAATATGAAATATCCATCATGATTATCCAAATGGAGAGAAGTATCCTAAGGGAGAGATGACCTAAGGGAGAGAATATATCTATATTATTGTGAAAGAAAAAAAACATGATCAAGGAGAGGAATAGTCAAAGGGAGACACAACATAAAAGAAGAGTTTCTACAACACAAGGAGAGATAGAATCAGAAGATTGCTACATCTATCTAGTGAAGGGAATGAACATTGAAGAAAGCACTCTGCAAGAAACAAATCTAAGCTCGAAGAACTTATCGAGAGCCAGACATTTGTATTCATTATAGAACAATAAGATTGGTAGATTGATGAACTACAACTGACATATTTCATATTTTATTAGTAGTAATGTAGTGTGTTGCCATCAATTCCAATGGGAGATATTGATGAACTATAACTAATTGAATGTTTCAAGATGTTAAGTTGATGATCACCAAGCTGCAAAAAGTTAATGCAAGACATTAAATTAGTTAATACATTGTATTGTCATTGATGTCAACTTGATATAATCTGATTGCTTGTATACATAGTGTCAAAAACTTCAAAGAAATAGAAAGATAAAGGTTATGCTATCAGTAATGCATAAAAGTTTAGTATGCACTAAGTGACAACAAATACTGACAGTCAGTGAACCCTAACGCATAGAAAACCCTGAGAGGAAAGTCACAGTGATACCTGAGCAAGAATTACTGATGAGAAGAATGACAGTGTTACCCGACAGACAGACAACCCCGACGGACAGACAACCCCAACAGACAGACAACCCTGACAAATAGAGATGCCCGAGGGCAACTGAAGTCTAGACTAAGTTAACAAGGAGTTAAACCCTGAAAAGAACTGAAGTTCAGAAATGACAAAATACTTAGCCGATAAGAGCTAAAGATGGAGTTAACTAGTTGTTCACATTGTTTTCATTGACAAGTTAAAATTCAGAGATAAGAAAGATTTTTAAAGATGTTTTATTACAATTATCTAAGAGAAATCTACAGGATAAAATTGAAGTAAAGATTTAAAGAAAGAAAGACAAAAATTGCAGATCATGCCAAGAACAAGAAAGTCAAGGACTTAGAAACGGTGAAATAATGTCTATAACGAGACAATCTAATTCATTATTAATTAGGGGTGAATAGAGAAGAGTATTCTAAAGAGAATACTAGTGAAGAAAGAATTCATACAATCTTGATCGATAAAGTTGAAGAACAGAGCTAATATTTATGCGAACACTGAGAAATAGAGAAGCACAACATCACCAAGAAGAAAGAAGTGGAGAAAATGTATTGAATAGATACATTTATCAGGAAGGTATTATGAGCTTAAAATAGATCTGAACATCTGCAAAGTATAGCTATTTATATGAATAGATCATACATTGTTTCAGTTTAACCATTGATTCAGAAAGTCTCTTGACTGAGCAGGATCTAAACAAATCCTTTCTATATTGAGATACATCACAAGGAGTGTCAAAAGGTTAATTCATGAAGATACCATAGTGAAATTCTAGATATCGAGTGATTAACTATTAGTGATAAATCCTCTAACAAGGTCGCACTTAACAGTGTGTTTGTAATCTTTAATACTATTGTCTCTTCACCGAGCTCACTTCAGAAGAGTGAAAATTTTGGGTTACCGGTCCCAAGTGGTTTTTCCCTTAATAGGGTTTCCAAGTTAAAAATCCATGTGTCAAATGTGTTTATACATCATTGGCTTCATTTTTTTCTTTACACATTACTAAAAGAGGATTGATTAGTATACACTAAGTTATTTAATATATTTCGGTAAATGATAGACTGATAATCGGTAAAGATTAAGAATAAGGTTTAACAGTGAACTCCGAGCAGTAGTTATTTGATAATATTATTTTAAGGCATACATCTTGTGGGACTAAAGATAAATAGAGGCTTATAGTTGTGGTAATAATTTTTTGGGTTAATTTATTGGAATATTTTTGAGGCCACTGATTCACCCCCCCCTCTCAGTTATTCTAACAGTTGCATCACCAATGTAGTATTCTTGATTGCTCAATTTGTTGTCCAATTTTCATTGGACAGTGATAATTCTCTAATAGTGTTCACTAGTTCACATGTGCTTATAGTCAGTGGATTTGACAGTAATTCCATAGTGCATTTGATGTGTTTATATGTAGTTGAGGTTTTTATACCCGACTACATCTCCCATTAAAATTTCATCAAAACTTTTCTTTATCTTGTGATATTGCTATCTAGATTCAAGTGTATAGTTTTTTGAGTCAAAATCATTGACCCATGTTTCATCCATGAGTTTTACATGCACAAATTTCTTATCATGCCAGCTGCATTTAACAAACTAATGTCACAGAAATCGTTGATGTGTCGACAATGACTTGCAAGAGTGTAGGTGACACATGGTTCAACTCTAATTCATACAATTGAGAGTACCTAGGAAAGTGATTCAACTCTAAATACCTATATTTCAGCCAAGAATATAACAAGGATGAAGCATGTGTGGTAAGGACTAAAATTCCCAATCACAACTATGCATATGGTTTCCATCATGTGCAGTTAGGACATTGCATTTACATGCTGTTCAGATTCATTACATCATCAAATACAAAGCATTTTCATTTTGTGTTGCAATTAATTAACTAAATAAAATGATATGTTGGAATGATAGTGTAATATTTATCGATATAGCATCGATGGCTTCGGTCAATGTGCCTATGTGCCAATGTGGTGTTGGCCCTTGTGTGTTGAAGATGTAACACACAACAAGTAATCTTGGGTGTCAATTTTGGGGTTTCCCAAATAGGAAAAAGGTCAAAATATTCCAATAGCTGGATGTCGCATGCATAACA
The DNA here is from genome assembly GCA_018584345.1 of Thuja plicata. NCBI lineage: Eukaryota > Viridiplantae > Streptophyta > Pinopsida > Cupressales > Cupressaceae > Thuja > Thuja plicata. The sequence continues at coordinate 733,681 of MU223744.1, forward strand.
TATACGTCGCATACCCATCGTAATTATGACAGTCATAATGTGTAATGATGACATGTTAACCATTGTAGCCGGTGCATATTGAAACGGTCAGTACCATCACAATAACGATGAACATACAAGCCATCGGTGATTTCAACATCAAAACTACAAAACCAGTCTGTGTCTCTTGATCGATGGGGTAGTGTCAGAAGTGCAACACATAGCCGTCAAAAAAAGGACTCAACTATACTAGTGTGTACAAGGTTTTAAGCTTTGGAACCCTCTAACCTAAAAAATGATCTTATCTAGAGATGTGATTTTTCAAGGAATTTAAAGCTAACTTAGGTGAAGAAGAACCAAAGGAAAAGTTAAAGACAATGCAAGTTAAAAGTAATAAAGAAGATGCGCATGTTGAAGAATAGCTCCTAGAGATGGAAAATAATACTGAGAAGTAGAAGATAGTTCAAGTGAAAGTTCATAAGATTTAGTGTTGATAGAAGAACTTGATCATAATGAGGAAGAACATTAGGAAGAATCTCTTACTCCACCTTTGGGAAGGTCCACAAGAAAAAAAAATATTTATAGGTATAGCCCACAAAATTTATATTATAAATTTGTTTTAGATTGTATTAATAATGAACTTAGGTCTTATAGATGTTGGAAATAATAGGTACTGAGAGGAGTAGTGAAACAAGACTAATAAAACTTTCATACTTTTACATATACCCATGAGAAACAACAAAAGAAAATTTCGTACAATGAAGCATACAATAGTAAGTGTAAAGTAAAAGTGCGATTAATGAAATGAAAACACATCCAAAGACATAACACTCAGATTTTTATCGTGGAAACCCTTGGTCAAAGGAAAAATCACGGCGGGGATGACACCCACAATCTTCTCACTGTAGTAGAAAAGAGTGCTCTATTAGGATCTTATAATACGTCACTTTCTAGGTGACTCACCCTATTAGGAATGATAGATACCTTGTTAGAAGTATCTAAAGTCCTGTTACATACTATTTTGTTAAAGGATTTGATCCCACTATTACAGTGTTCACCCTGTTAAGGAATTTACAATCAAGTCTTGTGCGAGACAACCCGATTAAGGGATTTTACTTGTTGAAACTATTGGGAATACAAAAATAAAATTAACTTGCAATATGCACTCTTGAAAGCTAATCAGATCCTTTGATGCTATGTTCTTGTTCTGAACCCGATCTTGAATCTTCTCTGAACTTTGCTCTGTAATCACTGTCCAAGATCTTACTTTCAACAACACATCAAATGTTATTCAACTCTGTTTCTCAACAACATAACTCTGTTAGCAACTATCTTCTTATAGCCTTTCACCTTCAATTGTAAACCTAATTAGGGCTTCTATTTCCCTCCAAAATATATTTATCAATCATAACTAACTCATGGAAACATCAAAATCTTACTGCGTCATCCATAACAAGCTTCAAGTTGTTATCTCCAATGTGAAATATTTCTTAAATATCATTGGTTAGAATATGCATTGAATTCTAAATCAGATCAGTACACAACTACCAATAAATTGACTTATTGAACTCTTGAAATAGTGTACTACATTTTTCATGTTGTCCAGATTCATTGAATCATGCACCATCATATTTCCGTTTTGACCAATTAAACAAAATTGTTCAATAATCTTTACCTTTACTTGTTCACTGAACTAACCAGTTGGTGGCATCTTCATCTATGCCCTTTTCGGTGTGACCTAAGTGGTGCGGTAAAAAATAATAGTATCCTTGTTGTCATTGTACCTTCCAATGTACCGATAGTAAACTTGTCTTCCATAACCCATTTTTCCTTCACATGTTCTCCTTTTCACCTGTTCACTTGTTCTACTTGACTTCTCGTTATTGATTAGTTATTCTTTGTATCCGTTGGTATAAATTCATATGCTCACATAAAACTTTCTTACTTATGTAATGGTTTTCTAGCAATGACAACCATACTCTATAAGATCATGATCAATGTCATCTCTTAGCATTCTGATATCATCAATAGAGAGGCACTCTCTTCTAAGGAAAGTGTGTGTTGGATGTAGGCCATACAAGAGGAGATGACAACTTTGGATACTTGTGACACCAGAGATCTTTTTATTTTCACAAAGGAAGAAAACACATTGGATCCAAGTGAGTTGTTAAGAATAAAATTTGAGTAGATGGTCAGTTAGAGATGTACAAGGCTAGAATAGTGGCCAAGAGCTACTCATAGTGAGGAGTTGATTTTGATGAAATGTTGACATCTATTGCTAACCTAAATTTTATTAGATTTAAATTATCTATTGATGTTTCTTATGATTTAGAGATAGAGAAAATGAATATTAAAAATCATTTCTTATACGGGGATTTTGAATAAGAGATTTGTATTTGACAACCTAATAGTTTTATTGAGAAAGGAAAAGAAAACTTAGTTTGCAGGTTAAAATGGTCATTTTATGGTTTGAAATAGTCACCCATATGTGGTACCAAACCTTTAATGTACTTGCATTAAATTTGGGTTAGTTAGAAGCAAATACGGTCACTATATTTATATTAATGATATTGATGACCAATTATCAATTATTGTCTTGGATGTTCATGACATGTTGTTTATTAGTAAGAAAAAGTCGATGATTAGAGAGCTCAAAACTCATATTGCTGGCACATTTGATATGAAGGATTTGGGAGATGCGAGATATATTCTTGGGATGAAAATCAAGAGGGATTGAGTTCATAGAAAGCTTTAGTTAAGTCAGAGTAAGTATGTTGACACCTTTTTGCAAAGATTTAAAATACAAGACTGTAAGATAGTAAAAAAATACATTCATTATCGTTGGTACTAAGTTCAATTTAGACAAGTATTTATTAATTATGTTGATGATGTTAAAGAAATTTTAAATGTTTCTTATGCTACTAGTACCATCATTATTTTAATGTATGTAATGGTTTATAGTACCAAATCAAATATGGCCATAGCAATGGGGGTTCTAAGCATGTTTATGTCTAATCCAGGTAATGAGAATTAGAATTTTGTTAAAAGGGAATTAACATATTTGTGAGGTAATTTTGATTACTATTTGGTTTATCATGTGAGTGATAATGTGGATAAGTCATTGGACATAAAGGGTTTTGTTGATGCAAATTGGGTAGGTGACTTGGATAGTCAAATGTTCACTAGTGCCTATGTGTTTACTTTATTTGGAGGTGTAATGATTTTGATGGGTAAAAGATGACCTAAAATTGCATTATCTATCAATAAAGAAGAGTATATGCTTGTCGTGCATGCCTCCAAAGAGGTAGTTTAGTTACAGAGAGTTGGTAATGGTATTTGATTTGATTGCAGGACAATGAGAATTGGATATGACGGTATGTTAGAAATATAAAAAAATGGAGATGAGCTTAGGAAAGAATCCAAGTGAGTGAGTAAGAGTAAGATTTTTACCAAATACACAAAGAGAGAGAGATATTTCTCCAATAGATCAAACACCAAATTCACCAAAATGCTCCAAAACCAACACAAGAACTCAAAGATTTTGAAAGGGAAAAAACAAGTAAAAAACCCTTGTGAATAATATGAATGAGGCAAGAAGCCATGAAAGAGAGAGAGAGAGCTTGAGCAATAAAATCATTACAACATTGTGAGAGAAAGAATGAGAATGAGAGAAGAAGAGAGGAGAAATCCCATGAGAACCAACTTGTGAGAACCAACTTAAGAAGTGTGTGAGAACCATCTCTTAAGTAGAGATAAGTGGAGGATTTTGAATGTAACTCCCATATCCAATGAGTGCCACATTCACGTTAGGTGTGTGCCATGTGTAGGAATCCTCTTAAGGAGGAATATCTAATTTCTTTATTAAAGGAAATACAAATATGTGACATGTCCTCCTACTTGGACTAGAGGACAAATACAAATTAGGATACCTTGGTTTATCCTTTAATTACATAGTTCACCAAAAAAAGATTAAATTCTAACACCACCCTTTAATCTTTACTCTGGGTATTTACAACAAGGGGTATGAAACCCATTTTCTTACTAAAATCTGCAACTTGATCTTCAATATAAGGAATAAATTATATTGTCTCCAAGTTTGCAAGTAGTCTTCTAAAAACATGATGTACAAGCAATTTTGGTAGAGCCAAGAGAAGTAGATGGGTCCTTTAAATGTGTTCAAGTGGAAGTATATGCACATTTGCAAGTAGTCTTGTGATTCATAGGACATGTGTAAATGACTTGATGTCTTTAGAAAGGTCCATGGTATATCACCTGAATCAAAAGAATAAAAAAAACCACAAGTAGATTTCTCATAGATGGGATCTACCCTTGATACAAATCAGTACACCTTTGAAAAGAAACTCATAATATGTATCATAAAATAATTCAACTTTACAGAATTTTTGAAAACTTTAGAATGGGATTAATCAAGAGCAATAATAAAAATGTGCAATGTAGCAAACATGATATCAAGATAAACCATATGCTCAAAGTTTCAAAAAGAACAAGTTAGGTATGAAAGTATTTATCAATGCTCTCATGAAAGAAATATACTAAAATACAAATGACCATAGACAAGGTCAACTAATGAGACCTACATCAACAATGCATCAATCACATGGATATAGATAGTCCACTAATGAATCATCTCACTGCAAGAAAATGGGTGATCAATCCACAACCTGCATGACTCATGATCGAAGCAATGAAGAATGCAGTGCATTATCACGCTAGTATATTAATCAAAGAAATATAAGAGAGACAATGATAAATTTGAGCACCAAAATAATGTAAGATCCCGATTTGCCAAGCATGTTTACCAATGTGAACCATAAGACACTTGATTATGAGGAGTAATAACATATTGCCTGCCAGAGATATCCAACAAAATTCAAGAAGGATTTCAAGAACAACATCCTCACCAACAAAGAAACAACCAATGAAGCAAGTTGATAAACATCAACTGAAGTAAGTGCATCCTAGTGCAACTTATAAATGGAACAAGTAGATAAACATCAACTAAAGTAAGTGCAACCTAGTGCAACAAATTGATAAACATCAACTGAAGTAAGTGCATCCCAGTGCAACTTACAAGTGGAACAAGTTGATAAACATCAACTAAAGTAAGTGCATCCCAGTGCAACTTACAAGTAGAAACAATGGATCAAATGGAACTCATAAAAGATGCAACAATAGATCATATAAAACTTATAGAAATTAATGCTTAAACAATGAAATATACCATTGGAATTCAATGAAGTATGATTACTTGAACAAATTAAAATGGAGCAACATTAGGACATAAGGTAACAATTTAAAATACTGAAGAAAGAAATACCCCTTGAAGATGCACCATATCACTAAAAAGGGCTAGTAACATTATGATGAATTGTAAATGCATGACGGGATTGATTACCATTATCCTCCTTAGAATTAGAAGGTTGATGATTTTGATTCATGTACTTTTTATCCGATTACTTTTTAAAGCGGTTATTAGTTACATGACCGTCTGTTATCCTTTTGCGTCTTTCAAGCATGGTAATTCGAATTTGTTAATTTAATGTCTGGAATTAATGTCGACATAATGAACTGAAATACAAGATGAAGTATACAATAATGAATCTAAAAAACTAATTTAACACGATTAGTAAATGCCAATATGCAAGAATTTTTAAATATTAAAAAAAAATTAATTTTTTTGTTGAACATATGAAACAAATTTTAATTGTATCTATTTAACAAAATGGTAATTGAAATATGTTTAAATTGATAAAATAAATATGGGGTTAAGACGATATTAAAAAATATGAAGCATAAAATTTGTTTTAATGTTTAAACTATTTTTGTTAAAAAATTACAACAAAAAATTGTTAAAAATAAAATAATCTAAACATTAAATTAAGGAAAAGCTCAAGAACCCTGCATTTACCAAGAAACGAAGTTAAAATGATTAAGAATAAGCAACTAATAATGAGAAGATGCTAAAAATAAAGAGAACCATTATAAAAAATTGATATAATTGCAATATTCTACCAACGTATGTTAAAAAGGAAGATTGAAATAATTGATGCAAAGATGTAATCTACGCATGGGAAGCTGCACAAGGGAGTTAAGATACTAAGAAACACTTCTGTGCTATAAAAGGTTAACAAGCTGCGCTATGAAAGACTCAAGTTGACAAATGTTATGCTAGAGTAAGACAAAATGCAGAGGGAAAGAGCATAATATACTGACAAACCAAGAAAAAAGACAACAGTTACTCCAAGTAGAAGAGTTGTGAAATGAATAAGAAGAGAATGTTGTTAAAACCAGATAAATAAAGGAATCCTTGAATGATTTCCAAGAAATGGAAAAGAAATGCAGTAGCAAGGAAGAACTGCAGTAGCAAGGTGGAGAAGAAGCATTATTTCCTGACTTACGAAGAGGTTTATACTATAATTTTCTTGCCAATGTATACATGCAAAAAATGAAATGTTAGAAATGTGAAGAAGCAAATCAAACATTAACCAAAATATAAACGAAGCACTGCGGAAGTAGTATACACTAGGGAATGAGAGTGAATGAGTTGCGATCGGTGAGGAGGAGCGATACTAGGTAGAGAAGCTGCGAAGGATTGAAATGTGGGAGATGATGGGTTAAATAGAAGCGTGGAAGAAGGAGATATTGTAGCGCAGGGAGAAGACACAATTAGGAGAAAAGGTGCGCAAGCTGCACTAGGAGAAGTGGAGGGGTCTTAAACCCAAAAAGATGAAGGAAGGAGCTGCGCTAAGGGTGGGTTGCGATGAAAGAATTTATCCTACACACAGATACAGACAATTAATATTTTACAAATATACACACATCTTTTAAACAAAGGCAAAAATTGTTTGTCCAATGCAATGAAATAAGATATCAGATTTAAAGTAAAAAATAAATATCAAATATGCTGAAAGGGTTGCGCAAGGAGGGACTAAAGTTGCACAGGTAATGAAAAAATGTAATGATGCTTAAACCAAAGAACAAAGGAGTAATAGGTCGCGCTATGGAATAACCCAAAGGTTGTGTAGAAGAAGAGTTTGAAGAACTTCTGCTAAGAATGCACAAAAAAGACCAATGTAAATAGTATACAAAGCTGCACAATGGAGAATGTATGGGTTGCGCAAGGAAAACTAACAATTTAATGTTGCACTAAGAAATATTTGGATGTTGCGCAATGAAAAGTCAAAGCAGCTTAAGCTACGCGCCAAGCTAATGAAAACGATGAATAAGATATGCTTGAAGGTATAAGAAACTTTTAAAACTTTGAAAAATTTAAAAACTGCATATTTAGATACAGAAATTGCTATGATAAAGATTAAATGCCTGCAATCACACAAAGGACTATTAGAGGAAAAATATAAAAGCCTGCGAGGAGACAAAGATTAGTATAAAAATAGAGATATATAAATTCAGAGATGTTAAAAAACAGATTAAAATGAGATAAAAAGTAAATGCTGCAATAAACAAGTTAGATGAACAAATATATAGCAAAGTGATAGAGCTGCTGAAAAAAAAAAGTTATATAAATGAATGAAATTGCATGAACAAGAAAGACCCTTGCGATTGCCCGACAGAGGTAGTGATTAGTAACAAATTTAAATATCGATTTAGTGATAAAAAAAATAGAACAACAAATCTAAAATCTTTCCTTGCGGTTACCCGACAGACGGAGTGATTAGTACTAAAAACAACTTGAAATAGAAGAATAAACTTAGATTTGCAAAAATAACGAAGGAAATCCCTGCAAGCAAGAGTTAGATCAACAAAAATATGATATCTTCTCCTCAATGGAGATATCTTTCAACTATTCCTGCATGCAACACTCAAAACAAAGATTAAACCAGCTATGATCCCATGTTAGAAATATTAAAAAATAGAAATGAGCTTATGAAAGAATCCAAGTGAGTGAGCAAGAGTAAGAGTTTTACCAAATACAGAGAGAGAGAGAGAGAGAGAGAGAGAGAGAGAGAGAGAGAGAGAGAGAGAGAGAGAGAGAGAGC
>MU223744.1:768929-784884 GCA_018584345.1 Thuja plicata
CACTCAAGTGTGTCCTAAGGGGTCATACGACCCCTTGGGACACACTTGAGTGTTCTTATGTGTCAAAAGGGGTCATGGGGACTTCCTAGGGGTCCTTGTATGCCTTATCACGCACTAGGACCCCTAGGAAGTCACTATGACCCCTTTTGACACATTAGAACACTCAAGTATGTCCTAAGGGGTCATACTTAATTATTTTTTTAGAATAAAATTCATAATTAATTTTTTTTTGGAATAAAATTACACAAAAATATGCCTCACATCCAGGCATGAGTCTACTATGTATATCTAAAATCTTATGAAAAAATATTATCATTTGATCATGATTAAGGTGGTCAGACATACACCTACTTCTTTTTTTTTTTCCTGAAATTATTGTAATACTGCATTGAAATCTATACTTTTCACCAATTATATTAATATATTTTTAGAAAAGACCTAGTAGTTTAGAAACTACATTCAATTTCCTACAAATTCTATTCTTACAAATTTTTGGTATTAGGTTGATAGCTAGTTCAAATTTTCATGTCAAATTGACTAACCTTGATTTGCTGATTTTTCATTGCCACTTAAGGGCATAGTTTGGCCCCTCATGATCTTGCACATACCCTAATGTCAAAATTTAACTAAAAAGGAACACTTTGTTGACAAATCATCAAAGAACACTTGTTTTAAGGGTTAATTAATCTCAACATAGGTTTTTTGGATCAATTTAAAGAGCTAAGAGAGAAAGAACAATAAATTACTTCGTTGTTTTGTTGTGTTTTTTTGTTTTTTTTGGCCTTTCAGGTACATCGACATCTGCGCAAATGCTGGCTCACATTTTGGTGGCTGCACCCAAATGTTGGTTCACACAAATCACCATTTGGCATCTGTGATACATAAACTGGCATCTACACTGGTATAACAACTTTTCTGGTTCTCTTTGTTTTTTTCACTTATTTTACTATCTCTGTCATTTTGGGATAAAACATAGAATTGACGTATGTGCCCTAAACCAGCATCTGCACTCTATCAAATTTTTATTTGCCATGTTCTAACAAAATTCTGGGTGGTTTGTGTTTTCAACGCTTGTCAAAGGGTAATTCTGAAACTATTAACTAGTTGTGTTGCAGCACCACTTGCCAAAGACATAAAATCCAAAGACTACTCATGTTTTTCTTGCAGGTTGCCTCAAAATCAAAATCGACCAAATAATCATGTTTATTATCATTTTCTTAGGCACCTACGCTAATTAGGAAGATTTTTTTATCTAATCCAAAGCAAGTGTTAGGGGATTATGCTCTCTTCCCTTTTGGGAAGATCAAAAACCTAGACACATTTGCTTTGTGTTAAACATTTAAATCTTTTGGGAATTAACTAAACTTGTCTTGCATGTTTGTAGAAAAAATGATATTGGATAGGATGGAGAGTATGCTCTTTTCTCCTTTGTAGGAAAATCAGAAATCCAGACTCCTTTTTGTTTCCAATCCAATTTTCTTTTCAAGTTAATCCTTTAGATGGGCCTTCCGGTTGAGGGAAAAATCTCCCAGGAATGACTCTTGTGAGAATGAGGTGTAAGCCACACCAATCCAAATCACGTTAATCAAATTTACTCCTTGGGGTTAAAGCCTCGAGAGTCGATTGACATTTGAGCTTATACTCGGCTCTCGTTTAACTTAAGTGCGGCCTTGCAGTCTCAATCATGTTTATGTGATCACTTTTGTCAAGACGCTCTATGGGGCTATATTCTTGCATTGTGCTTGCACATACATAGAGGATACAATCAAACAAAGACCCTTACTAAATACTCTAAGCATAGAAGCTACCCGATTCACCTCCAAATGATGATTTATTATAGTGCAAGGGGAGGGAAGAATCTCCCCCAAGATCCCCATCATATATGTCCCAGGGTATTGTGTTGTGAAAGAGATCTTCATAACATGACAACAATACCTGGAAAAAGGAAAAAATATTGGCACCCTTCTGGGGGTGACACTGTTGTGTGAGCTAAAGGACTACCAAGCAATAGGCCTATAATATTTCATGCAAAGCCAATTCCCTAGGTAGATTTGTGCTTGAAGTGTTTGAAGAACATTGACAAATCCAAAACACAGAAGGAATACCCAACATACAAATTTGTCACTTTCTTGTATCCTTCAAGGTTGCTTTGTCCCTTGTTGGATTTTTTTCAAGACGCATGCCTGTTATTTTCTGATTTGACTGTTATGAAAGCAGTTCTTTCCATAGAACAAATCTATTAAAAATTAGAAATAAATCAAGCTTTTTCTAAATCATCAAGGCATCATACTTTTGTAGATTACCACGAGCTTATGAATTTTCCAACATCTTCAAAATTTGACCTTTTATGAGATGTCCTAAGAACTCCAATTGCTCATCCGAAATCAAAAATTTTCACTATAGGACATGACCGATTCCAAGAAGCACAAGAAGGTGAAAACTCCATTGCCTCCTGTATACAGAGAAAAAAAGAATACAACCTGAGAGGCTACCAAATACCAACACATCATTGATTCCATCAAGCAAGAAACTCACACATGGGAAAAATTTGACAAATTGGTATACAACAACAAGGTTTGTCGCTTCATGGGCAAGTATTGTCTAAACGCTGCTTTCATCACACTTGAGAAATATGACTAGCTGGTCTCCCACAAAAAACACATATTCCTCCTCTTCTTAGGCTCACCATATCATGCATTTTAGGACCTCCCTTAGGTTGTCATCTTTAGAAATACATAATACACCTCATCCTAGCATAATCCAATCCAATCCTAGTCAACCTAGCATCATCTTAATCATCATCAAGAGAATCCCTAATCACATCCTTCACTTGGTATTGCATCCCCTTTTGATTTTCTTCGAACCTACATCTTAATCAAACCCCCATCCTTAAGTGTCCTTAAACTAAGCGTTGTTTAGGATAATCCCCTTTATAATAATTGAAATCCCCAGGGGGGTTGTGGGTAGTAATCGAAAGATATTCTGTATGATTTAATGACATTTTGTGATTGTAATTGAAGCAAGGAAAATGTGAATATAGTCTACCCATCACAACGACACTGCAAGTGGTAAGCTTGCCAGCATTTTCACTTTCACTAACTATTTCCTCGATTTATAAGCTAAATTTCAAATCTTAAAATATTCTTTTCAAAGCAAGGAGGTCTCCACTAGATAAAAGTTGGCAGTCTCTTGTATCGAAGGAAGATTTGGTTTTGATGGTGGTGTAGCAAACTTCCATCTTGAAAATTATAAATGTAGGGTTATGAAAAATGTGTGCTTACATTTGTTTTCCATGGTATCAAAGCCAAGTTGGCTCTGTTGTGTGCTTGGGTTTGCAGCCAATTCTGCACTGCTTATTGTTTCTCTATATATAATGTTTGTTCAAATAGGAGCTGCTATTATTTGGTGAAACCCTACTTGACCATCATGAAAACTCTGTTGCAGAATGAAAGAAAGGAGGAGGCAGTTTGGAATGGCTTCTTCTGCAAACTTGGGTGTTTTTGGGAAGTTGATTCATTTTTTGAAGGATTGCAAGCTGATTCGATACTCCCATTGATAGAGAATCCCATCCACTAAAGACCACAATTCTATCCTAAGTAGACAATCACATCCAGTTGATATTACACTAGGAAAAGAAACTCTTAATTTTTGCATACACCAAGTCATCCTTAATATGTAGGAGCATATTCATCATCCTAGACGCAACATAGTACTAGTGCCATCATCCTTAGCTTCCTAGACACATCCTTCCATTACATCTTTCATTTCATATCTCCTTAGGATAATCATTTCATGCCACCAATTACAGGAGCCACTAAAAAGATGAAGGACATGGACCCTAATCTTTTAGCTAGTTCATCTAATCCCGCGATTGACCATACTAACACCATGATCACCTATGCGCCTCAGCCCAACAAAGAAATTGAGCACATCTGGGTAGATACTAATGAGACTCCCACCATGAGTACCATAGAGACATTTATTAATCATGTAGGGCATGTCCACATGGTGAATGCCATGAGTGGATGTAATAGTAGTTAGGTACTCTTGGACATTCAACAACAAGGACTTCAACTCCCACCTTGGATTATACCCACACTTGTCACACGACCTATGATACTTCCAGGGGAATTTTATCATCCCACTAGAAATGAATTTTTTGATCCACTTCAGAGAGATCTACAAGTGGGAACTCTTATCGCACAAGTAGTCCAACCTTCCATCCCACCCTCCATCATGCACACAACACCTTCATCTACCTTGGGAGCCCCGCCTCCTGATCCAACATCAACAGCACAATAAATACCTTCTATCACTAAGCAAGCACCTGCACCTCCCCAATCCACAGTCGCTCTGCTTTCACAAGTGTTCCCAATATTTGTAGCACAATTCCCACCACCACCAGTCAGCACTTAGGCAACCACCACATCGCCCATTCAAAATGCACCGCTTAGTTTGTAGCATCAAAGCACCCAAATCTCCATGCCTATTCCACCTTTCTCTTCCACTACATACTCACAACAACAAACACACTTCACCACAGACATGCCACCTACCAACACCTATAACCAACCCTTATTTCTGCAAGGGTCCACATTCCCCACTCCACTAGTAACACAATCGTAATGTATGCCAACAGTTCTGCCTCAAACACAATTCAACCCATATCCTCCCATGCCACAAACATCTACCAATCCTTTCACCATAACACAAATTCCTATCCCACCTATCCAAAATCAGAAACCAATCCAGCAACAATAACCAATCCAACAACAACAACCTATCCAACAGCAGCAACCAATCCAGCAACAACAACCAATCCAGTAGCACACCCAACAACAACAACCGCAACAACAAATTGCCAACCCATTCACATCCCAAGCACATATCAACCCCTTCACAACTACACAACCCATCATCCAAACTACCCAGCAACTGCAACCACAAACATAGGGGGAAAACACCTCCATGAAACAATCACTACAATTGTTTGCTAATCCTTCCATCCAACCCATGGAGCAGCAACAAAATCATTCCGCCAACTACCTAGCCATGCCATCTTCCGCTACATCACAAACCATTCCACCACCACAACAATTCAATATTCCCAGTAACACAAATTACCTTTCTACAGCTAGTGGGGGCATTTCTCCATAGAACACCTATCCTCCACCCTATGCAAGTGCACAACAAGCTCAACCCACTTATCCAACACCTCAACAAAAACAAGCATACTTCCAGCAGTTGCAACAACCATATCAGGCACCGCCACCTCCTCCACTGCAATGTTCCCCTCATCTATAGCTCCCACCACAAAAACCCATATACACTGACCAACAACCTTCATACCAAACACCACAAAATCCCCCATATTTTCCATTTGATCCATATCAGATCCAGGAAACCAGTGCAATCAAGGTTATTAATCCTCCCCCACAAATCAATCAAGAATGGGAGGAAATGAAGAACGCTCTCAAAGAGCTAAAATTAGGGACTGAAGCTAAAACATTCAAGTTTGAAGAGGTGTGCCCTTACCCATTTGATTGATCTATCACTACCATACCCTTCCCCAAACACTTTGAAATACCCAAATTTGATAAATATCAGGGGAAGGGAGATCTTGTGAGCCACGTGAAAGAATTCTACATGGCATGTCAAGAAGTGGCCTATAGCGATAATTTTATCATGAGACTATTTCCCAAAAGCTTATGAGGAACTGCGCTTGATTGGTTCTACAAAATCCCTTACGACACAGTCTCTACTTTCGCTAAACTATCTAAATTTTTTTTGGCCTAATACACACATAACGTTGAAAATGAACTCTCACTCCTTTATCTATGCAATTCCAAACATAAGGGAGGAGAGAGCCTAGCTGATTACCTTGAACACTAGCAAGGGCTTACTACAAGGTTTTCCTATGAACCCCCTAAGCAACATCTTATCAAGATCTTCATTAACAACCTCCATCCCAAGCTTGCCTATCACATGCGCATGAATTGCATACAAACTTATCAAGACATCAAGATCAAAGGCATGGATCTTGAGCGAGGTCTCATAGAAGATGGTGCCATCAAGCACTATAAAGAATCCCAACCTGAAAAAAATAAAAAATGATCGATCATGATACTAGAACAAGAACAAGAACACACTAACTAATGGAGCGAGTGACACCAAACATGTTCAGGTCATGGTGGCTGGTCCTAACGCACCTACCCAAAATTATCAGCAAGCACCACCAGTATACCCTCAACCTCCTCCCATGTATCACCAGCCCGCTCCCGCATATCATCAACCACCATACCAGAAAAACACACATCCTCAAGGTGCAACTATCTATCCTCCTCCAGGGACATCATATCAACCCAACTACCAAGGTCCTATGAACCAGACGAATGTTATATTAGTCCCACGTGGATAGCCAAGGCCTCACGCTCCAAATGCACCACAATGCACATTTACCCCCTTGGGTGAACCCATAGATGTAATCTATAGAATGGTTCAAGCCAACCAAGTTGTGTACCCAAAAACATAGCCATTTGATGACTCAACACCTAATCCTACCTGGTGTAAAACACCTAAGCCTGCCTGGTATAAAGACAATGAGTACTATAATTACCAACGTGTTAAGGGACACACAACCCTCAAATGTATGAACCTAAAACACTACATTAAATATCTCATTGACTGCAAAGAGATCAAAGTGGACTCTCCTACCCAACCATCACCAAATGCAGGTCTTTAAATCTACCAAAATGCATTTGCTAAACACACCTCAAGTAAAGGACTAGGCAACCCCACCCAAACCTCTGATCAGGGAAAGGATAAGAAAGGATAAAATGACAATAGAAAAGATTATATAAATGCATATATCAAATATGATAATCTCATTGGCTGCATATCCCAAGTCTAGTCCTCCATCAGTGTCATTCATGTCAAGGGTGTCGATAACCAATGCGTAGTCACCACTTGTTGAGGCAGAATAAATGTTGTAGGTACAAGTACAGATCCTTCTGCTAGTACCCAATATAACCTATTGGAACACTTAGGGAATACTCCTACCCAAATTTCCATCCTGGATCTCCTCCGCACCTCACCCACCTATCAAGATATCCTCAATAAAGCCCTACAAGAATCACGTGTCCCCAGTGACATCAAACTCACTGAATTCCATAACCTTGTCAGCCACTTGTCTGCATCTTGTGGGGTCTCCTTTAAACCAAAAAATGCAACCTCAGAAGAACCCGATCATAATCTCCCACTCCATATTGTTGTCATGGTCAAAGACTTTATCATCAAACAAGTCATGATAGATAATGGTTCGGCCCTAAATCTGTGTACTCTAAAATTCATCAAACAGTTGGACTGCACTAAAGAATATATAATAAATGAGGACATTACCATCAAAGGCTATGACAATCTAGAGCGCACTTCTAAAGCCACCATTTCATTTCCCATCAAGGTGGGGCCGAAAATCTAAGATAAAGTATGTCATGTTGTTAATATTGACCTACCCTTCAACATCCTCCTTGGATGCCCATGGATTCATTCTATGCAAGCTGTCCCATCCACCTACCATCAATGCATCAAATTCCCATATAAAGACACTAAAATCACCATCCACGTAGATCCCAAGCCCTTTGCATATTGCAATACGTTGGAGACCTCCTTCCCACATTCCACTCACTGCCTCAAGATTGACATTGGCACCTTTGTCACCAGTTCATCTTGAACCCATTCAGACCCAAAAACTATCCTCTCTTCCACCCTTTCCATGGTCAAGATCAACAACAAAGGTTGTGGTGAGTATAGTCTATCTGATGCCTTCACAGTTGGAGCATTGCCAATTGATCCACATACCCAAGGAAGACCGAACAAGAACATAACAGATCAGAACAAGCCATAGACAAAACAATTGGGCCCTACTACTTTTATCTCAAATGGAATTTTGAGTATCTAGGAGATGACACCAAACATCAATCAATGGCTCTATAAGGATCCACCACCCAAAGACACCATTTTTCTCAATTATTTCAAAGGAAAATACCCTTCAACTCACAAGATGGTTACTGAAAAATGGAACTATCAAGGCAGTGGCTTGGGTGCTAAAGAGCAAGGAATGAAAGATCCTATTGTGCCCACCAAATGAGAAAAGCACTTAGGCCTTGGTATGGATTTTTCCACAACTGGAGGCACTAATGACAACAAATATAACCATTCTAGACCCCTAGGTCAAATCATTGAATTCGAAGAAGTCTCTGAAGAGAAAATTGTGAAATCTTATGACAATATTGATGATAACATCTTCTTGGGTAATTCTATCCTCCGCCAACTTTCCATTCTCGTCATTGACCTTCCTCTCCATCATCCTAAATTCATAGATTGGGACCAACCAAGTGTCATACATGTTGACGAGTTCCAAAGTGAG
The DNA here is from genome assembly GCA_018584345.1 of Thuja plicata. Lineage (NCBI taxonomy): Eukaryota > Viridiplantae > Streptophyta > Pinopsida > Cupressales > Cupressaceae > Thuja > Thuja plicata. The sequence continues at coordinate 777,355 of MU223744.1, forward strand.
GACACACTCCTAAGATTTATGGGAGCCATTGAATAGAGCAACGACTAGTGGAAAGATTAAGCACATATCTAGAAACTAGATCCAAAGGCATACCTTGGGGAAGAGGAGAACTTCAGCCACAAAAATGAAGAAGAAAACAAAAACAAAAAAGATAAAAATCAAACCCCTAGCAAAAACCCCTTGGGGCGTTATCTGATCACAAAATAGTAAAAAAAAAGGCCGTATCCACTGGTGAAAACCTCTCTGAGGCGTCAGAGGATGAAGATTCTCCTCTTCCTCTAATCCATGATTACATGCCTGAACAGTCATCGATACTCATCAAAGAAACAAAACCTATCAACCTGGGCACAAAAGAGAATCCAGCCATCACATACATTGCAACATCTCTGACTGAAGTAGAAGAAAGAGATCTCGTTACTCTCTTGAAGGAATCTATAAATAAGTTTGCATGGTCTTATTCTCACATGCCGGGTTAGACTCCAACTTGGTGGTTCACCATCTAGCAGTGGACCCAAACATCAAACCTGTCAAACAAAATCTTAGAAAGATGCACCCTAAAGTGGCACTACTTGTCAAAGCAGAGCTAGAGAAGTTAATCCAAGCCAAAATCATCCATGCCATTGACTACTCTGAATGGATTTCCAATATGGTGCAGTGTCTAAACCTAAAAAATCAATCAGGATATTTATAGTCTTCCGAGATCTCAACAAGGCATGTCTTAAGGATGATTTCCCATTGCCAAACATATACATGATAGTAGATCTCACAATAGGACATGAGATGTTATCACTCATGGATGACTTTTCCAGATATAATGAGATCCATGTTGTAGAAGAAGATTAACACAAGACAACATTCACAACCCCCTAGGGCACCTTCTACTATAATATGATTCCATTTGGCTTGAAGAACGTTGGTGCAACCTATCAGAGGGCCCATGACAGCCATTTTTCATGACATGATTCACAAAATCCTTGAAGACTATGTAGATGATATCTTGGTAAAATCAGTTAAAAGGGAACATCACCTAAATGTTTTGGAATGCGTCTTTGATAGGATTGGACACTACTGCCTAATGCTCAACCCTAAGAAGTGTGTCTTTAGGGTCACATCAAGAAATCTCCTTGGATTCATTGTATCTAGAAGAGGCATTGAAATAGATCTGAAAAAGGTACAATCTATCATAGAAATGCCTCCACTAAAGATACCCTAACAGCTGCGTAGCCTACAAGGAAAGTTAAAATCTGTGCACCATTTTATCTCTTAGTTAGCAAACAAGTGCCAACCATTTACTCATCTCCTACCAAAATATAACACTTTCAAATGGGATCCTCAATGTCAAAAGAGTTTTGAAAAGATCAAAGAATATTTGGCTAATCCACCCATCTTGGTACCACCTATACCTGGCCGACCACTCATCCTATATATTTCTACTACTACAACAACACTAGGGCCACTCCTCACTTAGTTGGATGATGAAGGCAAAGAAAGATCCATTTATTACATTAGTCAGACCTTAGTGGGTTATGAGCTCAATTATTCCCCTATAGAAAAAGCATGTTTGGCAGTGGTCTTCGCCACTCAAAAATTTTTCCACTATATGCTTAGTTATACAACCAAACTCATTTCAAAAGTGGACCCTCTCAATTACCTACTCTCTAAGACTACTCTCATAGGTTAAATAGAAAAATGGGTTATGTTGTTAAGCAAGTTTGATATTCAATATGTAGAAAAAAAGCCATTAAAGGGAAGGTCATCGCAGATCAGCTAGCAGAAGTGCCATTGGTGGATGCCTATCCTTTGATCATAGAATTTCTAGATGAGCATTTGTACATGATAGAAGAACAACCCACTTGGCAACTCTACTTTAATGGATCCTACATAGCCCATGGTATAGGGGCAGGAATACTTTTTGTCACACTGCAAGGTGACTATATCCTTATGTCATTCAAATTGGGATTAACCTACATGAACACCATTGTAGAATGTGAGGCACTAGTCACAGTACTCTGCATGGCTATAGAATGGAACATCACAGATATACATGTCTTTGGTGATTCCCAAATCATCATTAAACAAGTCCTCGATGAGTATCAAACCAAAGATGACAAACTGATGCCATATAAGGAGATGGTTGATAAGATGAAAGAGCATTTCATCCACTTACAGATAACACAAGTACCACACTTGCAGAACAAGGCTACTGATGCAATGGCCATAATCAGCTCCCTCTTAGAGATTCCTCACGAATCTACACAATACAAATCCTTAGTTGAGAAACTCTATGCTCCCACTTATGAGAATGATGAATCGAATCGTGTGTGTCTTGGTTGGTCCCCAGTCCCTGTGGTACCATGATATCCATGCTTATCTACAAAATGGTATCATATCTCCTCATCTCACCACAACCCAATGCCAAAACTTTATTCACAAAACTTCCCACTATACCCTTGTAGCCAACACCCTTTATCGTTGAGGCTATCACAATGTGCTCTCTAGCTGTTTAGATGAAAATGTTGCTACCTAGGCTCTACAAGAGGTACATGCTAGAATCTATAGTGCCCAAATGAGTGGCATGGTCCTAGCTAAGAAACTTTTACAAATAGGATACTATTGGCCTACAATGGAACATGATGCTTGTGAGTTCATCAAGAAATATCTACCTTGCTAATTTAGCATGCTAATATGATCCATGCTCCAACATAGGACCTTAGACCTATTGCACCCCCTTGGCGTTTCTCTTGTTGGGGTTTGACCTCATTGGTAAGATTACTCCCCTCTCTTCTAAAGGCCACAAATACATAATAATAGCAACGGAGTACTTTACAAAGTGGGTTGAAGCAATTTCACTCACACTCACTACAGGTGTCCAGATATCCAAATTCATCCTCTACCAGATTGTTTGTTGCTTCAATATACCCTCCACTATCTTCACAAATCACGAAACACTATTTGAAAATTAACACATCAGTGATCTGTGTTCTCACCTCCATATTCATCACCATTTTTGCAGTCCATATTTTCCTCATGGTAATGGCCAAGATGAGGCAACTAATAAGACCCTTCTCAAAATCCTCAAGAAAGTTATTAATGATACTAGTTGTGACTGGCATCTCCAAATCAACCCTGCCCTCTGGGCATATTGTACTTCATACTGCACTCCTACATGCACCACTCCATATTCCCTAGTCTATAGTGCTGCAACTGTCTTACCAATTGAGGTTGAACTACCATCCCTTTGAGTATCACTAAGAGGCATGACTGATGATGAAGATTACCAAGTAGCAAGACTCACACAGCTTGATCTATTAGATAAAAAGTGCCAAAAAGCCTATGATCACCTAATTTTCTATCAAAATAGACTCAAGCAAAACTATAACAAGAAATTCCATCCACGCTAGTTCCAGGTAGGGGAATTTGTGCTAAAGGAAAATCAGAAAGTGGGTACTGATCAGAAAAAGAAAGGGAAGTTCGAAGTCACTTGGCAAGGTCCCTATGTTGTCACTGCATGCTTTAGTTTTGGGGCATATCAACTCTCCACTCCTAAAGGGGAACCATTGAATGAACCTATCAACATTATTAATCTCAGGCACTTCTATGCCTGACAACTGGTTATTCATTCGATTTATCTAAAAAAAATCAATAAAAATTATAAAAAGTCATGAAAAAAGTACAAAAATAATGTAAAACAGTCCTGAAAAAATCTCAAAAAAGCAGAAAAAAGACGCTGAAAAAAATGGTTGTCGCAGAGAAAACATGGAAAATAGTCGCTTTGACAACATCAAAAACATCAACAAAATCAAAAAGCAAAAAATAAAAAGAATAAAAAGAAAAAATTTCATCCAATGGTGAAAACTTGGCAATTAGGTGCCTTGGACAAGTATGGGTGATGAAAACCTAGAAACAGGCATCACAGATAGTGGACCATTCCATTATCTATCAAAATATTGCTCCCCTCCATCCCCATCATCGCATCCCCATGAACCTCAACATTTCTCATATCCCCTGGGTGTTCCAACACTATCACACATATCAAACAACAAGATCCTATCGAGACTCATCAGCAATCTTTGTACATAATCTCTTGTAATTAATCGCTCAATTTGGTCCTTGTATATTCTTCATGTGTCCAGTCTTCCCACCATCACACTAACACTCTGAGCCACCGTCACACTAACCTTCCTCGCATGGTCCTTTATAGTCTGCCTGTTTGGTTCATCAGTTGAATGTGGCACACACCAAAAACATGAGTCTCATTGCATCTGTTGCATCCACTACATACCTGCACTTTCATTAGGATCATTACATTTACATTTATTACATCATAAAAAATTCATAAGAACATTAAATGCCACCATTATATTTCACCAAAAATACATACAATATATATCAAATGCATAAACATACATCTAGGTACCTAAATCTAAACATCTCATCCCGTCTATACATAATCATAAACATTACATCCTGCAAGCATCAATGTCAGTACTCATATAAGCATATGCATCATAGTATCATATAAATCAAAGCATGAGCATCATACATCATAGAGTCATAGAATCATCAATCACCCATCATATAAATAAAATCATGACTACAGTGTCTGTCATCACTAAATACATCACAATGCACCTAGGTGCTGTTATACATGTACATCTCATCTCAAAATACAAAAATGTGTGTCACAAAAAAATCATCTGATAGGGTCATGCTGGTGGTTGTGATGATCCCCCTCTTGGTGGTGCCCATGGTGGCATCCCCACTGATCCCTGAGACATCGATGCCTGACCTATGCTCTATGACCGAGACCTCTCTGTAAATACCTGTCTCTGGCCCTCACAAACTAAGTCATAGTACAGTGCCCGGTAGTGTTCTACCTCCCTACTTGCCCTCAATGCATTCCTATGAGTTGTGAAAGCCTCTGCCACCACCTGACCCATCCCACCTGCACTGGCTGCCTATCTAGCGATGTCTCACTCAGTCCTGTATGTCTCAACCCACCTTTGTGTTGAATCCCTCCCCAAGGTCAATGCACTAATCTTCTCTGTGGCCTACTCCATATGCTCTATAAGGGTACCCAACTGATTTTTCAGTGTCCCTATCTTTATTCTTAGCTTAATAGCATCCTGGGTCAATTCCACCATCAAGAACTCCCTTGAGTCCACTCTACCCTACAGGGTGTCACGTGCACCCTCGGCCATGTCTTCCCATGCTATCTCTGCAACTAGTAAACCCTATATCTAGGTAATCTCATTATGTAGGCTGGCCTCTGATACATGTGTTATCCCCAACAATCTTTGTAGCCTCACACACTCAGTCTGTAGATTGTCTCTCTCTGCGAGGATAGTGTCATGTGTCTCCTATGATATAGATCCTCCTAGTGGCCCCTGAGGTTCCTGAAAATGTCCCTAAATGGGCACCTGAGGTGCCTGATCATGCCTATCTCCTAGTGGCCCCTGTGGCCCCTCATCATGTCCACCCTCTTCCTGTGCCTCCATCAGTGGCCAGACTCATCTCTTTTGTGGTCTCCTCCTTTTCCCTACTACCAAGGTCTCAGGGGCATCTACTATAGCTGTCCCTTCGTCCACCTCCATATCCCCTATAGGCTACTCATGAGCCGCCACCTATACTAGGTTTGTAAGATGTAAAGGTGAGTGTGCAACCCACCGTGCTACATACTCTGTAATCATCTCAACATCTACTATGTCTGGCCTTACCACATAGTCTATCTATGCCATCATCCTCCATGCCACCCTCAATGTTAGAGTATCAGTGTACCTCCCCCACACTCCCACCTCCCGGGTGACATGAGGATGTAAATCATCCTCTGCCACCACCCCCTGCTGTAATCCAAACTGTCTCATGACCCTGGATGGCCTGTACTGCTCTATCTGGTGGATGGTCCTCTATAGTAAAAAGCAATCTATCTACACATAAGAAAGGTATATAAAATCCTCAAAGTCATCCTTTGCTCCTTCTTGGCAATCCATGGCTCCCCATGGCTCACATAGTCTATATGGAGTCCAGCAGAAAACCTGGATCTCATCTAGCAACCAACGCTAGTATCTTGTCTAGCCCATAGAGGTGTATCTCAAAAACACCCTATATCTACATGCATAGGGCTCTCCTAGCTGTCACACTTCCCGTACTCTCATCAGTCAGAACACTGCAATGTGTTCCCAAGCTCATACTAATAGCAAAGTAACCCCTGTGCCCATGTTGCATACCCCATGGTACACAACCATGTGTAGATCATGATACACCTATCCCAGGACAACATATCCCCAGTAGTAGGTCATCTCCTCCTCTAACATCCCTACCAATGCCCGAGGCCACCCCATCCCAAACCCGTGTCTGGCCAAGTTTGCCAGCATCTGTCCACCAATCAATCCCACCAAAAATAACACTAGCCTCCTCAACCTCCTATTAACTGTTGGATACCAAGGCATCCATGTCCTGTATGTGGGTATCCTCCTCATGGGACTCCTGAATGCTATCTTCATATAGTGTTCTCTATCCTCTACCCTGTACTACAACACCGGTCCTCAGATTGGTATCTGTAGAATCCTCCACATGTCCTCCAGAGTGATCATAGCCTCCCCGGTCAGCAGATGAAATGTAGTGGTGTCGATGTACCACCAGTCGATCAAGGCAGTCATCATCCCATTGTGCACCCATAGCCTAGGCCATTGGGGCACATAGTCCAATCCCATAGCTGCTAACAATCCCCATTCCGTTGCTATCAGCTGACCCTGCAACTCCACAGTCGGTGGCCAATGCTCTCACGATGCCAATGGCAGGAACTGCTCCTACAAAATCCAAAATCCACCATGTCAATAACTTCTTTCCTCTACTTCTATCCCAACCCCTCCCTGAATGGGGCATCACGCCCCTTGGTCTATCTCTGACCCATCCCCGGCCCCAACTGGGTCCTTCCTTTTCCCACCTCCTAGTCGTCTACCCTTTTTGGCATAGACACTGGTTTAGTTTGAGATGTTGGTTCTTCAACTGACATCTCTGCTTATTTTTTGCCTAGACCACTGCCTTTGAAGATGCAGATCTGGGTCCGACATCTTCAAAGACACTGGTTCGGAACCGATGGCCTCGAAGATGCTGGTTTGAGGACCGACATCTGGGAAGATGTCGATCCAGGGATCGACGTCTTCTCAGACGCCGGTTCAAGAACCAACGTCTCCAGTTCGCTGAGCTTTCTACCCGCATTTATGACCCCCTAACCCACCCCAAAAGTGTTAAAAACTCAAAAAAAAGTAAAAGCTAGGTCTTAGTTGATTTACTCACCGGTGTAACACCCCAAAATTGGCACCTAATAATCAATCAATTTTGGTGCATTTTCTTATCTTCGAAGTCCTATTGTACTAGGCAAATTCTTCTCCTAATTGACCTTAATTGACTGAGTTTCAAATGCAGAAAACCCAAATTTGCATAAATCTGACATTACATTTAATTCCTAATTCTCAAATGATTATTAGCTAAAATCCCTATGATTAATTGATTTAATCCTAAAGTCCT
>MU223744.1:813108-828188 GCA_018584345.1 Thuja plicata
CTAGGTTTGTGCATTTAATAATTAATAAACATATTAATTATTATGCACCTAAATGACAAGCTTAAGTGAAAAAGAATAATAGCGAACTTTAATAATTAAATCAGATAGACTTAATTATAAAGGTAAAAGGACTATTACTCTAACAAAAATACCTATGTATCATGCTTGTACTAAAAATATCAATTTTCAATATCACTATACACAAGAGATGGTTAAGAGTGGACATGTCCTAATTATAATTTTTTATAGTTTGGATAATGTTATAGATTCTCTCATGATGCTAGTGACTGCAGATAAGTTCTCTTGGTGCAGGAAGGTCATGGGCCTTGATCACTATACTTTATTATTATTTTTTATTTCTATGGGGTAATTTACAATTTATGATGTCAAGTGAGATAATGTTAGGATTTAGGTTCCATCAACCTTGGAAATCCTTCAATTTATTATTTTCCTAATGTCCCTTTTTTCTAAAAATTACCCATAAGAGTTTAAACATGATTCAACCAATGGCGGGGAAAGAGACCATATAAGGCAAAGTTACTTTTACTATTTTTCCTCTAGGAAAAGGACAAAATAGCTAGGTGTCACCTCTTCGAATCTTCTAGTTTTGAGGTGTTTGGACAATTTTCAAGGGATGTGAGAGAATGTATGGAGGTTATAAAAAATTGAACATAAGATTATATGACAACACCTATGATGGGGTTTATAGAATCCTTGAACAAATGGGCATCCATTAGAGATGTCTTATGATCATTGTAAGAGCATTTACAAATTGATATTTTGGGTGGATTTAACTCATTTCAAGGAGGTAGGTGTGGGTTTTTCTATCTAGTTTTGTATCATTATTCTGGTTATACCATAGTAATATCCATCCTCACAAACTCCTATAAATTGGTGCCTTAAGCTAGGGTCATTCATTTAATTCTTGTCCAGTTTCTATGGTAATAGAGTGCTGCCAGATTTTACAAAGGTCTATAGAGAGGTGTATTGCTACTGTATTCTTCATTAGATTAGTAAAATAATTGTCTATCTTTTCGTAATGGAGTTTTTTTTTCCTGAAAGGGGGTTTCCATGTAAATTTGATGTTTCATGTGCAATGGTTTTCTCATTCTTGTTTTGATTCCACAATCACAATATTAGAGTGTTAACCTTTAATTTAAGATTTGCAATACTATTTAGTTTAAGTTTATGTTGCAAGTTTTATTCACCTTGTTTTACAAGAATTCTCATAGATAACAAATCAATCTTATATATTATATTACTCCCATAGTTCTCAAGTTTTAGCCTAATGGACTTCATTTCTACAAAGTATTTTTAAAGATTGTGTGGGGCCCAAGTCAATCTGTAGACTGCAAGAATTTGTTTTATATTTTATAATAAGTAAACTTCTATTCAACACCAATATTTATTCTGAAAATTATATTTTGTTTTATTCTATCCCACTTGGATTCTTTAATATTTAAATCTGGGTTAATATTTTTGCAATTGCATAGATAATTATATTTTATTGTAGGTGGGATTTACACAATGTAGTTATAACTTATCTAAATTTGTACACTATAATTGTTGTTTCTAAAAGGACCTAACACCTATGTTCTTCATTTTAAAGATGTTGTATAATGGTTAGGAATTACCACAAAATTCCCCATAGTTATATTATATAAGTTCCTTATCCATTTTATTTAACTGTTAAAATAATATTTTATTGTACCTTAAAGATGAGTGCCTTATCCCTTTTCATTTAAATCTTAGAAAAACCTTTTTTAATCCCACCATAGCTCTTCATCATCAATTACATCTGGGTTAATTTATACTTATTTCTATGGATGATTCTTGAAATTTTCCTTGATTTATGCAACCAGATCCCATTTTATTGCAATTAAGATGGACATAATGTAGTTATAATTTATCAAAAATTACACTTGATGAAATGAACATATTAAGCGTGTTTAATATTTTAACATCTCATAAAAGTAATTTCCTACAAAATATCAATTTTAATAAGCATTATAAATTTTATATTAACCAACAAACATACATTTTCTTAAAGATATTTTAAATGGTTATCCACCAAAAAATGCATCATAGGAATGTTATATAACTTAGTGACATTGGAAAGGAATACCTATTTATTTATCATTGATGATAATAAATATCTCTAGTCAATTAAAGAGAGTCTTATTTGATTGTAGACATTGGTTGACTACATCGAGAAGTTACAAAATTATAGGTTCAATGAGAATTTGGTTTACATGATTTCGTATATCTTGATATGCAAAACTAAAACCATCTCTCTCGTTGTAGAAATATAGGTAACCCCTTGCAAAATCATAAGAATAGTCCTTGCTACAAGTTGGAACACCATGATCTTTTAGGAACTCCCAATTTAATTCTTTGTGTCACTCATCCAATAAATTCTCAAGATAATTCAAGGCATCTTCTTCAGTGGATCCTGGATTATCTTTCATATAAAACACTATGAATGAATTTGTTTCGCCTCAATCTACCTCACCTTTCAAAACCAAGGATTGGAAATTCATAGAAAGGTAAATAAATTATGCTTTCATCTAGCTCATTTTTCACTTTAAATGCCTATACATAGAATATTAGGAATATCAAATATAAAATCAATACATACCTTAAGAGATTTAATGTCACTTCTCACTGTAGTATAAATTTAGCCTATTAAAGCTTACGATTGACCACTTCTGATGGCCTGCCTTGTTAGGAGCAATAAGAACTGTTAGGTCCACCTTGTGAAAGGATTTGTACAATACAATTAAGTATGCAACTCTGTTAGGAGATTTGAAAAGGACTGTTAAGTCCACCTGGTTAAAGGATTTTGTTGATGCACCTGTTAGGATGAATCAGTGGATGATCTGCTATGCAACTTTGATTTGTTGAATGAGATCCTTTAAAATAAAACTAATCACTTGAATGTGATAGATGAGTCTCTTTTTTTCCTTTACACTGCTGCAGCCTTCTAATCAAACTGCCACTTCATATTCACATAACCATACTCATACTTCTATAATTTACACACTTGGATAAACAAAATGCTTTACATATATATCTTATCTAAATCAATTACCTTCATAAGTTAGCTTCCATGATATAAATTAATATCCAACAATAAGAACTGAGTCGGCTTCCATGATATAAATTAATATCCAACAATAAGAACTAAGTCCGCCTAATGCTAATACTCAGGTCCAGTAATCCATTCAGGTAATATACTAACACTCAGGAAATATACTAATACTCGGGCGACATAGTGAACTGGTAACTCTAGCACTTGGGCTATACTAGATGCTCAGGTCACATTGATCACTTGGAGCTGGTATGCAACTCATGTAGCATTGGTGACTCGGGTGATACTGTTTGCCACTATCTATTCGGTCAACACTGCAACTTCTCAGGTTGCACTTCAAGCTGCTACCTTGGTCAACTTTGAAATCATGCAAGTGACTAAGTGTTTTGGCACTAATTGAAAACATGTCTTTCCATAAGGTCTACAATAACTTATCTAAATTTTTACACTATAATTGATGTTTCTAAAAGGACCAAGCACCTATGTTCTTCATTTTAAAGATATCGTATAATGGTTAGGAATCACCACGAAATTCCCCATAGGTATATTATATAAACTTTCCTTATCCCTTTTTTTAACACTTAAAATAACATTTTGTTGTACCCCAAAGATGAGTGCCTTATCCCTTTTCATTTAACTCTTAGAAAACCTTTTTTTAATCCAATCATAGCTCTTAATCATCAATTAAATCTAGGTTAATATATACTCTTTTTTTACAGGCAAAGGCCGAAGCCATAATAATTTTATTGATCATATAGAACTTTACAAAAAAAATTTGCTCACTACGAGCACTGGTAGGAAAGAACGGATAAAAAGGACCTCCATTCTAGAAGATACTACATAGTCTGAAAGGGGCATACCCCTTTAAAAAATTTATACAGAGTAACTTTACAAGATTTACAGTATATTTCTTTAAAATTTGATTTCTTAGCATATGTAAACTCTTTCTTCCCTCATCTCTCCCATAAGGTACCTGGCATCTTTTCTTCAAAGTTCCTGCATCACTCATAATAGAGACACACACACTTGGACAAAGAAACAAAACATTTGATTACATCTATCTATTTTTATGGTTAGTATAAGGTTACATGTGCTTTGATATTTTATCCAGAGAAACTGAGATTTACTATTCAAGAAGAGACCTTATCTTTACTAACGCCTATTTGAACTAAAATTCCTAACAATAAGATCATCTACATCTCTATGTGACCATTCTTGTGTAGTTTAAATTGCAATTCTTATCTAAGAATTGGTTTAAGATTTGGGGTAAAAACCATAGTCTTGCCCTTTGGGCAATGTCTTCCATATCCTAGATTTCTTTCAAAAATTAGAGCCTCATTACCTCAAAACAATATTTAAAGTTTTATAATGGCTTAATAACACAAAGTTTCTCATTATAGGGTTATGAATTAAAATACCCACTGCTCTGACTCAAAGAGAATCTTAAAACCTAACAGTCATCTCTAATGATTGCATTTTAATAATTAGAGATTATAACTTGTCAATATCATAATCAATTTCACACAGTATTATTCTTGTATATGTATACATATAAACCTGTCTTTACATACAAATATTTAAATATACTCATATCTACACAAATTATATATATATATATATATATATATATATATATATATATATATATATATATATAAACAATGTCTAATGTATACATATATCCCTTAGTACCTTCACCATATGCCTTGAAAATACAAAATATATATATATATATATATAAACAATGTCTAATGTATACATATATCCCTTAGTACCTTCACCATATGCCTTGAAAATACAAAATTGATTAAAAATTTGAGATTTTATTCTGAACCTACCCAAAGCATTCATCGTATGAAAACACAACAATATATGCACCATTTATTGCTATACTTTCACAGAAATATACTCAGGATAGTAAGTTCAAATTACTCAAAAGGAGATCATTTAATAAAAGTGAGAAGATTTTGAGCCGTCTATGAACAACTATTTTTCTAAGACCATATTTCTCCAAACCTTGCACCAATATAACATATTACTGATTTCTGTGAATTACTATAAAGCCTTCTATGGAAAACTTATATGTCTTCTCCATATATTAATACATATAGTTATCTTTGAGATGTTTATTTTAGTAGTAGCGTTTAACCAGAAAACATACTACATGATAAAACTGAAAATATTTTAAAATATAAAATTATATATAAAATTTTATATATATATATATATATCTTTATGTTTTAATATATATCAATAATATTTTACATAATACAAATCCAATCTCAATTATCTCCCCATAATATTTTAGAAACAAATATGAAACGTACTAATGTGGGCTACTAGAAAAGTTAGCTTTATCACCATATTATTAGATACAGACTTGTGATTAATCCATTTTCCATTCCTACTCTAAGGACACATATGTTAACTATTCATATGAAAGAAAAAACTGAGAGACACATTTGAAATTTCTCATTCCGAGATAGCTTACCCAGTCCTTGGGATATCCGAACATGAAAGCATTAAAATAAAATATCTATCAATAAAACACATAACTCAATAGGAAAATTATTTGGAGAGGTAATTTAGATTTCCTAGGATCATCTGTAGATAATTAGATCATACTATCCCCCAACTCCTCAATCTCAAATTTGCTAAAGCCATCTCTATATGTGTTTTCCACATCATCCTCTAAAATTTAAACTGTAAACCATTCCTCAATCATAGGATGGCGGATATGGAAGAAAATGAGAAGGAAATCCAGATTCCTTTTTATAGAAGGTTTCGTTGCCTCGAAAGAATCAGGTTCCTCAATAAGGAATACTAGAAATGAAGGAACAAGAACTCCCTTGATAGTGGGGGAGTTATAGAATTTAGGTTTAGGGTTGGTCAAATTTGGTTTGATATTCTAAATAACTTTCCCTAGGTTATGAAGATACTTCCTTTTAAAGATCCTTCTACACATGCGCCCTATACCCTCCTTCCCTGAGTCAATCGGGAGGGCCCTCGAGATAAACATTGCAGGGATATCTGTATTTACCCTATATTTCTTAGTGTTGGTAATAAATTTGAGACCCAGTAATTTGTAGACAAACCTCAAAATTAGGTTATGGGTAGATAACATAATGGGTAGACAACCCTCACAATTAGGTTATGGGTAGATAACATAATTTCTTTCAAATGATCAGTAGTAATTTTGCCATCGAAGGCAATCTAAACTTTGGCGCTAGCTATTTTAATGGAGGATGTCATGGTGGTAAGGCAGGGAGGGCTTGGGAAGATAATCTTAGCAAGGATAAAAAAGGGTCCAAGAGGACCTTTCAGTTCCTTCTAAGATAGTTAACGGTAGTTACCAAGAAGGCAACAGTTGGTTATGCTAGAAAGTCCTATATTAGGAACATGTAAACCAAACTTTTAAACAACTAAAAAGTCTAAAAGATACCTAAGGCCTTACCTAATCACTCACCTTTGCAAGAAATCTATGGACACCGCATCCTATCTAAGTCATATACTAGGCTCGTTAGTATTCTAGATTTATTATCTTACGCCAAAAGGAGATGGGAAATGGGCACATAGTAATCTTTAGTTTTTGCAATAAAATTAAACCTAAATATTTATATATACATATGTTGCTTTTTCTTTGAAAATGTTAATGCGTGTATGAATTAGCAAATAAATATTAATTACTCCATATAGGGAGAAAGAGTATCCAATTGAATCTTAATCTATACCAACAAACCTCCTCTAATCTGGGCAATGTGTTAACCAGTATAAGAATCAAAAACACCCGGATAAAAACCTTTAAACTTTACTACTGGCACTAGATAACATTATAATCTATCCCAAAAATGCCCCAGAGCAATAAATTCCTTCTTAAACCCTATGTTATTCAAATTCTACTAATGAAAGTAAATCAATCAGCTAAATACCTCAAATAGTCCCATATACACGCAATTCCTAATCATTAAATTTTTTTAAAGCCATAATACACAAGACGAAGTAATTTATATTCGTATATAATACTTATCAGTCTATTAATTATCTGGTTCCAAACTTGCATAATCCTTTAAAAATGTCTATACTGGAGTACTTAATAACATCTGTGTTCTAAATTCCTTAATAACATCAGTTTCCTAAGACCCTTATTTATACTATTATTTTAACTGTGGAGTTATAACCAAACCTTAACCCAAAAAATCCTTGAGGCTACATCATTCTTATACTTTCTAATCCTTATGCAGCAAGTCATAGCTCCATTTGCCTTCACATTTCTTAACAATTATTATAGCCACATCCTCCTCAGATGCCTCCTTTGTTTGCCTCAAGCATCTCTTAACTGTAGGAGCTAGAATGCATAAATTCTCCATTTTTGTCTCCTCTAGTATGTTGGAGATATCATAACCCTTGTTTCTCCAGTAGTTCAAAAGCCAATCTTTTTCCACTTTCTCCTTCAGAAGTTCCTTGAAAAAAATACAGATTCTTATTCATCTCCGGCCAATGTGCATCAAAACATTTTTCATCTTTAATAATAATCATCGACACCATTTGGCAATTCAAAATATCTTTGAGCTTTTCAATCTCTGTTTTCATAGTAGTCTCCAAAAATGGGACCATCAGTCGATTACTGATACTATGGACCATCTTCTCTATACCACCCAGAATGTCCTCTACAAAGAATAACTTAGCGACTTCAATAATTTTTGCCTTCTTATATCCTGCATAGGTGGCCAACGCAAGAAAAAGTCCAACAATATTGCCATTATTTTGGAATGTGAATTCATTGTCGAAGTATCCATCTCCTAGGCCTCTCTAGGGCCCTTCTTGCAGCGTCCAAAAGAGGGTTTAGCATTTTGTTCCAACACTCTGGTTTTATGGTGCCATGAAAGGCCATTTCTCTACTATCACTTAGCATGTATGTGATTAGCCTAGATTCCATTAGCTCTCTTCCCTAGCTTCTGAGGCTCTCAATTGCAGAGGTGTTTCTATATTGAAAATGAGTGACTTCTTTTTTACCTTACTTAATATGGAGATCATCCTTTAATCAATAATATTACCCTAATAATTAACCTTACCATGTATTAACCTTGAGATAATAACGGATTACTTGCATGATTTTAATGTTCCCGCAAGAAAGGACAACTCAGGAAGAAAATGCAATAAATGCCTTCCTTTTCCTCTTCAATCTGTAAGTTTGCCACACTTGAGAAATAATGTTTAAGAGAGAGTGCTCAATAATGAGAAAACTCAAATCAAGGATTCATCATATAAAGTATCCTTATACGATCCTAATAAAATTTCCTTCAAACCACTAAAAATTAGTGCCTCAAAAATATACAAACTTTGGGAAAGATATTAGAAAGGTCACCTTTGGTTAATTTGGGGTTAAAAGGGAGATGCTAAGTTTTAAGATTAAAGTCTCTAAAATAATCATGGATGGGATAGGCTCCTTAGGGTGATTAATCATTAGGAGTTAAGGGCTTATAGATACAAACTTAATTTGGCTAGGCATCTAATAAAATCTACCTACATCATGATGGGATTTCTAAGTTAGAAACTTAGAGTCAGAAGAAACTTTAGAGTGGTTGTCAATAGCTAAATTAGCTAGCTCATCTGCACATCCATTACCTTCCCTATATATATGGTTTATATTAATCTTATCAAATAATTCACTCAAGAGAAGTGCAGATGATAGGAGAGTCCAATCTCCAAATCTAGAGAGAGCCCTTCCTCAAGGCATTAATGATAATAGCAGAATCCCCTTCAATAGTCAGATTCTTGATATCTAGTTGTTTACTAAGGATCAAGCCTTCTATAAATATGCTACTCTTTGTAATTTCCTTTCCCTCTGAATCATGTATAGTACATCCAATCCCTGCCAAACTAGAATTACCTCTCGAGGATCCATCAAAATTAAGTTTATACCAACCCTCCAAAGGTGGAGACCATTTGCAAGATTTTCTCATGATTGAGGAACAATCATGCCCTTGGCCAATAAAGGGAGGAAGTTTCAATCCTAACCATTTATTTCTAGTTTTATCATCCCAGGGTGTCATTTTTTCTTCCTTTTTATTACTTAGCATAATTTTATTGTTAGAAAATTCTATGATAGAGCTTTCAATTTTGTTATTAAGGCTTGAGATATCCATCTTAAAGTCCTAAAAAATATGCCTATTCCTTTCTTTCCATATCTCCCATAGGACAATAGGGGGGGCTGAAGTCCATAATAAACAGTAAATGCTATCTCTATATAATTGTGGCTAAGAAAGGAGGAAATCGGAAGTGGACTTTAGAAATACAAATTTCCAATCTAGTTTTATGCATAGCCAATCCCAATTTTTTCTAGAGAAATGGATGCCAAAATAATATAGTCCATGTTTTCCTCCTGTTTTTACATAAAACAAATCTACTTGGGCCAAGAAATCCCATTCTTTGAAACCCTATCAGCTGTGAGAATTCTCCTATTCCAGACTAACCAAGCAAAGAAACCTTCTTTAGGCAAGGTGTTCTTACCCCAAATTAAATCATAAGGAGGGTTAACATTAGGGTCGATTATTTTAGACCTAAGATAAGTGTATCCGTCTTTGATTTTATATACCACAAATTTATTTATATCCCACATTAATTTATCCAGTTTAATATGAAGCAAGGGATTCCTAGTAGCCAAGATTGAGCAAAGCTTAGCTTCCTCATCCTTTGGGAGATTCATACATCCTCTATCCTTCCATTTCTATCCTTCCTCTTGTCCAAAGTCAAAAGTAACGGAGTCTTTAACCTTAGAGCCCCAGTGAGCTTCTAAAATGCCTCTTGATACATTCCATTTACCCAATTGGTTAATTTCTTGATACCCTGCCCAAGAATTAGACCAAAACATGGCTTCATCTCCCTGACCAAGGTTCCATGTTAACTTTTCTTGAATAATAAATTTGCAGTCTAGCATAAAATTCCAAATTCTGGAACCTATGGGTGGATTCTTCTCTCTAAAAATCTTAATGGGGTTAGGTTGATTTAGATATTTGCGGGATAAGATTTTAACCCACTTGAGGTTGGGATTATTGAACATTTTCCACACTAATTTTGCTCCAAAGGCATTGCTCTGGATTTTAAGGTCTCTGATTCCCACTCCGCCCTCATGTTTAGGCTTACATACCTTTTCCTAGGCTAAAAGGGCTATTTAATGTTTGTCCTCAGAGCCTTGCCAGAAAAAGGTTCTCAAAATTTTACTAAGTTCATTTCTTTGATTAACAAGAAGGTCAGAGAAGGCTAATTGATAAAGGGGAATTGCTGAGAGAATCGATTGGATCATAATAGCTCTTCATGCCAAAGATAACCAATTACCTTTCCACAAGGATATTATACCTGTAATTTTCTCTATAGTATGATTCCATAATACAGACGATCTAGACCCTATTTCCAAATAGAGACCTAAATATTTACATGGAAGAGTTCCTTTTTTCAAATTCAAAACATTAATAATTCCCTATTCTAGAGGTGGAGCAGTGTTGAAGAAAAATACCTCAGATTTCTCTTTATTAATTTCTTGTCTTGAGGCCGATGCATACTGATCTAAAATATGTTTGACTTCTTTAGCTTCTTGAATGGAGTTGTTCTCATATAGCATAGTATCATCAAAAAATTGTTGATGGGTCATGGAATCAACATTACTGGTAATTTGGATACCCTAGATTCTACTTTCGCTTTTAGCTTTATTTATAGCATGGTCTAGAGCTTCGACCATGATGATGAAAATAAATGGTGAGATCAGGTCCCCTTGACTAATCCCCCTTGATATCCCAAAGAATCCTTGAGGGGAGGTATTATAAAGAATTGAGAACTTAGGGGAAGAAATGCAGGTAAAATTAAGTATACCCATATCTTTTCAAAACCAAAAGCTAGCAAACATTTTTGTAGAAAAGACCAATCTACTTTATCATAAGCTCTCTTTATGTCTAACTTAATTAGCATACTTGGTTTTTTATTAGTTTTAACTGAATTTATTTCCTCATGTGCAATAATAATTCCATCATAGATATATCTTCCCAGGATAAAACTAGACTGCTCTTCACTAATTATGTCTGAGAGGAGTTTCTGAAGTCTACTTGCCATTGTTTTTGAAATTTTTTTATATGGTGTATTGAAAAGAGCTATAGGTCTAAATTCATTAAAATTTTCTAGTTTTTTTATTTTTTAGGGATGAGAGCAATAAAAGTATTGTTGACCTCCTTTAAGAAGTTCCTTGAATTCCTAATACTATCGAAGGCAGCAGTAACCTCATCACCTATAAAACTCCATCATTTCTGGAAAAAAAAGTCAAGAAGCCACTAGGGCTTGGGGACTTGTCAGGGTTCATCTTATTTAGGATATTTTCTACTTCCTCTTTCAATAATCTAGCTAGAAGCAACATATTTTTCTCCCTAGAAATAATTTTAGGAATGTTTTCTAGGATACTATTTTGGTTATTTATATTTGGCATCCCATCCTTTTGATAAATCTCTTTGAAATACCTTACCACTTCATTAGTTATGCCTTTAGGATCCTCAATCAAATTGTTATTCTTACCCATAATGGAAGTAATCATATTGATGCATCTTCATTTCTTAGTGCTATTATGGAAGAATTTGGTGTTTTTATCTCCCTCGGCCAACCATGTTTCTCTAGACTTTTGTTGCCAGAAGACCTCTTCCTTAGCCAGCACCTCCTCATAGTTTTTTTAATAATTCCTTTTCTTCTTCATACAAGTTAGTATCCATACCCTACTCTAAAACCTTATCATTAAGGGTTTTTAATTTATCTTCAATATTGATTTTGGTTACAAAAATGTTACCAAATTTCAATTTATTCTATGATTTTAGTCTTAGCTTAATAATTTGGAGTTTATTAACTACTTGATAAAGTTTAGAGCCAGAGATATCAATCTCATTCCACCATTCATTAATCATTTCTAAGAATCCTTCACTCTTTAGCCACATCTGTTGAAATTTAAAAGGACAGTTCTCTGGGCTTTTATCCCTAATGATTTTAAGTTATATAGGGAAATGGTCAGAGCCAGATAAGGGTAAAACTTTAGCAGATAATGTGAAAGGGAGCTCAGCTAAGTTATTTTTTAAAAAGAAACAATCCAATTTTTCTACTAGAAAACTAAATCCCTTACGTATATTGTTCCAAGTAAACTGCTCCTTTGAAGTAGTAATATCGCAAAGATTATTTCTATTAACCTAATCATTAAAATCTCTAGCAGCCCTGGAAAGATAGCCTGAACGTCCTCTTTTTTTTGATAACTTTGTTATTGTGTTGAAATCTCCTCCAATAATGACTATGTCTTTACAAAATTCAAGCATTTTCTTTTCTATTTCATACCACACTCTTTCCTTGTCTATATTTAGTATAGGACCATATACATTTATAATATGAAATTTTAATTCAGTACGCAAGCTAGTTATCAAGCCACAACACCAATTAGGGTGGTCATCCAATTATGATAGAGCAACTAATCTTGGGTCCCAAATGATACCTACACCACCTGAAGCTCCCAGGGCAGGTACACCCCATATTTCCTTAACACCTAGTTTCTTATTAAGTTTTTGGAGTCCTATTTGATCTAATTTAGTTTCCTGTAAAAGAATTACATCTGAATTACTATTTGAAATACAACAGAGGAGGATCTGTTTCTTGTTAGGATCATTTATAGCCCTAATATTCTAGGTTAGGACATTCATAAATCCCTGGGAAGGAACTTTCGCTTCCCTGCATTAAAAATATTAGTTAGTTTAACCTGTCCTGCTACATCCCCAGCTAAAGATCTCAACTCTTAGGTTGATTTCCTACCACGTTTCCTAATGATCTAAGCACAACCAAGGAGATATTTACCTGACATGGAAGAGTTAATGCCTAAGATTAGGTTATCTTCCTTCACAAGTTGATCATCCTCCTACAAAAATTGCTCTAACTCATGTAAAGTTAAAGGGAAATCAGGCGGCAAACATTCCTTTATCAAAATCTTCATTTTTCGATCAATTTCCTCTTTATCATAGATTTCCTCAAAAAAATTCTCCATCAAATCCTCCACTAAATCATCACACAAATATTCAGATATTATCCTAACCTCCTTTTCCTTCTTACTTTCAGATTCTATACTATCCATAGTTTCATCACGGGAGGGATTCTCACTAGTTAACAGAGCCGAAGAGGAGGATTCCACACCTAGATCATTACTCCCCAAATCTACATCTTTAATTTGGGGCCTAGGAGCATCCAAGTTTTGGTAATCTAAGGAGCAAACCTTAATAATAGGGTGGTCTGAATCTGTATCCACACATAAATTCCACTTTTCCAGATTTGAAATAACATCCAAATTTCCTACCATGCTCAAAATCTTAAAACTCCCAATGTTGGGAAGAAGTTCAATGCCAATATTAACATTAATATCATAATTCAAATTAACAGAGAAAATTGGGGATTGAGCCATACTATATATAGTTTTCCTCCTAGATTCTTCCTGGATCATCTTAGTCATAGAAAGATCATTAAGAATGCATTCTTTTTCCTCAAAATTGTAATCGATAATTTTAGGGTTTGACCCAGATTTGCAAGATACTTCCAAAGGAGTAATTAGTTTTTTATTAAGTTCCATACTAACAATCATGACTTTCTCTACATAGGCATGATCAGAATCTACATAACCTTTAAATTTTCCTATTCCATTGCCTATCTCGTGAATGGATTCATCATCAGAGAGTTTGATTGGTAAATTTTAAAGCAAAAATGCCTTCTCAACCATTAGGTTATCCAAATTTGACGAGTTAAACAAGGGAGACCAATCTAGGGTAAAAAACCCTATGTTTCTAAATTTTGGAGAATCCTCAGATAAAAGTTTTTCTTTAAAATTTTTACTGGAACAATCCACATACAATTTTTTTTCCTGAAGAATAGTGATACATACCTTATTTTCTAAGTGCACTTTCATCTATTTCACAATCGTACCTGTTGAAGCCCCTATTCCATTCCACCTACAAAATAAGCCAAACTCTGCACACATCTTTTGGATCCTTCCAACTGGACCATTTTTAATAACTATCTTATTTCTCTAATTAGGGTTATTAAAGAAAAATCCTTACTATTCTTAAGCATCTGTGAAGATTTATTTACCTCATTATCCATTTCCTTTTCTAAATCTTTGAATCTTCTATGAGGGGAGTAAACCTTACCAGTACTAGAACTGGCTTGAAGTTTACCCAATTTGAGATAATATTAGCTTTAGCAGGGGAGAAAGTGGAGACATTCTTCCTGGCCATATTCCTATGCATATGATGAGTACCTACATCAGTATCTCAGATATCATGAAGCATAGATTTATTAGGGCAAGTATTCCTTCGATGCGGTGGTGAGTATACCCCACGATTTGCTTGGATGTTAGCTGCAGAACTAGGGCATTTCCCGTTAAATATCATCATCAGATTAGATCGAGGAATAGGAGGATTCGACAAGGTTTGTGTAGGTGATATCCTCTCCTATGGGAAAACACTAGAGGAAGCTCTGGGGGAAGAAGGCATCAGCGCAGAAAATTTATTTGTGTGTGTGATTTTATGCACCTGTTAAGAATGACACAACACTTCAGTAGATCATTGCTGTTAGGAATAAGGTGTCTCAACCTTGGATAATTCCTATTCTTATTATTTGTTTTGTAAAGTGTATTTCTTGCAAATAATGTTGATGTGTCGGCATCTTGAATAGTGTGTAAGGAGATCATGGCTAAAACGGTTATGACGGATTCCTATGACACGTAAGAGCTATGTCAGGAAGATTCAATGACAGGTGAAGACATGTGGCAACTGATAAATGTGAGTACTGTACACTCTTCCATAATCATGGGGTTCGGGGCATCGCCCCGAAAAATTTTTTGGGTTTCCTATTTTCTCGGAGAATGGTAAAAACCCTAATACGGTTATCGTTAGGAGTAGCCCTAAAAAGTGAAGCGCATGATATAAGCGTTTTT
>MU223744.1:842287-869531 GCA_018584345.1 Thuja plicata
TCAATTAATAAATATTACATTGGTCGGCTGAATAAACATTTACAAATAATATCCTTCACAGGCCGACGCTGTCAGAAATGATATTCCAGTGTTGACCAACTGATGCTCGGTGAACACTGCAGATTCTGCGAAAATCCTTTGGTAACCGAGTGAACTTGATAAGCACTAACTTTCCTTCACATTTTCTTTGATGATCGAGTGAACTCGGTAGAGACTGAATTTCCTTTGACGACCGAGTGAACTCGGTAGTAACTAACTTCTCGGTATAGTATTCTGGAGCGCTGGGTAGACTCTGTAAATAGCTTCTCTTACCGTCTGAGCTCGGTAGACTTGGTTAACTGCCTTGCTGAACATTCTGAGCTTGGTAGACTCTGTCTAATGACTGATATGACATTTGTGTAACATCAAGGACAATACACAATTAAACAATTGTTTCCAACAGAGAAGACTCTAGAAGGGAGGCCATTAATGAGGATGTAAGAATCATTAATAAGGATTGTGGAAGAGAATGTGTAAGAGCCATTAATGCTTCATTTATGAAAGCATTAATGAGGTATGGGTGAGGGTTTAAGAAGCACGGGTGAGGGTTTAAGGTCAAGCTTGAGAACTTTGACTTTAGAGGGAGGGTTGAATTCCTAATCATAGATTTAGGAATGTGACAAGCTTAGGGGTAGCTTAGGATTAGGATTAAGGTTTAAGATAGGTGATTAAGGAGATAGAGATGGGAGGAGAGAGAATGAATAGAGGGGGGATTAGCTAATTAGGGTTAATTAGCTAATTAAGAAGAATTAGCATGTGAGAAAGGGTTGGGATGAGTTTGAACTCATGGTTGGGAATTTGAGATTAGTTACCTTAGAGGGAATATTAATAAAAATGAATTATTGTAATAACATATTCACTCAATAATAGGGATTTTAATTAATCACTTAAGCTTTTGATTACTTTGTAATAATTAATTAGGACTATAGCCAAATTAAATTAATTAGGCTAGGGGATTGATTTTGCAAGTGATGAGGTATAATTACAATTTCATTAATTCCTTTTAAATTAATTAACTTAGCCATGTTTTGATTTGAATTGATTTGATTTGATTGGCTAAAGCAATTAGTGTAAATTAGTGATTAAATCACTTAGGAAATTAAATTTGATATGGATGAATTATGCTAGCCAATTGAAGAGTTGTCTTGACATAATTGGGGGTATGATCACACTTAGGGAAAATAGGGTCTATGGTCAGAGAAGACCAAATTAGGGTGGTTACATTTTCCCCTCTTTGAATTGAGGTGCGAGTAGCGCATTGATTCAAAGAAAGTTTTTGATGTTGACTTCAGAAAGTTTGAAAATTTCACTCATGATCGAACGAAATGTATGATGAGATCAGTCTTGTACTTGATTGAACTAAACTAATAGAATTGTCTTTGAACCTGATTGTCGTACAGAGGCAAATAAGAAAATATCTTAAAGATACCAATTCTGAACTTGGTTTTCATTCGAGAATCGATAATACCAATTTTGAACTTGATCGAACAAAGGTCAGTATAAAGTTGCCAGGAGCTTTAATAAGAATCTAAGAAAAAATAGACATAAGATATCCATCTTGTGAGAACTGAAGCCTTCAATCCATCAGTTTTTAGTCAAGGAATTGTCATGCCTTTAGTTTTTTGATAACGAAGTCATTTTTAATGCTATTTTGAGCAAGAATGTAATTGATGATAGTGTGATCATGCCCCATCGGGAATGAAATCGAAGGAAAGAATAAAATCCTTCTATTGAAATGATGTATCACTTGCATGGAGAAGTTAGGTCAAGAAAGAATGGATTAGAAGAAGTGAAGAAATGAAGGTGTGTTGTTGAGAAAACCCACTTGTACCAAGTTAATCACATTTAAAAAGTGAGTTTGATTTTGTTCCTGATAGATCAAAGATTTCAGGAAACATTGATTATGTTATTAACTTGGATTTCAGATGAATCAAGAACAAAAATTATTTTGAGCTCAAGTCCTTATGTTGTTTATTCAAATGAATCATGCAATCTCCAAATGCATCTATATGCAGACTCTTAGGACTGACACTAATTTGTATACATTGTAGCATGTTATCATCATTGGGCACTTTTTGGAATGGATACCACCTAATAGTACAACAATCACTAATACCCACTAATATTATGAAAGTATGAATACTATGTTTATTTGGATGCAATGTCAGAAATAGACTTAGGCATCAAGGCACAAAAGCCAGGATGACAAGTTAGCCACTTTCCTTTTATTATATAAGAATTTGTGTCAGGTAAGATATTGGACCCGCAATGACATTGAAAATGCATATCCTTGGGTACATTATGTTTCATACACCTTCGTTAGAATCTGAGTTAGAAAATAGACAAGGTAATTGTTTCAACCTCACTTTAGTTTACACATAACAAAGATCAAGATATATGCGGCTATACACTCATGTTGGCAGCTCTTACCATAAACATCCAAGTTAGGTGAAATTTATAGGGTTATTTGGAACAATCACCATATGTAGAAAACCAAGAAAAAGTTATGCCCCCTGTCCTTGCGACTCTTTGTCTTTGAAAAGACGTCATGGAGTAACTCAAAAGACACAACAATCACCAAGAGAGAATAAATCAAAGAAAACTTATAACTACTTATATGCCCCTAGTTAAAGAATCATTGGAACATAAAAGAGTCATAATCAAACCAAGATCAAACTATGTGCATAAGTAGTATTTGAAAAATACTATGGATTCATTTTTCAAGCGCAGTAGAGATTCATCAATCAGAATTTGGAATGCAAGAAATGTGTTTTCCTATCTGAGTGCATGCAAAACTAATAATGTCAGTAATTTCAATCCATGTAATTTCTTAGAAACATTGTGTAAAGTGTTGAAAAACAGTAGTCTATTTTAAGTTCCTGGATGTCAAGTGTTCGAGAAATGCGAGTGTGATGTTTGTTACTGTTTTGGAGTGGCAAACCATCCTGGACAAGACACTCAGGATAACCTAGCAGACACAAACTGACCAAGCTAGAAAATATGCCCCCAGTGCAGCATGAATATTCCTAAGATGCAGACACAGACAAATCCCAAGCAAGGATAAGATACTTGTAAGGAATCAGAGTCATCAAATAGCACAAGTTCAAGTATGAAGTTTTAGCGTTGCTAGTGTATTGATAGATAGAGCACAAAGGTCGAATGATGCCTATTTTCCAAGTTTTCACCATTCGGCAAAGCTTCTCCTTTTTTCTACCAAGATGCATGTTTGCCAGGTTTTCATCAAGGCACTTTTCTCTTTTTTTTTTTTTTTTTCTATTTTTGCTTTTTTGAATGTTTTTGTAGTATCAAGGTGTCTATTTGCCAGGTTTTAACCAAGGATAAATTTCTTCAGGACTTTTTCCACTATTTTTAGATTTCTTCAGGATTAATTTTTTGATTTTTTTGGTATTTTCTAAGATTTTCACTTCATAGGCTCTGCTAGCCAAACATTAAGCGTAGAACCACTTCAAATGTAGAGTATTAATGGGATATGGGAGAACATCTCCCTTAGGTGTAGCTAGCTGATAAGCTCCAGACCCAAAAGTTGTAGTAATGACATAGGGTCCCAGCTAGTTTGGTTCAAACTTCCCTTTTTGTTCTCTGTTAGGCTGGTTCTTAGGATTCTCTTTCAGAACAAGATCCCCCAATTGAAAGTGTCATGGTTTGACCATTTTATTGTACCCTTTTGACATGCGTGTCTAGTACACTTTTAGATGATCAAATGCCTATTTCCTGCACTCATCAAGTAATTCTAGTGCATTCACCCTATTAATGTGGTATTGTTCATTAGTAATAAGACCTTGTAAAGATACCCACAAAGATGAGATTTCAACCTTAATAGGTAGTACTGCTTCTGTGCCATAGACTAGGGAAAATGGCGTGGCTCCAGTTGGTGTTCTAATGCTTTTTCTGTAGGCCCAAAGTGTCGGATTTAATTGTAAATGCCAGTCCCTGCCAAATTTACTCACAGTTCTGTGTAGGATCTTGAGAATATTCTTATTAGATGCCCTAGCCTGTCCATTACCTTGAGGATAATAGATTGAGGAGAAATGTTGAGTAATGTGAAACTGTGTGCAAAGGTCTTCAATGTCTTGGTTTTTAAATTGGCCCCCATTGTCTTTTACAATTGAAGAGGGTATCCCATATCTACAGATAATGTAGTTTAAGATGAACATAGCCACTTGTTTGCTAGTGGCTTTGATCAGCAGCATAGCTTCGACCCACTTTGTGAAATACCCAATGGTTGTAATGATGTACTTGTGTCTACTTGAATAATTGAGATATATTTGTCCAACCAAATCAAATGCCCATTGCTGAAATGGCCAATGTGTTATGATTGGGATAAGTTCTTTGGTAGGAGCATGGATAAGAGTTCCATGTGTTTGGCATTTATGATAGGTCTTTGAAAATTGAATAGCATCTTTTTCCATTGTGGGCCAATAATATCCTACTCTGAGCAGTTTCTTAGCTAATGAAAAGCCATTTGAGTGTGATCCACATACACCTTCATGGACTTCTTTTAATGCGTGATCCGACTCTTCACATTCTAAACATCTAAGAAGTGTATCATCGAGACCTCATCTATATAAGTTATTAGTAATGAGGACATAATGCGATGTTGTCCTAATTAAGGTTCATTTTTCATTTCTAGATAGATCATTGGGAATAGTTTGGTCAGTTAGGTAAGCAATGATATTAACATATCGAGATTGGTCTTGGGTGGTCAAAACACAAATTACTTGGTATTCAGGTGTATCAAAGGCTGGGTAGGATAATTCTTCCACCAAGAAGTCATGGAAGAATTGATGTTCCTCCAATTGTAACATGGATGCTAGTGTAGCCATAACATCTGCAACTTTATTCTCTGCTCTGGGTACTTGTTGGAATGTGATGAAGAAAAAGTACTTCTTTAAGTTATCAACCAATTATTTGTAGGGCATTAATATCTCATCTTTCATCTGATAATATCCATTTACTTGATTGATAATGACCTGGGATTCACCATACACATGAAAATCTACAATATTCCATTCCATAGCAAGTTTAAGACCATTCACCAATGCTTCATATTACAAAATGTTATTTGTGCACGGACACATCAATTTGTAGGACTTGGGTATTTTGCAACCTTGAGGAGTTATGAATAGAACCCCTACTCCAGAGCTTTGTTTCATGAAAGAACCATCAAAGTTCATCTTCCACGGATACTCAGATGCATAATTGTTTCATTAGGGAACTCAATTCTTAAAGGTTCATCATCTTGGAGTGGTGAGTCAGCTAATTTATCAGTGAGGACTTGTCCCTTAATAGCCCTTGTATCTATGTACTCAATGCCAAATTCACTTAGAATGAGGACCCACTTTGCCAACCTTCTTGTTAATGTTGATTTTCTTAGGAGGTACTTCAAAGGATCTATCTTTGCAATGAGCCTTACTGTATGTGATAGCATATAATGTCTTAATTTTTTTTTATGTAAAGACAACTGCTAAGCAAGATTTTTCAATAATATTGTAATTGAGTTCATAGGATACTAGTGTTCTACTGATGTAGTAGATTTCTCCTTTTTAGTCTCATCCTCTTGTGCTAACAATACCCCTAGTGATGTAGTTGTAGCTAAAATATATAAGATTAAAGGCTTTCCATGAATGGGTGCCATAAGAATAGGATGAGTAGCTAGGTACTCTTTTAATTCTCTAAAGTTGGCTTCACAATGTTCATCCCATTTGAAGGTGACACCTTTATGTAGAAATTTGGTAAAGGGATGTGCTCTCTCCGTAAGTTGTGACATGAACCTCCTGATTGATTGGAGTCTCCCTTGTAATGTCCTCATTTGACTAATGTTGTATGGAGGATTCATTTTGAGTATAGATTTGACTTTTTAAGGATCTACCTCTATTACTTTTGCTGAGACAATAAATCCTAGGAGCTTTCCTGATTGAACCCCAAAGGCACATTTCTTTGGATTGAGCCTAAGTTTAAATTTCTCCATACAATCCAATATCTTCCTTAAGTCATTGATATGAGTAGTTTGTTCTTTTGATTTAGCTAGGGTATCATCCATGTAATCCTCCAATTTTTTATGCATCATATCATGGAATATAGTAGTCATAGTTCTTCGGTATGTAGCCCCTGCATTATTTAACCCAAATGACATAACATTCCAGCAAAATTTTCTACATGCGCATGTAAAGGCGGTCTTCTCTTGATCTTTAGGACCAATTTTAATCTGGTTATAGCCGGAGAAACCATCCATTAATGAGTACATTTGATAGCTTGCTATGAGATCTATGATCATATCAATATTAGGCAGTGGAAAATCATCTTTAGGACATGCCTTGCTTAAGTCTCTGAAGTCTGTACCAATCTTGATAGATTTATCTTCATTAGATACTGGGACCACATTAGAAATCCATCCATCCTCCGTAAGTGATGAATCTGATAAATCCAACTTTCAATAATTTTTCTAGCTCTGCTTTTACTATTAATGCAACATGATGATGCATCTTTCTTAGTTTTTGTTTCACGGGTTTGATCCTAGGAGCTATAGATAAATGGTGCATGATCAATTCAGGATCCAACCCAGGCATATCGGTGTAAGACCATGAAAAGTTGACCTTTTTATCTTACAGGCACTCAGTGAATTATGTCTTTTCCTCATCTGACAAAGATTATGCTAGGTGAATAATTTGAGGAACTTTAGTTGTGCCCAAGTTAACTAGTTGTGTTGGTTCTATCAAAACTAAAGATCTTTCTTGAAAGTGCTCGGGGAGGATATCAAGAATCTCATCCTTTGGCACCTCTGAGAGGTTTTCACCATTAGACACATCTTTTGTTTTTACTATTTTAGAATCTGACATTGCCACAATGTGGTTTTCACCGTCAGTTATATTCTTCTTTTTATTTTTCAATTTGTGACTGAGAACCTTGATATCCTCCTATGACATGTTCATGCTCCTTGCATTGGTGGAAGAAGGGTAAGGTTCACAAACATTTAGGTAGCAAGCCAAAGTTTAGTCATTAGGGAAGTCGAGGATAGGAGTAGGATCTATATTAGTCCAATCAATTAGTTCTGGGTTTATTAAAGACAAGGAGTTGGATTTTTGGAAGGACAACATCACGTCAACATCAAGACTATTAACTGACATGACATGTTCTGTTAAGTCTATCTCTTCGATGTTTAGATCAATAAGAGTCAGTTATTATTGAAGTCATTATTAGTTATATGTGGACTGAAATCTAGTGACTCATTAGCAGAAATTTCATCTTCATCTCTCCGTAGAAGGAGGCTCTTAGATTGTAGTCTCTAAATTTCTTCTAGGTCTAGGAAAATACTAGTTTCTTCATCAATGAGTCAAGGAAGGAATACCTCCTCGGCTTCAGGAATATTAAAACTGTTAGGAGTAGTGTTAGAATGTTCTCTTTGTTCTGATGGAGCTGCAAACATGTGAATGACATCTATTTCAATGTGCTCTGTGGCAACAGAGAGATCATCCCACTCATAATCATGGGAGTCTATTATTTTGTCATCAGATCAATTTAAGAATTTAGTAATAGTTACCTAATGTACTCTATTAGCCACTTGTGGATCAAACTGTAGTAAATCAATGACATGTGAAACTTTGACTAACTGCCCCCAGTTAGGATGTGAATCCTATTTTCAGGGTGTGTCTTCAGTAGCTATTTCCATAAATGGCACCTCTCGAGTGTCTTATGTTGTTTCTTTTACCTCTTGAATAGTGGCTGCTATTAATAAAGGGACATGAGTGTCTTGTGGTACCTCAAAGCTTGGTACATATCATTCTCCTCAAGATTCAGGATAATTTGTACCGATATTTAATAATTTCTCATGGGTCCATTGTTCTAGTTCTATTTCCTCTTCTTCTTCACTGCTTGCATCAAAGATCGGACTATCTCTTGAAGTAGGGTCTTCAGATTTATTATTGAAACCTAACCCTGTTTTATCTTTAGTATCCCTGAATTACATGTGTACAGGTTCAATAAGTAATTTTCCTTTGTCTCCTAAAGGTCCTTTTCATTTATATCCCATTTTTCTGAGAAGATCGTATCCTTTACCATACTTTTCCAGGGATATTTCCACATGTTTTACCTCTTTTTCCTTTGGTTCCCCCAGGTAAAGCCATGCTAAGACTGCTTGTTCTTTTCTCTCATCCCCTTGGGAGGTAGATGCTTTAACCATACCAGTTTCTTTGTGAATTTTTGGCTTTTTATATGTAGTGGGAGTGAAAGATGGGGAAGGTTTCCCATAGGATCTTGGTGACACTAGAAGTTCTATCATGTCCAGCTTGTATTCTACCATACTAGTTTCTTCAAGTTTTAAGGTCTTTCCAAAGACTTTCATAACCATGTCTTTGGTAGTCTCATGTACAATCTCTTTTGGAGCTTCCTTGTTATGCGGGACCATACTACCTGCCTTAACATTGTTGCAAGTATAACTGGCATCTGCAGGAATCGTCACATCCACCCCATTATGTAGGAATTTGATACACTGGTGGTAAGTAGATGATACTGCTTGCATTTCATGGATCCAAGGTCTCCGTAATAATATGTTGTAAGCCAAGGGTAGATCCAGAACTTGACATATGACATTCCTTTCAACCGGTCTGATTCTGATGGGTAGAACAATGAGACCTTTAGAGGATCTTTCTTCCTCATCATAAGCCTTGATAGTGATTTTGCTTCTAGAATAAATGGTTTTTTTTGAGAGACCTAGTTTCCTAATTAGATTAAGGGTACAAATATTCAACCCTACACCTCCATCTATCAATACACATCTAACACAAGATTTATGAATTAGGACTTTGATATGAAGGGGTTGATTATGCAGATGTGTCAAGGATTTATCATCTTCTTCTGAAAAAGAGAGGTAATGTGGCACTGAGATATGATTAACCATTGCTTTGGATTTGTCTATATCAAGGTCCTTTAGCATATTTACGGCATGTAGGGCTTGTTCAAGAATCTCCCTATGCACTGAGGTGATTTCAATAAACTTGAAAAGGGAAATTTGAGCAGAGGTTCGTTGTAACTAATCCACCAAGTTATACTTCACTGTGGGATTAGTAACTTTTTGCCTTGTTGTTGGTGGCTTGGGGATAGTGACAATGGGTACCTTGGAAGTTTTTATCAGTTTTGATGAGGAATTGGGTCCTTTGATTGTGACTTGTGCTTGACTTTAGGTTACCGTATTTGATTGGGAAGATGTGTCTTGAACACCTTTGATAGTGACCACATTAATTGATTCAGTTTTAATGTCTAGCATGTTGATCACATTATCATTATTAGAGTAGGCATAGTTCACTTCATTTCCTTTTCCTTTAGATGCTTCCCCTTTCTCATAATTAGGGAATGGCTTGTTAAAGGTCGTATGGTCTTCATTAGTGGTGTGCCCTTCCACTTTGATCTTTCCTCCTTCAATAAGGTCTTGGATAACATGTTTGATTTTAAGAAAGTTATTAGTCTTATGGCCCTTGTTCTTGTGAAAGACACAATAAGAATTGTCATCCCACCACCTTGGTTTGACTTCTGGTTCCCATTGTTTGGAATCTGGGATTGTGAGAACTTTGTTGTCCAAGAGTGTTTTTAAAATGGTCTCAAGAGGTTCTCCTAAAGGAGTGAATGTTCTTTGAGGTTTGGAAGTCCGTGGCGGACCCTTGTAGTTCTCATTGTTTTCTTTAGGGATGGAGGTTGTCACCTTGACATCTTTACTTACTTGCATGCTATTCCTCAGATTGAACACTATTGGTTTAGGATTAGCATTGGACGCATCTACCACTCCATCGTTAACAACATTTTTGTTTTGTTACCACCATTTAGGATTGTTATTGGAGTTGGTAGGTTGGTTATCACTTTGGAGAGTGATTTCTCCCTTTTTAACCATGACTTCTTCAATACAGATGGTATTCTTGATCATCCTATCAAGGTTGGGTGAATCTTGTATTTGCAATGCGTAGTTCAATTCTAGTATAAAGTTATTAACAAATATTTCATCTTTTCGGATTTGGAAATAGCTCTTGAATACCTTGCAAAGATCTTCCTCCACCTTTGTAGAAAGTGTGTAAAGGATTCACCGGTTCTTAGTTTAGTGCTACACAGATCCATCATGGTTACATCATGTTGTATATTATAGGAGTAATGTTGGATAAACCGTTGAATTAACTCCTCAATTTTTTTTAATCTTAGGTGTGAGTTTTGAGAACCACTCCATGGTGTTCCCACCTAGGCTTCCTGGAAATAGCCTCATTAAGTATGTAGGTTCATGCATGTACTCTATGCTTAGAGCACAAAACTCCCTCACATGGTCATGTGGGTGAGTCTCTCCCATATACTTATCATATTTTGGCCTTGCCATGTTGGGAGGAAAAGGAACCATATTAATATTGTTATCGAAAGGAAATGGACAAATGGAGTCCAAAGAGTATTTTGTCTTGGGTTTAGCCTTCTCTTGTTTGAGATTTGCAAGTTTAGTTTGCATCAAGGTTAGTTGTTTGGCTAGAATAGAGATAGGAGTTGACACCTCCTTTTCCTTCAGTTGTTCAACATCATAATCTTTAGGCAATTTTACGCCAGTGGATGCTAGATGGAGAAAGTATTTCTCTTTATCTTTGCCAATTATCTTTTCCAATGTTTTTTGGAATTTCTTACTTTGTTTGAGTTTATTGTATTCTTTTTTAGTAGTGTCTTCCTCACTATCTGAACTAAACAAAGGACGGTCAATGTTTTGTTCTTCTTCACCATCGCTATCTTCATGTTTTCGGTTTTTGTCATTGTCATATTCCTCAAAAGCCTCACTCCATTCGTGAGTGGGTCTTTCCATTTCTAGAGAGTCTAAATTGACAAGGGAGCTATGAGATGTTTCTCCTTGTTGAAAGTGTAGTGATCTTGGAGGTACTTTCAATTCTTCAGAAGTGTACTTGTTGTGTCTTGTGTTAACCATGTATTTGTATCTCAACTTTGTCAAAGTTTCCCGATAGTGTCAAGTAGATTCTCAAATTGTTCGAGTGAGTGTGTCTAGGTAGAAGTGTCATTTGTGTTTTGGTGGGAGTAAATGATTCCAGTGTCAAAGGGTTAGAATGCCCTGATAGTGAGTTGGGAATCAAGTTGTTTTCAAAAGTGAATAGACCACACATATTGCGACAAATTGTAAGAGTCTGACAGGACATGCAACATAGACGTCTGAAAAAAGTTTTTGAAACAGCCACAGTGAGACCAAAAAAATAAATAGGGACAAACTAAAGAGCCAAAAGGGTATCCAAATAAACTATCTTTCTCTGAGAGGCAACTATGCAAGTGTCCACTATCAAATTTTGTCAATTTTGTCAATTTTGTCTTGGAAGTGTGCTATGTTTGTTTAATCAAAGATCGTGTCTTGAGATTTTCCAGTGAGTGAAAAACACATGTAACCAAGGATTGAATTTTGTTGCTTATTTTGAAGGTGTTATCTTTTTAATGATTTTTAGTCACATAAAGCATTGTTGCATTGTTAAAGAGGAAAAAACACATCCTTCTACCCTATTTTCTAAGTAGAGGATGAAAATCCTTGCTCATTGACTTAGGTACACACTCAAATGCTAATCAAAATTTGGCCATCACCAAGCATGAAATGACTCCAATCATGATGCCATATTAGCCAAATCCAAACACAAGTGAGGGCACGATATGATGAGTGTCTTGGGGCAATTAATTTTTTCCTTGCACAAGGATTATCACCCTTTCAGGGATGAATCAGGTAGTTTGACTACAAAGTTTGTTTGTTAATGATAGGGAAATCCATTTGAAACCATCTCCCATAGAATTGCACAAGGAAAAATTAAGGTGTATAGCCCTATGAGTACTCAAATATGTGTAGTCTCGCAAGGAAGATTCAAGCAGCTCCGCTCTACACATACCCAAGCATGTTCAAGGAATGATGTCAAAATTTTGAGAATGAAACTGATTCCATCTTCTGAGGCTTTGGCCTACGAGGAAGCAATTATTTATAGTGAGTTGGAAGGGTTGGCATAAAACCTATCCTCACTTGGGTCATTCCCGGGATATTTTTTCCTCAACTAGCAGGCCCTCTACTATTTAATAAACATACAAAGGATTGGCGAGCTTAGGATTTCTAGATTTCCAATTCTTCAAAAGAAGAAGAGCATGCTCTCCTATTCCATGCAATTTTCTCCCAAAACACTTCAAGCAAAGATCCTAAGTTAATGAAAGCATAAATACTTGAAAGAAAAGTTTTTTTTGTTCAGTTTCTGAAAGATTAGGTGATTTGCTTGTTCAATTACTATCAAAAATTAGACAATGAAGTTTGTTTGTTCAATTAACCGAAATGTTAAATGATTTGTGTTTTCCAATTTCTGATCCAAAGGGAATTATATGATGTAAATTGTTCAATTATCCCACAAAATTAGTGATTTGCTTATTCAATTACTATCCCAAAAGAATTAGATGATTGAACTTGTTCATTTACCACAAGATTTTATTGCTTTGATTGTTCAGTTACTATCCAACTTTAGAAAAGTGAATTTGCTTTGTCCATTTACCCCAAATTCCTTTCAAGTTTTAAACCAACTTTTAATTTTCTGATTTTCCTTGGAAGAAAAGAGCATTACTATTATGATTGATTTAACAAGTGATTGGAAAGTGTGTTAAGTGTTTTAGAATTTTGAACAAAGAAATTGAGTTAATCCATTCAAACACCTGCAAAACATGTTAGGCTGCTAAAAATATGATCAAAATCAGGAAAACAACCAAGTTAGCAAGTAAGAAATCAAATTTGTGAATGAAAGAACTCTGTATTTTTTCTCTCTGGATTCTAGATGATAATTCAAAGACCCAAAATGATAAACCCCAGAAACGATAAAATTTTAACCCCAAATGATACATTTACCCAAAATGATAACCCTTTTACGTGAAACGATAAAACATACCAACAATGATAAAGGGGTTACCAGAGACACATTAAAGCCAAATTTTTACCTTCCAAAAATGATGTTATTGAAGCGACATACGATATCCAAATTCTTGGAGACGATGAAAGATTTCCCATAGATGATAGATCATTCCCAGAAATGATATCTAGTTAACCAAAAATGATAAACTGCCTACAAACTTTAAAAATGTTAAGGACATAGAGTAGAATTTTGTGAAAATTTGAGCAATCTTGCCCCACGATGGGCGCCAGAGATGTGTGTGTGATTTTATGCACCTGTTAAGAACCATTCTTGCGATTCCCCCACTTCCGCTGCTTCCTTCTCTAGTTTTCGCACTTTTTCAAAAGCCTCATGGATCATTGACACAGGGGCTACTAATCACATGATTTATTCTTCTGATTTGCTCACTAATTGTACTTCCCTTACTGCTCTTATTCCCATTAGATTGCCGAATGGAGCTTCAGTTTCTATTTTTTCTAGTGGTTCTATTGATCTCGCTACCACTTTACATTTGGATGATGTTTTCCATGTTCCAGCATTCAATGTCAATTTGATATCTGTTAGCAAACTCACTCACTCACTTCATTGTTCTATTACTTTTTGTCCTGATTTTTGCCTTTTTTTAGGACCTTGCAATAAGAACGATGATTGGATTAGGTAAAGAAGTTGGTGGCCTATACCTATTCAACCCAACACCCTCCAACTTACCTAAAGTTTTTTCTGCTTTCAATAAAGCCTCACCTCAGATTTGGCATCAACGTCTGGGACATCCATCTCATGCTAGACTACAACATTTCGCACAAGTGCTACCTGATATTAGTTTTGATGCTTCTTTATTTTGTGAATTTTTTCCTTTGGCAAAACAAACTCATCTTCCATTTCCTATTAGTTCCATAACTTCTAGTCAAACCTTTGATCTCATTCATTGTGACATTTGGGGTGGTCATTCTGTTGCTTCATTATCTGGTGCTAATTATTTCCTTACCATTGTGGATGATTTTTCACGTTGTACTTGGGTTTACTTTATGCGTTTTAAATCTGAAACATGTGTCCTTCTCAAATCCTTTTTTTACATGGTTGAAACTCAATTTGGTTGCCGCATTAAATGCATTCGTTCTGACAATGGTGCTGAATTTTTTCCCATGACTTACATTCCTTCTTTTGTGATCATGGTGTAATTCAACAACACAGTTGTGTACATACTCCACAACAAAATAGTGTCACTAAATGTAAACATCGTCATCTCCTTAATGTTGCACGAGCACTTCATTTTCATGCCTCCTTACCCATGACCTTTTGGGGCGAATGCATTCTCACAGCTACTTACATTATTAATAGAATGCCCACACCCCTTCTTTCAGGAAAAATGCCCTATGAGATTTTATTTCAGATTTCACCTACCTATGGTCATCTACGCATTTTTGGATGTCTGTGTTTTTCCACTGTTGTTTCTGCCAAAGGAAAATTTGCTAGTCGTGCACATGGTTGTGTGTTTATTGGATATTCTTATGGACAAAAAGGGTACCGTCTTTATGACCTTTATTCTAAGCAAGTACTCACTAGTGAAGATGTAGTCTTCCATGAGACCGTGTTCCCATTTTCTTCCCATACCACTCACAACCCACAAACTAAGAAACCTGTCTTACCACTTCTTGCTCTAGATTTTCCCTTATCAAACACCTCTCTCTCACCACCAGCCTCTATCCCATTCACAGACTCCACTCCCTCTTTCGACTCTATCCCTTCAAACTCGAATGTTAGTGCTGATCCTCTACCTTCCAATACCCTTTGCCGATCCACACGGCCCCGTCAAACTGCTGTTCATCTTCAAGAATACCACTGCCCCACGCTCCCTACTTCTTCTCCCACTCTGACGCCAGATTCTCTGCATGTTCCCACTAAAGGTACTCACTTCCCTTTATCTCATTTTCTCTTGTATGATTGTTTGACCCCTCCTCATCATTCTTTCATTGCTGCTATTTTTGTGCAACAAGAACCTGCCACATTTGATTAAGCTATGCAGGACTCGCATTGGCGTCAAGCCATGGATGTTGAACTTGCCGCCTTGGATACTAATGACACATGGATTCTGGTCAACTTGCCTCCTGGTCATCGCCTGATTGGCTATCATTGGGTTTACAAAATCAAGTACAAATTTGATGGTTCCATAGAATGCTACAAAGCCCGCCTTGTTGCCAAAGGATACACTCAACAAGAAGGGCTAGACTATCATGAGACTTTTGCACTTGTTGCAAAATTAACTACTGTCTATTTCCTTTTAGTAGTTGCTGCAGTTCACAATTGGTCTCTCCATCAACAAGATGTCCACAATGCTTTTCTTCATGGAGCTTTGGACGAAGAAGTTTACATGGCTCTTCCTCCCGGACATGGAAAACAGGGGGACAGACGCATTTTTTGCTTGAATAAGTCTATATATGGTCTTAAACAAGCTTCAAGAAATTGGTTTTCCAAGCTTTCTTCTGCTCTTTAGGATGTTGGTTTCATGCCCTCCAAGGCTGACTATTCTTTATTTACTTGCAAGAGAGGAGCCTCCTTTACAGTTGTCATAGTCTATGTGGACGATATCATCATTGTTGGCAATGATTCTTCAGCCACCACCTACTTCAAATGCTTTCTTCAAGGTCAGTTTCATATCAAAGATCTTGGCCAACTCAAGTACTTCCTTGGAATAGAAGTGGCTCATTCTAAATAGGGCATTTGCATTTCACAAAGGAAGTACACACTGGATATTTTATCCAATGCAGGTCTTCTTGGGCCTTATTTATCTCACAATAACTAGGCTGGATATTATATTTGTTGTTCATACCTTGAGCCAATTTATGCATGCACCTCGTAGACCTCATCTAGATGCAGCTATGCGAGTGCTCCAATATCTCAAGGGTTCTCCTGGTAAAGGCATTTTATATTCAGCCACAAGCTCCTTTTCTCTCATGGCTTATTGTGATTCAGATTGGGTGAGTTGTCTGATGACACGATGCTCCACAACAGGTTTTTGCACCTTACTTGGCAATTCTTTACTCTCTTGGAAAACTAAGAAACACAATACAGTATCTCTCTCCTCAGCTGAAGCAGAGTATTGTGCCATGGCCACCACCAACTGTGAACTTACCTAGATTCATTATCTCCTTCATGATTTGTAGAATTCTCATTCTCAACCAGCAGTTCTATATTTTGACAACAAGTCAGCGTTACATATTACTTCCAATCCCATTTTTCACGGAAGAACAAAACATATCAAACTAGATTGCCACCTCATTCATGAGAAAATACAGTCAGGATTAATTCAAACTGCTGATGTACCTACTACGCATCAACTCGCAGATATTTTCACCAAGCCATTGGGACGCTCACAATTTCTCTATCTTCTTTGCAAGTTGGGTATTCATGATGTTCATACTCCAACTTGAGGGGGACTGTTAACAAATGTTGTTTGGGCAATTGATTTCTTTCCTTCTGTAGTTTTAGACTGTTTCCCAGAATGATTGTTTCCTAGAATGAAGTTGATTGTTTCTAATTCTTGGGATTTCTTTCGATCATATTGGATCGATCATTGTAATACTCTGTATTTATATTTCTTTCTCCTCAATGTAAATACACAAGACATTCATAATTTGTCAGGACTGGGCTTGATTTTTGGACTGGGAAGGCTGAGATTTGAGGCACAAATTGTATGAAAAAGCAGAGGAAAGAGCCATTGCACAACAACTTATTTTTTTCCTACCCTTTCTCACACACACAGAAAGATAGAAATGATTTCTAAGTTGTAGAAAAGGAGGATGTGAGGAATGCTTGTTTATAGGCAGAAATGGCACGTTGTACAAAATGAGGATTCTAACATTTTAGCATGAATTGTAAGTCTTTTTTGTCCGTGCAACCAATATTGAATGAGAGTTAAAAGATTTCATGAAGGAAACTTCATATATTATTTTTAAAACATTTCACCACTGCTGATCGAACTGACTTTCTTCCAAGTCATTGCATGTGCACAAAATTGGCAAGGCAAATAAAGTATCAATTTTTTTCATCTAATGAAATTCATGTCTTGTTTGAGGTGTGAAACCAATTTAAAAATAAGGAATGCATGTTTGTTGCACTTTTTTATAGACACAAATCACAAGTAATCTTTGTATCAGGTCGTATTTACTAATGTCAATCTCTCTATATTCCACTTATCCTAATGAATTTTTTATCATGTAACCTTTTTATTCTTCTTCTTTGTTTTAAGATAAAAAATATAATGTACCAATTGTGATAGAAATCCCAAAATTGGTTAACTAATATGAAACTAGGGTTGTATGTGCCTTTATTGGATCCCTATAGATGCTACCTATGGTTAGGATCTAAACATTGCACTTTATGTACTTTCCACTAACTGTGTTTTGTTATCCTTTCCAACAATGAAGGGTTTGTGTTGCATCATATCT
Organism: Thuja plicata; assembly: GCA_018584345.1. NCBI lineage: Eukaryota > Viridiplantae > Streptophyta > Pinopsida > Cupressales > Cupressaceae > Thuja > Thuja plicata. Next base: position 859,710 of record MU223744.1, read on the forward strand.
ACCTTTAGGAAGGTAATACATCCCTGTTTTAAAAGGTTTTCAAATGCTCTAAAAGTTTTCTAGAGAGGTCTTAAAGCATTGAAAAATCTTTTCATTGGCACACTGCTCCTTAGTATAGCTTCTACTTTGAGGAAATATTTCCTTCCCCTTTCTAAAACCCATTATAATGAAGAGTCAACTTCAAAAATTATAAAGATCATTTCATAGGGAACAATGGGTCTCATACCTATGAAACTTCCCGATTGCCCTTATTTAGATGTGAGTCTCTTAGAAATCAAATTTATATATTATGGAATGCATGTGATATTTGATAAGTTTGGTTTTAGGCTGGTAAGGGGAAGTTTGGTAGTTTCTAGAGGATCTGAGCCATGGACACTTTTTAAGCTTCATGCTTTTACTCTTTGTAATTTAGCTTTTGCAACTAGGATTGAAAATTCATATATTTTGTGATGCCATAAATTAGGTCACATTGGTGAAGAAGTTTTTAAGAGCATTCTATATAAGAAACTAGTTGATGGGATTTCTAGTTTTTCTATTAGTAAGAGTAATTTTTGTGAGTACTATATGCTTGGTGAACAAAATAGATATTCATTTCCTAAAGGAGTTAATAAAGGTAAGAGACATTTAGAGATTATTCATTTATATTTATGTGGTCCAATGGATGTTGACTCTTTGAATACATATTAGTATCGCAGTTCCCTTTATTGACAACATCTTAAAATATGCTTGGCTTTATTTCATGCATTCAAAATATGAAGTTTTCACTAAGTTTAATAATTCAAGGCATTGGTTGAAAAGAAATCATATTATAAGATTAAAATAGTGAGATTTGATAGTGGGGGTGAATATTGCTCTAGGGAATTTGATGATTTTTACAAACATGCATGGATTTTTAGGTAAAAGAGTACACCTTACATTCCCCAACAAAATGGGGTAGCAGAAAGAATGAACCATACATTAGTGGAAAGAGCTAGAGGTATGTTAAACTTAGTGCTAAGCTAGATAAATATTTCTAGGTAGAAGCTATTAGTACTAATTATTATTTGATTAATAGATCTCCTTATAAAGTTCTTTTTGATAAAACATGTAATGAAATGTGGTTGGGTAAAAATCCTTCAATTTCACGTTTAAGGTTCTTTGGTTGTGAGGCTTTTATTCATGTTCCTCGAGAGAAGTGGTCTAAATTAGATCCAAAACTCATAAATGCATCTTTTTTGGATATAGTGGTAATGTACAAGGTTTTAAGCTTTGGAACCCTCTAACCTAAAAAATGATCGTATCTAGAGATGTGATTTTTTGAAGGAATTTAAAGATAACTTAGGTGAAGAAGAACCAAAGGAAAAGTGAAAGACAATGCAATTTGAAAGTAATCAAGAAGATGCACATGTTGAAGAATAGCTCCTAGGGATGGAAAAGAATAATGAGAAGTAGAAGATAGTTCAAGTGAAAGTTCATAAGATTTAGTGTTGATAGAACAACTTGATCATAATGAGGAAGAACATTAGGAAGAATCTCATACTCCACCTTTGGGAGGGTCCACAAGACAAAAATAGATTTATAGGTATAGCCCACCAAATTTATAATGTAATTTTTTTTTACATTGTATTGATAATGAACCTAGGTCTTATAGATGTTGGAAATAATAGGTACTGAGAGGAGGGGTGAATCAGGACTAATAAAAATTTTAGACTTTTACATATACCTATGAGCAACAACAAAAGAAACTTCCATACAATGAAGCATACAACAGTAAGTGTAAAGTAAAAGTGCAATCAATGAAATGAAAACACATCCAAAGATATAAGACTCAGATTTTTATCGTGGAAACCCTTGGTCAGAGGAAAAATCACTGTGGGGACGACACCCACAATCTTCTCACTGTAGTAGAAAAGAGTACTCTATTAAGAGCTTACAATATGTCACTTTCTAGGTGACTCACCCTATTAGGAGTGACTGATGCCTTTTTAGAAGTATCTAAAGTCCTATTACATACTACCTTGTTAAAGGATTTGATCCCACTATTAAAGTGTTCAACCTGTTAAGGAATTTATAATAAATTCTTGTGCGAGACTACCCGGTTAAGGGATTTTACTTGTTGAAACTATTAGGAATACAACAATAAAATTAACCTGTAATATGCACTCTTGAAAGCTAATCAGATCCTTTGATGCTCTGTTATTGTTTTGAACCCGATCCTGAATCTTTTCTAAACTTTACTCTACAATCGTTGTCCAAGATCTTACTTTCAACAACACATCAAATGTTCTTCAACTCTATTTCTCAACAACATAACTCTGTCAGCAACTATCTTCTTATAGCCATTCAACTTCGATTGTAGACCTAATTAGGGCTTCTATTTCCCTCCAAACTAGCTTTGTCAATCATAACTAACTCATGGAAACATCAAAATCTTACCGTGTCATCCATAAGAAACTTCAAGCTGTTATCTCCAATGTGAAATATTCCTTCAATATCATTTGTTAGAATATTCCTTGAATTCTAAATCAAATCAGTACACAACTACCAAGAAATTGACTTATTGAACTCTTCATTCCTTGAAACAGTGTACTACATTTTTCATGTTGTCCAGATTCATTGAATCATGCACCGTCATAACCGTTTTGACCAATTGAACAAAATTGTTCAATAATCTTTACCTTTACCTATTCACTAAACTGACCAGTTGGTGGCATCTTCATTTATGCCTTTATCGGTGTGACCTAAGTGGCGAGGTCACAAATCTTAGTATCCCTGTTGTCTTTGTACCTTCCAATGTATTGATAGTAAACTTGTCTTCCTTAACTGATTTATCCTTCATATGTTCTCATGTTCACCTATTCACTTGTTCTACTTGACTTCTTGTTACCGATTAGTTATGTTGCGTACAGGTTGGTATAAATTCATATGCTTACACAAAAACTTTCTTACTTATGTAATTTTTTTCCAGCAATGACAACCATACTCTGTAAGATCATCATCAATGTCATCTCTCAGCATTCTGATATAATCAATAGAGAGGAACTCTCTTCTAAGGAAAGTGTGTATTGGATGTAGGCCATACAAGAGGAGATGAAAAATTTGGATAGTTGTGACACCAGAGATCTTGTTAGTTTCACAAAGGAAGAAAACCCATTGGATCCAAGTGAGTTGTTAAGAAGAAATTTTGAGTAGATGGTCATCTAGAGATGTACAAGGCTAGAATAGTGGCCAAGAGATACTCCTAGGGAAGAGTTGATTTTGATGAAATATTGACTTCTATTGCTAACCTAAATTTTATTAGATTTCAATTATCTATTGGCATTTCTTGTGATTTAGAGATAGAGAAAATGAATATTAAAAATGATTTATTATACGGGGATTTTGAATAAGAGATTTGTATGTGACAACCTAATCATTTTATTGAGAAAGGAAAAGAAAACTTAGTTTGCAGGTTAAAATGGTCATTCTATGGTTTGAAATAGTCACCCCATATGTGGTACCAAACGTTTAATGCACTTACATTAAATTTGGGTTAGTTAGAAGCAAAGAGGGTGACTATATTTATATTAATGATATTGATGACCAATTATGAATTATTATCTTGGTTGTTCGTGACATGTTATTTATTAGTAAGAGAAAGTCGATGATTAAAGAGCTCAAAACTCATAGTGCTGGCACATTTGATATGAAGGATTTGAGAGATGTGAGATATATTCTTGGGATGAAAATCAATAGGGATTGATGTCATAGAAAGCTTTAGTTAAGTTAAAGTAAGTATGTTGGTCCACCTTTTTGCAAAGATTTAAAATACAAGATGGTAAGATAGTAAAAAAAAATCCATTCATCATTGGTACTAAGTTCAATTTAGACATGTATTTATTAATTTTTTTGATGATGTTAAAGAAAAATTAAATGTTTCTTATGCTACTAGTACCATCATTAGTTTAATGTAAATAATGGTTTACATTACCAAATCAAACATAGCCCAAGCAGTGGGAGTTCCAAGAATTTTTATGTCTAATCCAGGTAATGAGCATTAGAATTTTGTTAAAAGGGAATTAAGATGTTTGTGAGGTATTTTTTATTATTATTTGGTTTATAATATCGGTGATAATGCGGATAAGTCATTGGACATAAAGGGTTTTGTTGATGCAAATTGGGTAGGTGACTTGGATAGTCAAATGTTCACTAGTGCCTATGTGTTCACTTTGTTTGGAGGTGTAATGAGTTTGATGGGTAAAAGATGACCTAAATTTGCATTATCTACCAATAAAGAAGTGTATATGCTTGTCGTGCATGCCTCCAAAGAGGTGGTTTAGTTACAGAGAGTTGGTAATGGTATTGGATTTTATTGCAGGACAATAAGAATTGGATGTGACAATATGTTAGAAATATTAAAAAGTGGAACTGAGCTTTGGAAAGAATCAAAGTGAGTGAGTAAGAGTAAGAGTTTTACCAAATACACAAAGAGAGAGAGATATTGCTCCAATAGATCCAACACCAAATTCACCAAAATGCTCCCAAACCAACACAAGAACTCAAGGATTTTGAAAGGGGAAAAAAAAAGAAAAAAACCCTTGTGAATAATATGAATGAGGCAAGAAGCCATGAAAGAGAGAGAACTTGAGAAAGGAGCTCATTACAACATTGTGAGAGCAAGAATGAGAATGAGAGAAGAAGAGAGGATAAATCCCATCAAAACCAACTTGTGAGAACAAACCTAAGAAGTGTGTGAGAACCATCTTTTAAGTAGAGATGAGTGGAGGAGTTTGCCTGTAACTCCCATATCCAATGAGTGCCACATTCACATTAGGTGTGTGTCATGTGTAGGAATCCTCATAAGGAGGAATATCTAATTTCCTTATTAAAGGAAATACAAATATGTGACATGTCCTCCTACTTGAACTAGAGGACAAATACAAATTAGGATACCTTGGTTTATCCTTTAATTACATAGTTCACCAAGGAAAGATTAAATTCTAACACCCCCTTCAATATTTACTTGTGGTATTTACAACAAGGGGTATGAAACCCATTTTTTTACAAAAATATGCAACTTGATCTTCAATATAAGGAATAAATTGTATTGTCTCCAAGTTTGCAAGTAGTCTTCTGGAAACATGATGTACAAGAAACTTTGGTAGAGCCAAGAGAAGTAGATGGGTCCTTTAAATGTGTTCAAGTGGAAGTATATGGACATCTGCAAGTAGTCTTGTGATTCATAGGACATGTGTAAATGAATTGATGTCTTTGGAAAGGTCCATGGTATATCACCTGAATAAAAAGAATAGAAAAAACACAAGTAGATTTCCCATAGATGGGATCTACCCTTGATACAAATCAGTACACCTTTGAAAAGAAACTCATAATATGTATCATAAAATAATTCAACTTTAGAGAATTTTTGAAAACTTTAGAATGAGATTAATCATGAGCAATCATAAAAATGTGCAATGTAGCGAACATAATATCAAGATAAACTATATGCTCAAAGTTTCAAAAAGAACAAGTTAGGTACGAAAGTATTTATCAATGCTCTCATGAAAGAAATATACTAAAACACAAATGACCATGCACACAAGGTCAACAAATGAAACTTGCATCAACAATGCGTTAATCACATGGATATAGATAGTCCAGTAATGAATCATCTCACTGCAAGAAAATTGTGATCAATCCACAACCTGCATGACTCATGATCGAAGCAATGAAGAATGTGGTGCATTATCACATTAGTATATTAATCAAAGAAATATTAGAGAGACAATGATAAATTCAAGCACCAAAATAATGTAAGATCCTGATTTGCTAAGCATGTTTACCAATGTGAACCATAAGACAAGATTATGAGGAGTAATAACATATTACCTGCCAGAGATTTCCAACAAAATTCAAGAAGGATTTCAAGAACAACATCCTCACCAACATAAAAACAACCAATGGAACAAGTTGATAAACATCAACTGAAGTAAGTGCAACCCAATGCAACTTACAAGTGGAACAAGTTGATAAACATCAACTGAAGTAAGTGCATCCCAGTGCAACTTACAAGTGGAACAAGTTGATAAACATTGAAACTGAAGTAAGTGCATCCCAGTGCAACTTGCAAGTAGAAGAAATGGATAAAATGGAACTCATAAAAGATGCAACAATAGATCATATGAAACTTATAGCAATTGATGATTAAACAATGAAATAAACCATTGGAAGTCAATGAAGTATGATTACTTGAACAAATTAAAATGGAGAAACATTAGGACATAAGGTAACAATTTAAAATACTGAAGAAAGAAATACCCCTTGAAGATGCACCATATCACTAAAAAGGGAAAATAACATTATGATGAATTGTAAATGCATGACGGTTTTATTACCATTATCCTCCTTAGAATTAGAAGGTTGATGATTTTGATTCATGTGCCTTTTATTCTATTGCTTTTTAAAGTGGTTATTAATTACATGACCGTCTGTTATCCTTTTGCATCTTCCAAGCATGGTAATTTGAATTTGTTAATTTAATATCTGGAATTAATGTCGACATAATGAACTAAAATACAAGATGAAGTGTACAAGAATGAATCTAAAAAACTAGTTAACACGATTAGTAAAGGCCAATATGCAAGAATTTTTAAATATTAAAAATAATTTAAATTTTTTGTTGAAGAGATGAAACAAATTTTAATTGCATCTATTTAACAAAATGGTAATTGAAATATGTTTAAATTGATAAAATAAATATGGGGTTAAGATGATATTAAAAACTATGAAGCATAAAATTTGTTTTAACGTTTAAACTATTTTTGTTAAAAAATTACAACAACAAAAATTGTTAAAAATAAAATAATCTAAAGATTCAACTAAGAAAAAGTGGCAAGAACCCTGCATTTACCAAGAAACAAAGTTAAAATGATTAAGAATAATCAACTAATAATGAGAAGATGCTAAATATAAAGAGAATTGTTATAAAAAAATTGATATAATTACAATATTTTGCTAGCATATGTTAAAAAGGAAGGTTGAAATAATTTATGCAGAGATGTAATCTACACATGGGAAGCTACACAAGGGAGTTAAGATACTAAGAAAGACTCATGCGTTATAAAAGGTTAACAAGCTTCGCTATGAAAGACTCAAGTTGACAAATGCTATGCTAGAGTAAGACAAAATGCAAAGGGAAAGAGCATAATATACTGACAACCCAAGACAAAAGACAACAGTTACTCCAAGTAGAAGAGTAGTGAAAGGAGTAAGAAGAGAATGTTGTTAAAACCAGATAAATAAAGGAATCTTTGAATGATTGCCAAGAAATGGTGAAGAATTGCAGTAGAAAGGTGGAGAAGTAGCGTTATTTCCTGACTTATGTAGAGGTTTATACTATAATTTGCTTGCCAATGTATACATGCAACAAATGAAACGTTAGAAATGTGAAGAAGCAAATAAAATATTAACCAAAATACAAATAAAGCACTGGTGAAGCAACATACACTAGGGAATGAGAGTGAATGAGTTGCAATTGGTGAGGAGGAGCAATGCCAGGTGGAGAAGTTGTGAATGATGGAAATGTGGGAGATGATGAGTTAAATAGAAGCGTGGGAGAAGGAGATATTGTAGCCCGATAGAGGGAGTGATTAGTACTAAAAAAACTTGAAATAGAAGAATAAACTTAGATTTACAAAAAGAATGAAGGAAATCCCTGCAAGCAATTGTTAGATCAACAAAAAATTGATTTCTTCGACTCAACGGAGATATCTTTCAACTATTCATGGATGCAACACTTAAAACAAGGATTAAACCAGTTCTGATACCATGTTAGAAATATTAAAAAATAGAAATGAGCTTAGGAAAGAATCTAAGTGAGTGAGCAAGAGTAAGATTTTTACCACACACACACACACACACACACACACAGAGCTCCAATATATCAAACACCAAATTCACTAAAATGCTCCAAAACCAACACAAGAACTCAAGGATTTTGAAAGGGGAAAAAAAAAGAAAAAAACCCTTGTGAATAATATGAATGAGGAAAGAAGCCATGAAAGAGAGAGAGCTTGAGAAAGAATCTCATTATGACATTGTGAGAGCAAGAATGAGAATGAGAGAAGAAGAGAGGAGAAATCCCCTAAGAACCAACTTGTGAGAACCAACCTAAGAAGTGTGTGAGAACCATCTCTTAAGTAGAGATGAGTGGAGGAGTTTTCATGAAACTCCCATATCCAATGAGTGCCACATTCACATTAGGTGTGTGCCATGTGTAGGAATCCTTTTAAGGAGGAATACCTAATTTCCTTATTAAACGAAATACAAATATGTGACATGTCCTCCTACTTGGACTAGAGGACAAATATAAATTAGGATACCTTGGTTTATCCTTTAATTACATAGTTCACTGAGGAAATATTAAATTCTAACACAGTAAGAGTGTCATATGTTTGGCTAAAATACCTTTGTATCATGCTCATACTAAAATTATTGATTTTCAATATCACTCTGCACAAGAGATGGTTAAGAGTGGACATTTCCTAATTGCAAAATTTTATAGTTTGGATAATGTTATAGATTCTCTCATGACACTAGTGACAACAGATAAGTTCTCTTGGTGCAGGAAGGTCGTGGGCCTTGATCACTCTACTTTATTTTTATTTTTTATTTCTATGGGTTAATTTACAATTTATGATGTCAAGTGGGAGAATGTTAGGATTTAGGTACCATCAACCTTGTAAATCCTTCAATTTATTATTTTCCTAATGTCTTTTTTTTTCTTCTAAAAATTACCCATAAGATTTTAAACTAGATTTAACTAATGGCGGTGAAAGAGACCACGTAAAGGCAAAGTTACTTTTACTATTTTTCCTCTAGGAAAATTGCAAAATAACTAGGTGCCACCTCTTTGAGTCTTCTAGTTTTGAGACCTATTTGAACACTTTACAAGGGTTGTGAGAGAATCTACAAAGGTTATAAAAAATGTCATAAGATTATATGACATCACCTATGATGGGTTTTCTAGAATCCTTGAACAAGTCGTCAACCATTAGAGATATCTTATGACAGTTGTAAGAGCATTTACAAATTGTTATTTCAAATAGATTTGACTCATTTCAAGGAGGTAGGTGTCAGTTTTTCTAGGTGATTTTTAAGCTTTATTCTGGTGATACCATAGTGGTATTCATCCTCACAAACTCCTATAAACTGGTGCCTTAAGATAGGGTCATTCATTTCATTCTTGTCCAGTTTCTAGGGTAATAGAGTACTACCAGACTTTACAAAGGTCTACAGAGATGTGTATTGTTATTGTATTATTCATTAGATTAGTAATATACTTGTCTCTCTTTTTGTAATGGAGTTTTTTTTCTTGAAAGAGTGTCTCCATGTAAATATGGTGTTTCATGTGCAATGGTTTTCTCATTCTTGTTTTGATTCCACAATCACATTATTAGAATGTTAATCTTTAAATTTAGATTTGCAATACTATTTAGTTTAAGTTCATATTGCAAGTTTTATTCACCTTGTTTTACAAGAAGTCTCATAGATAAAACCTCATTCTTATATATTATATTACTCCCATAGTTCTCAAGTTTTAGCCTAATGGACTTCAATTCTACATAAGTATTTTTAAATATTGTACATGTAGCCCAAGTTAATCCATAGACTGCAAGAATTTGTTTTATATTTTATAATAAGTAAACTTATATTCAACACCAATATTTAATCTGAAAATGATATTTTGTTGTATTCTATCCTACTTGGATTCTTCAATATTTAAATCTAGGTTAATATTTTCATGATTGCATGGATAATTCTATTTTCTTGTGGGTAAGATTTAGACAATGTAGTTATAACTTA
>MU223745.1:0-18899 GCA_018584345.1 Thuja plicata
CTCAGGTCAAGTAGAGTCAGTGGAAACTCAGAATTTGCCTAGTACAATAGGACTTTGATGATTTAGAAGAACGACAAATGCAACAAAATTGGTTAGGGTTGCAAGATGCCAATTTTGGGGTGTTACACTTCTAGTCTACTATATCCATCTATGTCTGGTCAACTATGTCTATCTTTCTTTCTTCCTTCTTCTGATATTCCAAATCTATCTGCTTCTTATTTTTCTTGTCCTGTTTTGTCTTCTTATTTATTTAGATCTATCATTTATATCTACTTATAGTCTATAGTCTATTATGTCCTTTTTATTATCTTATTTCTTCTGATGTACCAATATCCATTCAGCTTCCATTAGATCAACTGATTCAGCCCTTCTTTCATCATTAAAAGCATAATCCAATTTTGTTTTATTAAGTTCCATTTCAAATTCCTATCCCCATCTTCCATTGTATTGAGGTAGGAAAAAAAGAATATCACATTTTTCTTCAATATAATAGATATCACCAGCAATCCTAAGACCTTAAGCAACCCTTTTACCAGTTTATTTCTTTCTGATAATATAGTCATCACTTTTCAACATAACTTCATATTCCTTCTTGCACATTTGACTAACGCTTAAAAAATTATCTTTCAAACCTTCAACATAGTAAACATCATCATTTCTATTCTTACTATCAATTGAAATGGTTTCAATACCTTTGATTTGTGCACTTCCTTCTCATACAAATCTGATTTCTCCACTATCATATTCTTCAAACTTGATAAATATTCTCTTATCTCCTATCATGTGATTTGAACATCCAAAATCAATGATTCATGATCCTGCAACAACTTGGGCACGTAATGCAATCTCCTCTCTCTTTTGGGAATTTTTTGTAAAAAAATATTCCTAAATTTATTCATAATTAGTATCCTCATCTACAAAAAAGTAATCTTCCATGGAACATGAGCTCTTTTTACTTTTACATTTGAAATTAAATTTATTTTTGAAATTACCTTTCTTTTGATTATATTTTCTATCTTCATCTTCTAATTCACTAAGGCCCCGTTTGTTTCACGGAATTGGGAGTGACACTTCCCGGTTTTGGGAGTGACACTTCTCATTTTTGCAAATCCGCTGTTTGTTTCTCTAAATTACAATTCAGGATTTGTCAAGTAAAACCAGGTTTAGACACCAAAATGAGTGGCATCATCTTCCTACTAATAGATGGAATTAGAAATCATATCCTGGTTTTGATATAATAAGGTTTTGAGTCAAGTTCCAATTCCCCAAGATGCAAAACTGGGATTTCAAAACCTGATTTTGTGATAATAAGGTTTTGAGTCAAATTCCAATTCCCCAAACAAACGGAGCCTAAGATATTCGTTAATCATTAGCAAAATGTCCTTTCCTTCCATAATTAAAGCACTTAAGAGGCAACTTAACTTTGTATCTACTGTGCATTCTAAAAGTGGACCTCTACTTTAGCAGTACACTTCAACATAGTCATTGTACGTTAGTTGCATACAAGAATGAATATGGATTCATTCATCCTACATGTCTGAAAGAATCAACCTGTTGCCTTCTAGAAGGCTTGACTATGAGATTTCTCTCAGATCATTGCAAGCTCAGTGACTACACACTAACCTAAATGAAGGATTTAGAGCTATACAATTGATTAAACTAAATGCAAATGCAAATGTAGATTGTTGTTAATCCAAGCTAGTTAGAATTCAATTTTAGAACACCAATTAAAATGTGAGATATTCAGTTTTAAACCCAAATTGAAAGTGTTCTCTAAGTTAAGTTTGTATGCTTGAAGGAAATTAACATCAATTAAAGCTAAATGAGAAAATGCAAGAAAGATGAATTACAAAATGCAGTATAATAACGATGTAAAAATTAGGATCCTTTGTGAAGGAAAATAGTTTCTCTTTTATATAAATCTCTCTCAAATCAATGGTCGAGATCAAACAAAAAGAGTGGCTCAGATTCTATTGAAGAAGAACAATCCATGTGCAAGTGATTCAATTGGTCGAGAGAGTCAGTTGACTGAACTAACTGATGAGTTGTTTTGGAAACTTCCATATTCACTTTTTAGTTAACTGAAATGTTTCCAAAATGATAAACAATAGAGAATCAGTTAACTGAGTGGAGCTGGATTGTTTCCATTTTGATAATTAGTCAACTAAATTTGATGATGTCATGTGTATTTTTTATAAATTAATTGATTTTGAATGCACATTTATGTTTTTATAATTAATTTAATTCCTTTTTTATTTAATTGACAATTTTGTGGTTTTTTATTTAATTAATATGTCATAATATCAATTAAATAATTAACATAAGATATATTTGCCAATGTAATGTGATTTTAGGAATTAATTAATTAATCAAGTAAGATGATCAATTAGGACCTAGGGTTTAGGTTAGATCAGTTCAAATTTGATAATTGCCTATTTGATTTAGGACTTAGGGTTAATCAAGATTAGGGTTTCTTGATTAAATGTTGAGATTGGGGGTCTAGGGTTTAGATGACCATTTAAGGTAATTACATTTGCCCCTATTTGAATTGATGTGCGATCAGCACATTGATTCAAAGACTTGTTAGCGAGAAGACCTAGAATAGTTTGATTTGAAGTGATGAAACTATTCTTTTGAAGAAGAAGACCGACTTCAAGCTTGATTGGATGAAGATCAATCAAAAGATATAAAATAGAATGCTCAGTTTGATTTGAAGTGATGAAACTGAACATCTTTCAGGAACTCTTAAACCTTTTTGATTGGTTTGAATGAATAACCAGTTTGATTTGAAGCGATGAAACTGATTACCGTTAAGAGATTTGATTAGCAAGCAAATTGACTTGATTTGAAGCGATGAAGCCAATTTGATAAATGTATCTAGTTTCAATAATGATTAGCCTGTATAAGACCGATCTTGTCTTGATTCAAGTGTATTCACCACTGTACAAGACCATTGATTAGGTTTCCTTTGATTTAAGATGATCTCAACTTGATTTGATGCGATGAAGCTGAGATGCCCCAAGCGATGGGGTTTTTATTGAGGATATGATCATTGGAATGTTGATTTCTTGATCCTGCCCCCTCAGGAGTGAAATCAAAATATGGCTAGGTTCCCCAGTGATGAGAAGCAATTTGGTTGATTAGACAATTTAGGAAGAAACTGATCTGATTAGAAAGAGGTCCCACGTGGTTAGGACAAAATATGTACATGATGAGAGGTAATGTTTGACCGAGATTGACTAAAAGTAAGATTCATGGATTGATTAGAAGAAAAGCATGAGAGATTTCTATTGGTTGTGCAAGCGGTCAGTTTCATATTTCAATTTTGATCCTAAAAATAGAATCAGGACAGTTGATTTAGCAAGGGGTGTCATGACCACTTGACGATGAGAAGATTGATCGATTAGAATCTGAGATCTTTCACATTGGATAGAGATAAAGTTATTATGCTGATTTCAACACTATGCAGATGTAGATGGAAGACTAAAATGAATGCAACCTAAGGTGTAATAACTGAGCTTTAGCATTGAAAATTTTCATCATTGAGTGTTTTTGGAACATCAGAGTCGATACAATCCTTACTGGTGCTACTGCGACCATAAGAATATGAATATGACTTTCATCGAATAAGATATGGGAAACTAATGTAAGCATCAAGGCACAAAAGCTGAGATGACCTGAATGTTGTTTCTAGTTGATGTTGCAAGAGTACACCAGTATCAAGGCATTCAAAGCCAAGATAACCATGAGTGTGATCTTGCGTAAACAAACAGAGCAATAACAGTCAAGGAGATAGTTCCGACCTCACCTTGGCATACAAATAAATAGGATCGAGGGATGTGAGCCTTTTCCACCCTAATGCAGGAGCTCTTACCACATACACCCAATTCATTTGACATTGCTAGATCATCGGGACCACACCAAAAATAAGTAGACAAAGAAAAGATTAACAAAATCAATGAAAACAAACAACATACGAATAGAAGCTCAACATACTTCAGCCAGTTTCAAAGTTTTCAGATGTGTATATGTATGAGGTGTTGAGAAATGTCGTTGTGCTTGTGAGTGCTTTGTATTTGATTACTATTGATCTGTTGTTTACATTTGTGATATCCAATGTGTGTTAAGCAACACAGATGTGTCCAAAGGTAGTGTTAAGAAACACTGTTGATTGTGGTGCTAAGAAACACCTGTTTGCGTCAGTAGCGAGTTGTCCTTCAGAAACGTAAAGATTACTGACTCTGGTGTAATCCAAAGATGTGATCAAATTGGGGACCCATTCCCCTAGAAGAAAATGATGATAACTGACTTGACTCATACTGTGAGGAGAAATCTGATTTGATTTCCCCCAGGTTATGACTTTGGATCGGTTTCAAGCCAGGAGGGTTCTCAGAAGAACCAGAGTGTCACAAAAGTGACTGAAAGATATCTACAAAATGAAGCAAAGGATTGATTCCAAGATTGAGCATTGATAGATGGAGAACTGAGTAAAAGTGGTGCCTATTTTCTAGGTTTTCACCTACTTGGCAGAGATTCTATTTTTGCTACCATGGTGCATGTTTACCAAGTTCTCATGAAGGCACTTTTTCTTCTTTTTCATTTTTTTTTGTATTTTTCCATTTTTTATTTTTTGATTGATGCATCAAGGTGCCTATTGATAGGTTTTCACCAAGATGGTCATTTTTTAGGACTTTTTCTAATTTTTAGATTTTTTTAGGACATTACTATGTATATGGTGTTGATCACCGAGAATGCCTTAGGTGTAGAACTTCTTCAGATGGAGAGTGTTGATGGGCTCTCAAAGAGGTTCTCCTTTAGGTGTGGAGAGTCGATAGGCTCCAGAGCTGAATGTTGTAGTAATGATATAAGGACCCAACTAGTTGGGTTCAAACTTCCCCTTTTATTCTCTATGTGACTAATTGCGGGGATTTTCTCTCAACACAAGGTCGCTCACCTAAAGTTCTCTAGGTCTGAATTTCTTGTTGTATCCTCTTGACATTCTTTTCTGATAATATTTGAGGTGATCAAAGGCCACTTTCTGATGTTCATCTAGCAGGTCTAGTTCTTGGATTCTCAAAACCCTGTACTCTTCATCTGGTACAAGTCTGCACAAAGAAACCTGAAGAGATGGGATTTCTACCTCTAGGGGTAAGACTGCTTCTACCCCATATACTAGTGCAAATGGGGTTGCCCCTATAGGTGTTCTAATGCTTGTTCTATAAGCCCACAATGTAGGATTGATCTGTAGGTGCCAATCCCTTCCAGACTTGTTAACTGTACGATGTAATATTCTCAACAAATTTTTATTTGAGGCCTCAGCCTGCCCATTACCTTGTGGGTAATAGATTGAAGAATAGTGTTGTGTGATTTTGAATTTTTCACACAACTCATCCATGGTGTTGTTCTTAAATTGACCTCCATTGTTAGTGATGATGGAGGAAGGTATGCCATAGTGACAAATGATGTAGTTTAGAATGAATAGTGAGAACTGCTATCCTATCACTTTAATAAGTGGGACCGCCTCAACCCACTTGGTAAAATACTCAGTAGCTGTAATAATGAACTTGTGTCCATTAGAAGATCGAATGCCTGATTAGATCAAATGCCCATTGTTGAAAGGGCCAGTGTGTTACAAAAGGAATGAGCTCCCTTGCTGGTGTGTGTATAAGAATCCCATGCAACTGACATTTCTTACAATTTTTTGCAAACCTGATAGCTTCTTTCTCCATATCTAGCCAATAATACCCTGCTCTAAGTAGTTTTTGGGCCAGAGTCAGACCATTAGAATGAGAACCACAAATTTCTTTGTGGACTTCAAACAAAACATGTTTAGACTCTTCTTTTTCTATACACCTAAGAAAAGTACCATCTAATCCTCGCCTATACAAATCGTTGGCCACAAGAACATACCATGAGGCATTGCGGATGAGGTGTCAATTTTCATTTCTGGTTAGTCCATCAGGAATCACTTGATGGTGCAGGTAAGAGTAGATGTGGTGATAATGGGAGGATTCCTGTTCAATGACTAAACAGATCATTTGGGAGTCAGGGGAGTTGTAGGAAGGGAAATGGATTTCTTCCACTAGGAACTCATAACAGAAATTGTCCTCTTGTTGCTGCGAGGAAGCTAGTGTAGCCATGGCATCAGCTGCTCTGTTCTATACCCTTGGGACTTGTTGAAATGGGGTGTAAGTGAAATATTTCTTAAATTCATCAACCATTCATTTATAAGGCATGAGTTTTTCATCCTTATTCTAGTATACATCATTGATTTGGTTGATTACAAGTTGAGAGTCACCATGGACATGTAACTCAGAAATATTTGATTCAAGAGCCAGTTTGATTCAATTTACCAGTGCTTCATATTTTGCTATGTTGTTTGTACAAGGAAACATGAGCTTGTATGCCTTTGGAATGGAATAGTTTTGAGGAGTCAGAAAAAAAATCCTTGCACCTGAACCTTGTTGCGTAAAGGATCAATCGAAGAAAATTTTCTAGGATCTATGAGTGATGTGCAAAATAGATCCATCTAGGAACTTAGCATTGATTGGTTCATTGTCCTACAGTGGAGCATCAGCCAGTTGATTTGAAATTTCTTTCCCTTTGATTTCTTTACGCTCAATATATTCTATGTCAAATTCACTAAGAAGCATAACCCATTTGACCAATCTACTAGTGAGGGTAGCTTTACTTAGGAGATACTTCAAAGGGTCAATTTTAGCCACCAGTTGGACTGAGTGAGCCAACATGTAGTGACACAATTTATGAGATGCAAAGACTACTGCTAGGCATGCTTTCTCGATCATAGAGTAATTAATCTCATAGGAAACCAATGTTCTACTGATATAGTATATAGCACGTTCTTTCTTGTCTTCATCTTCTTGCACTAGCAGTGCCCCTAGTGATGTTGAGGTAGCTGAAATTTATAGAATCAATGGTTTGCCTTGTTGAGGTGGCATGAGTACTGGCAGGTTTGCTAGGTACATTTTGATTTGAGTGAAACTCTTGTCACATTCTTCATTCCATTGATAAGTAATGCCTTTGCGTAGAGTCTTGGTAAATGGTTGTGCTCTATCAGCCAACTATGAGATGAACCTTCTGATAGACTGGATTCTCCCTTGGAGTGTTATTATTTAACTTATGTTCTTAGGAGGTGACATTTTCAGTATCACTCATACCTATTCAGGATCAGCTTCTATGCCTTTAGCTAAGATAATGTAACCCAACAGCTTGCCAGAGGTAACACTGAATGCACATCTCTTAGGATTCAACTGTAATTTAAACTGTTCCATTTTGTCCATGATTGGGCCTAAATCTTGTAGGTGCAGAGATCATTTCTTTGATTTAGCAAGGGTATCATCCACATAGTCTTCCATGGTTTTGTGCATCATAGCATGGAAGATAGTTGTTACTGCCCTCTAATAGGTAGCTCCTATTTTTTACAAACTGAAAGGCATGCCATTCCAGCAGAACATTCCCTAGGCACATGTAAAAGTTGTCTTTTATTGATCCTCTGGAGCAATCTTGATTTGGTTGTACCCCAAGAAACTGTCCATGAGAGAATACATTTCATACCCAGTAGTCATGTCAATGTTAGCCAAAGGAAAGTCATCCTTTGGTCATGCTTTGTTGAGATCCCTAAAATCAGTACAGACTCTGATGGATTTGTCTGGCTTTGATACTGGTATGATGTTAGATATCCATTCTACATAATCAATAGCTCAGATGAATCCATCTTTGAGTAACTTTTCCAGTTCATCCCTGATAAGTAATGCAACATGAGGGTGCATTTTTCTGAGTTTTTGTTTTACTAGTTTTACTCCAGGAGCTATTGAGAGATGATGCATGATAAGGTCTAGATCTAAACCAAGCATATGTGAGTATGTCCATGCCAATTTTATCTTCTTCTCTTTAAAGAAGTCTATGAATTCCTTGAGCTCTTCTGCAGACAAAGATTTAGCCACATGAATGATGTGCGGATGTTCCTGTTAGTAATAACTGAGAGGGGGGGTGAATCAGTGGCTTCAAAAACTTTTCTTTATTCTAACCACCAATCAAATAAACCTCATATTATTATTTCCCTTACAAGATGCATGCCATGAAATACTTTATAATAATTAACTGTCTGTCAGTTTTCCTTTTCTGGCCTTCTTCTCTTTGATTACCGATAAGCAGTAAAACTTATTTACCAACACTCAGTAAATATGCAGAGTATACCGATAAATCCAGAAATGCATATGTGAAATTTAAAATAGTAAAGTAATAAACCATACACACATAACACAAGGATTTTAACGTGGAAACCATGTTAAGGGAAAAACCACTGGGACCGGTACCCCAAAATTTCACTCTTCTGAAGTGAGCCATGTTACGAGCCAACTCTATTAAAGGTTACAAACACACTGTTAGGTGTGACCTTGTTAGAGGATTTTATACATAGAGGTTTTCACTTAGTATCGGGCAACTTAGTTTGCTACCATCCTTGAATCAGCCTCCTTCTTAGACTGTCAATAGGCTTCAGGCAAATCTAGTGCTACTTTCATGAATCAACCTTTTTGGCACTCCTTGGGATGTACCTCAATATATAGAAGACTGTTAAGTCCTGCTCTGTTAAGAGACTTGATGCTTCAATCGTTAAACTGAAACACAATGACATGTTTCTAATGTAACCTGAATTGCATATTTTCAGATCTATTTAAGTACATTACCTCTCTGATCAATGTATCAATTCAATTCTTTGTACTCCATACTTTCTGCTCTATGATGCTATGCTTCACTATTCGTCAGTGTCTGCAGAATTCTTTAGCTCTCCTTCAGCTTGATTGATCAGGACTGTATGAAGTTATCCTTCATCAGATTCTCTTCACCATCCTATCTCTATTCACTCTCCTGTGATTGTCTCTCAAAAATGAATTAAGCTTGTCTCTTATATAGACATAATATTCATTGATTCTTGATTCTTGGCATAAAAAACAATCCAGCCAATCTGATTTAAAGCATAACTCCTGATTTATCTCGTAGTTATCTTTATGCCAACTGTATAAATCTTCGTTAAATCAATCACTTAACTCTGGTCAAATAAAATAATGAAAACAACCAATTAAGTCTATCTTTTAGCTCTTTCTAGCTAGATATTTTGTCATTTTTTGAACTCTCTATTCTGTCAGTCAACTATGTAGTTAGTCATCGGTAACAACTACCAGTTCTGTCAGTGTGACTCCAGTCAGCTTTGGGATCTCCGTCCATCAGGCATCATTGGATTTTACTCGTTGGGCAACTCTGTTCTTAGCTCATTGGGCATCTTGTGATTTTGCTTCATCGGGAAATACTATCTTCTGCTCATCGGGTATCACTGTGACTTTGGTTCTTTTCCTTTATCGATGGTGTGCACTCCATTGGTGTTATCTGTCACTTAGTGAATACTTGACTTTTATGCATTGCTGAAAGCATAATCTTTGTTCCATTGATTCTTTGAAGTCTTTGGAATTGTATACATGACCATACAAATGATATCAAGTTGACATCAATGACAATACAAACCATTAACTGATTTAATGTCTTGCATTATCTTCAACTTAACATTATCAAACATTTAATCAGTTATATGTCATCAATTCCTCTGTGCCAATATTCACTGGTTGAGTTGGCTCTATAAGCACTGATGATCATTCTTGTAAATGACTAGGAAAGACATCAAGCATCCCATCCTCAGGCACCTCAAAGAGGTTTTCACATTTGGATGTGTCTTTTCTTTTTACTATTTTGGGTTTTGAAACTGCCATAATGTGTTTTTCGCCTTCAAACCCTTTTCTTTTTCTCATTTTTATTTTATAACTGAGATACTTGATGTTCGCTTCAGTCGTGCTCACACTAGGTTCACTGGTGGAAGAAGTGATAGGTTAAGCGACGTTAAGATAGCAGGCTAAAGCATAGTCATTGGGAAATGTAGGAATTTCAACATGTTGTCCTTGTAAGGACCAATCAATGAGTTTAGGATGCAATAGCGACAAAGGTTCAATGGGTTCGAGGGCATTCACGGTATTTTCATCGTAGACAATGATTTTTAAGTAGAGTCCTAGACCTAAACCTTGTATAGATGTGTTCAAATCAGAAAGATCACTAATAGCATCATTGAAGCCCATGTCACAGATAGGAGGTCCTAATTCATCTGACCTAACCTCTAAGCCTTCACCTACTTCAGGCGTGGGTACATATTGCTGAACTGTATCCATCTCTATGTCTAAAGTGTCTTCTGAAAGACTGTCAAACTCATAATCATGGGAGTCTATTTCATCATTACGTTTCATATCCAGGACATGAGTGAAATCTACTATTTGCCCCTAGTTTGGATGAGTTCTACCTAAAAACTCTGCTATGGTTAGACTCCTTTCTTTTGTATCTTGGTCTTGTTTGGAGGTAGTAGTCTCTGACTGATCAAAAGTTATCATTGATTCCTCTAGAATATGCTCTTCAGTAGCGTTGTCTTGGGGTGTATCTTCATCAAAGAGAAGAGCCAAAATATTGGGAGGAATGGGAGAAGGATACACATCCTCTGCATCAGAATCATCTGAATCATCCCAGTTGCCAGTGGGTATGTCAATACTTTATACTGTTGTGTTATGTTCTTCAAGAACTTGGTGTCCCTTTCCTTTATCTAGGTGATTCTTTGCTCTTTTTTCTTTCTTGGATAAGAACCCTAGACCCATTGTTTCTCTACGTCACCTGTAGTCAATAGAGATAGGTTCTTTAAGTCCATTTTGATTAGGTCCAATGGGTCCTTTATACGAATAACCCATTTTACAAGCCACCTTATACCCCACACCAAATTTTTCCAGGGGTATTACATGTTGTTCGACTTCATTATCTTCAGGTTCCTTATATAACCAAGCCAGAGTGGCTCTCTCCTCCTGTTCATCTTCTAATGGTGTGTTGGCTTTAACAAAGGCCTCATCGTAGATTTATTGAGATGTTTTTGGTTTCATCTCTTCTGACGGTTTTCCATAAGACCTAGGTGATCTGGGAAGAGATGTGAGTGACATTATGGGTTCCACCGTGTATCCACCCATACCTATGTCCTTTATCTTGAGTTTATTTTCCATTCTTTCAGTAAATTTGTAGCTGATTCAGAGTTGGATGCCTCACTATTGTGTGGGACAAGGGTATCCACTACTTGTCTTAATGCGTTACAGGCATAACCAGTATCTACAGGAATAGTGACCTCTACACCATTGAATGGGAATTTGATGCATTGATGGAATATTGATGGCACTGCCTGCATCTCATGGATATAGGGTCTTCCCAATAGGATGTTGTAGGCTAGTGGGAGATCTAGAACTTGGAAGGTAACATCCCTCTCAACAAGACCTATTCAGATTGGTAAAGTTACGAGACCTTTAGAAGATATTTCTTGTTCATCATACTCCTTGATAGTGATTTTATTTTTAGGATCAATGACGTTCTCTGAAAATCCTAGTTTCTCGATTAACCTATTTGTGCAGATATTCAACCCTGCGCCTCCATCTATCAAGACCCATCTGATGTAGTGTTTATGGATCGGGACTTCGACATGTAAGGGGAGATTGTGTGGATGACTTAAAGGGTTGTCATCTTCTTCTGAGAATGATAGGTATAGTGGCAAGGTCAAGTGACCCACCATGGATTGAAATCAATCTAGATCCAAGTCGTTAGGGACATTGGTAGTTGATAGCGCTTTATAAAGGACCTCTTTATGAGATGGAGAGAGTTTGAGCAATTCAAAGATGGAAATTTGAGTAGATGTTCTCTACAATTGCTCAACGACGCTATAGTCCACAATATTGGAAGAAGTCAGTTGTTTGGACTGTGAGACTTTAGGGGTACCCATAGCGGTTTGTTTGCTAAGAGGTACCCAGGATTTGGATACCGATGGTTTATTGGAAGACGATGAAGGGTTGGAAGATCCAAAACCCCCCAAGGTGACTTTTGCTTGCGCTCAAGGCACTCTGTTGGCCGATCGAGACTCTTTCTCTTTCTGCTTGATGATGATGACATTACAATATTCAGAATGAGATAGCTCAAGCATGTTGATGATGTTGTAGTCATCATTAGAATAAGTGTGATTGATTTGAGTGCCTTTCTTAGAAGTTTCTCCTTTGTGATGTTCTGGGAAAGGATCTTTGAATGCCTTATGATTAGCATTCTTGTTGTGATTATCAACTGCAATTATTTCATTATCAATGAGATCTTGGATCTCATGTTTAAGCCTCATGCAATTTTTTGTTGTGTGTCCTTTTTTTCTATGGAATTGACAGAAATCATTGTCTCTCCACCATTTAGGTTTTATTTTTGGATCATATGGTTTGGAGTTATCTGGAAACATGATTAGTTTGTTTGCTAGTAGAGTTTTAAGTGCAGATTCATAGGACTCACCTAAAGAGTCAAAGTCTCGTTTACGTTTAATCCATGTTTTTTCTTTCAACAAACCGCTGGTCCCTTTAGAAGATGAAGATTTAGTGGTATTTTTAGTAGTTTTTAGGGCCTTGGAGCCACTTGTCAGATTGAAGACTGCTGGTTTTGACTGGGGAGTAGAGTAATTGACTACTCCATCATTTACCACATACTTTTTTATGTTCCAATATTTAGACTTGTCTTTGGAATTGGAACCAAACTTGTTTTCTTTGCAAAGGGTAATGTCACCCTTTTTAACAAGCACATCTTCTATTTTCATCACGTTTTCCACCATTTTCTCAAATGAGGGTGGACATTGCATCTGAAGAGGGCAGTTTAGTTCTGGAATCAGAACACTAGCAAAAATATCCATCTTTTCAGATTCAAGCACGATTCATGGATATCTAGAAAACATCTTTGTCCATCGTTGAAGAAAGGTCAGAAAGGGTTCTCCTATGTTTTTCTTCGTGTTACATAATCAATCATCATCATAGGATGTTGGATATTGTAAGAGTACTGTTGCAAGGATAGACTCATCAACTCATCGAAAGTTTTATACCAATGGGTAACTTTGAGAACCACTCCATAGCTTGGTTGCTCAAACTTCGAGGAAAGAGACACATAAGATATGTCTCTTCATGCATAAATTTTGTACAATGAGAACATAATTCTTGGATGTGATCTTGTGGATCAGAGTGACCATTGTACTTATCAAATCATGGAATTTCAACCCCGTGCAGGAACAAAGGTAAGTACAAATCTTTATCAAAAGGAAAAGGACAAATTGTATTTAAAGAAAACCTTGTGTTGGGCATTTCTTTTTCCTTTTGAAGTTTTTGTAATTCCATTTGCATAGTTTTCATTTTTTTAGTTATGAGCGTCATAGGTGTCTCTTCTTCTCTAGCAATGATATCCTCAGCTTTGAAGTGAGGTGGAAGTTGAGCACCTTGCTCTGCTAAATCGAGGAAATATTGTTCTTTGTCCCGATTTAGGATTATTTTCATGAGTTTTACAAACCTCTTATCTTGGAGACATTAGTCAATATCTTCCTCATCGGGGTCTGATGGACTCAAGGAATGTTGACTATTGTGATGGTTGGTACCATTAGAGAGGTCTCTCCATCGAGACCAACCTCTACCTTGTATTTCTTCTGACATCTTGGGACTAGGTAACTTGTCCTCTAGGGATTTTGATCTAGGAGGAATTTGAGAATCTCCCTCAAAGAGAGGGTTCTCTCCAAAGAAGGAGTTGTCTTTGAATGGGAATCCCTAGTTGTCTTCTTCGAGAAATTCTCTAAAATGAATTCTAGTTCACACAGGCATAAGATAAGTTGATTCGCCTGACCAACACCATGGTGATATCTAATGTGTTGTCTAAGTCCAAGACCAAAGAGACCAAGAGATAAACATCCAACTGAGGATGGAGATAGAAAAGACTTTGATCTTGAGTTAAGGTTAATGAACCTACTCTCACAACCCAGAATAAGGATAGCGTAGACAAAGATGATAAGATTGAACAAAGGACTCAGTCAATTGGACAAGCGTAACGACATCATATTTCAAGACAGTGATAGGTTTGACTAACAACATATCATAGTTGAATGTGAACTAGCAGAAGCATTATGATAGCGCAAATTTCAAAATAGACTCAATGTAGTAGCATAGACTAATGGAAGCCAAAGTTTTGACAAGTTTTTGAAACCAATTTGACAGAATTTTGATAGAGTTTCAAGTACAAGATCATTGAAGTTTCAGATGAGACAAGATAGACAAATATCCAAAGTGTATAGTTTTCTAGATTGGTTGATCATTGTTGTTTTTGTTGTTTTAGTAACACATGCAAAACACATCATGGAGATTGTTTTTTGTAAAAAAAAATAACAGACACACCACAATCCTAAGATAGCTAGGGCAATATCTATTGAATTCCCACTTGAACCGAAGTTCAGCCACGCATACTTATAGCGGACAACTTAGAAGCTTGGAGGCACAGGCTCCTCCTTACAGTGCACTCACTTCTCAAGTACACCAAGCTTCGAATCCCAAGGGTAATCACTTTCCAAGGGACAGTTGTCTCTACTAAGAGCCGTGAAAGTGTGGGACGTCTTAGTCGGTCTCTGAAATTCTGCGCCAATAGATAGAGGGATTTTCAATACTAGAACAAAGTTTGTAGTAAGGGAATCCATTCAGGTGGTTGTGATCAAGTCATTTTCCCAATTAAGGGGGCTCTCCCAATCCTTTCAAAGAAAGGTTTTCACCTTAACAATGTAGGGAATTTAATGCACCACTAGGGTACTAGAGGAGATTTTGGTTGCCACAACAAATTCACACCTGTCCATTGTGAGACTAATCACAATGGAATTTTTTGTATACTGGTTTGGAAGGGCTTGGCTTTAGCTTGTTACCGGTTCGGCAATCCACTCTCACCGGCTCTGTTAAAGCACTTAGGAGGTAGCCACACTAAAGGATTTATATGGATTTCTCTTTCACCCAAGATCCATGAAGGTGAGGGGAGAGGATACGTCCATGAAATTCCTTGGGTTTACAAAACTAGAAGACACTTCAAGTAGAATAAGAAAATGACAATAGTGTTTCTGGATTTTTGATCATCCCAAAAGGGCGAGAGCATACTTTCCTAACATTGTTGTCATTCCTAAAACATCAAACAAATGTTCATTTTAAGAAGTATTGCATGTGGGTTCCTATTTTAAGAAATCAAAAACAAGATGCAAGCACGATGTTTTGCGTTCTATCAATCAAAGGCAACCTGCAAAACCAATTCATGAGTAGTTTGTGTTTTATTCTTCTTTTTCAGCATCCTACAAACCACTGTTATGAAAACCTTACCTATTCCTGCACATGAAACCCACTGTTATAAAAATTCATTAAAAAAAATACAGCTTGTCAATCCCACGTGTTAGAAAATCAGGTTGGTCAAAGATAATATATCATTTGATAATCGAAAAACCTATTGTCATAAAAATTAGGTTCTGACCAGTCTGCACTAAATCAATCATAAATTTTGCAAATCCAAATGAAATTAATTAAAACCAATGGAAAATGAAATCTAACTCAGATACTTTTCCAGAAATATAAATTTTGGATCTGTATCATGTCATATGTGCATGTACCAATAAAACATCAGTCAGATTTCATAAAAATCAGGTTCTGACCAATTTGCACTAAAATGACCATAAATTTTGAAAATCCAAATGAAATTAATTCAAACCAATGGAAAATGAAAGAGAACTCAAATACCTTTCCATAAATATAAATTTAGGATCTATATCATGTCATATGTGCACGTGCCAATAAAAACATCTGTTGGATTTCATAAAAATCAGGTTTACTAGTCTCCATTAAAATGACCATAACTTTTGCAAATCCCAATGTAATTAATTCAAACCAATGGAAAATTAAATCTAACTAAAATAAATTTCCAGAAATATAAATATAGGATCTTTATCATGTCATATGTGCATGTACCAATAAAAACATCAGTTAGATTTCATAAAAATTAGGTTCTAACTAGTCTGCACTAAAATGACCATAACTTTTGTAAATCCCAATGAAATTAATTCAAGCCAATGGAAAATAAAAGATAACTCAAATACCTTTCCAGAAATATAAATTTTGGATCTGTATCATGTCATATGTTCATGTACCAATAAAAACAACATTTGGATTTATGGAAAAATAGCCCAAAAATTTATCACAAAACTCACAAAAATTAACCTTGTGGTCATGGGTTCGAGCCCCATGGTGGGAACCAGAAATGTGCGTGCTAAAAGTGGACCTCTAATTTAGTAGTACACTTCAACATAGTCATTGTACTTCAGTTGCATACATAAATGAATATGGATTCATTCATCCTGCATGTCTGAAAGAATCAACCTGTTGCCTTCTAGAAGGCTGGAGTATGAGCTTGCTCTCAAATCATTGCAAGCTCAGTGACTACACACTAACCTAAATGAAGGATTTAGAGCTATACGATTGATTAAACTAAATGCAAATGCAAATGTAGATTTTTCTTAATCCAATCTAGTTAGAATTCAGTTTTAGAACACCAATTGAAATGTGAGATATTCAATTTTAAACCCAAATTGAAAGTGTGCTCTAAGTTAAGTTTGTATGCTTGAAGGAAATTAACAACAATTAAATCTAAATGAGAAAATGCAAGAAAGATGAATTTAAAAATGCAGTATAATAACGATGTAAAAATTAGGATCCTTTGTGAAGGAAAAGAGTTTCTCTTTTATAGAAATCTCTCTCGAATCAACGGTCGAGATCGAACAAAAAGAGTGGCTCATATTTGATTGAAGAAGCAAAATCCATGTGCAAGTGATTCGATTGGTTGAGAGAGTCATTTGACTGAACTGACTGATGAGTTATTTTTTGATTACGGTAAAAATAGGTTTTGAAGGGACCCCGAAACCCTTTAACAAAGCTGAGAAAAGAAAGACATTAAGGCCCAGAGAACAACAGGCTGCCCCAAGGAAGGAAGCAGGCCACAAAGGGACATATCCCAGATTTAACAATAGGCAGAAACTTCCATATTCACTTTTCAGTTAACTGAAATGTTTCCAAAATGATAAACAGTAGAGAATCAGTTAACTGAGTGGAACTGGGTTGTTTCCATTTTGATAATCAATCAACTGAATTTGATGATGTCATGTGCATTTTTAATAAATTTATTGATTTTGAATGCACATTTATGCTTTTATAATTAATTTAATTCCTTTTTTATTTAATTGACAATTTTGTGATTTTTATTTAATTAATATGTCATAATATCAATTAAATAATTAACATAAGATATATTTGTCAATGTAATGTGATTTTAGGAATTAATTAATTAATCAAGTAAGATGATCGATTAGGACCTAGGGTTTAGGTTAGATCAGTTCAAATTCGATAATTGCCTATTTGATTTAGGACTTAGGGTTAATCAAGATTAGGGTTTCTTGATTAAATGTAGAGATTGGGGGTCTAGGGTTTAGATGGCCATTTTTAGGTGATTACATCTACCATTACCTTACTTGATTCTTCTTAAAATATATTCTTCAACATCCTCTGACATCTTGCATGTCTCCAGTTGAACATCTTCAACATCTCTAAATACAATCTCTCTTTTTTCTCTTTCAACTTTTGCAATCTCAAATGTAAAAGGTGACACAATAAGACGATGAATATAATAATGACTCAGATAATTTCTCTCCCTTATTGAACATGTCATTGGTATGAACTCCTTTGGTAGGGTTAATAAGATCTTGAATATGACATTTGTGCCTTCTAGATGTTCCTTGGTAGCTCTAATTCCATCAACAATATTAGTAACCCTATAAATGTAGCTTTCAACACTCTCATATTCTTTCTTCCTTAACACCTCATACTTTTGTTTGAGATTCATCAGTCTTTCTTATTTTTTCTTCAAATCTCCTTCATACACCAAGAACAACTTACCCTAGATCTCTTTAGCACCTTTTAGACCTTTCACATTCCCAAACTTTATGTCACATAAGCTACTAAAAAGAATTGCACTTGCTTTCACATTAGCTTCCTCTTGTCTTTCTTCTTCAGTAGTCAAAGGTCTTCCAAAAGGAGGATAAAAAATAGTTTGAATTAACTCCCAAATACCTTTTCGCAAGGGTTCTAGATATGATTCCATCTTTTCCTTTGATTAAGGAAAAATTTGTGCCATCAAATACTAGAGCCTGCAAATGTAATTTTTGTGCCATCTCAGATCTGTCTCAAGTGGTTAAGCTTCTTCTAGAGGAACCAAGCTCTGATACCAAGTGTTAAACACACTTCATATGCTAAGAGGGGGGGTGAATCAGAATAAACCAAAAATCACTAACTAACTCCAATAATGACTGTTGGTGATATTTCTTATTTGGCGGTTCTCCCAGTTCCTTGTCCTTTTTCTGGTTCTGGCTTATCCATTTCAGTCCCTTCTTGTTCAGTCTGGCTTCAACTCTGCAAATTTTCAGGTTTTTATACCTATACATTGCCAAAATTGTCAGAACCCTGAAAAACCCTAGCAATCAAATGCTAAACGATATATCTTGAAACCCTAGGCCATGTCTTCTATTTCATCGTTACCTTTTTCAAGTCACTAAAGACATGTGCCTTAAGTCAGGTCGCTTAATCGCTTTACCAGAAACGAATATGCTAAAACATCTCCCGACTTTGCTTTTACCTTGTGTCGCGTAGTCTTGATAAAAAATGGAATATTCTCTCAGTGTATCGAGACTTAGCAATTTCCTTGTAGTCGGTTTGTCGCTTGATTTCATGTTATGAGCTTTTAAAAAGACGGGACCCACCCTCAGTCGGGTGATCGCGAGAAGAAATGAAAGCTGGAATGTTAAGATGGCGAGTGAGCGACTAGACAAAGTTTGCAATGAAAAAGTGAATGTCGCTCAGTCGCCGAGGCTCAAGTGGTATGGAAAGTTAGCTCGCGAGTTAGCGATGAGC
>MU223745.1:35747-47530 GCA_018584345.1 Thuja plicata
CCACATTAAAAAAAAAAAAAAAAAAGATTAAAAAAAGATTTCAAAAAAAATTTAAAAAAAAAAAAAATTGAATCTATAAATAGTTTATTCTCGAATAAAAAATGAACTCCAGTTTTTTTTAGAATTAACTAATGCAAGCATTGGCTTCAAAATGGGGATTAGTTTTCTAATTCGAAAATTTAAAAAATGCCCCAAACAGAGAATTAAGTTATTCTAGCATTAACTAATGCTTATTCTAGATTAATGCTTGGCACCAAACGGACCCTTTGTATATTGTTTAATGATGAGAAATGATCAGAAAAGGGAGAGATAAAAGTTACCTTGATAAAACTCTTCTTGCTAAAGATAAAAAGGAGTTGTAAACAAATGGTTCTAAGGAAAATGAGTTGTCATTGAAAGCATTTTTAAAAATGTACTGCCGCTATTGTTTTCCTTGTACAAGTTCAAATGCTATAATGCACAATTTACAATAGAGTCCCCAATCATGTTCTCAGAGAAAATTGTAAGCCTTTTAATTTCAGTGGTATTCAATGTTTCCCAAATAATGTTCCTAACAAATTTAGAGAAATTTAAAATTTTGTCAAAGTACAGTGGAAATAACTCCAAATCAGCTTGTAGAAATAGGCAATATTCTTGTGATCTGAATGGAGATTATTAGGTTAATGTTGAAGATGTTGTCATGAAGTTATTTGTTTAGTCTCTATAATGTGGTACTATGGATTGATTTTCAGATTTTTCTACATTTTTCATTTATTCATGACATGAGTTTAAGGATGCATGTATTGATAATTTTGGTAAAAAGGATTGATGCAAGTTCATTGATCAGCAAATTTGTTGACATTTAAAAGGAAGAAAAGAGTTGGTTCCAGCTTCAAGATTGTAAGGGACATTCTTAAAAAATATCATACCAAATGGTGCAATTTATTTAGTCATTTATCTTTTTCTTTTGAAGAAGAAATGAGTTTTCTACTGAGAAAAAAAAAACATATAACACTTAGTTTATGCAATTGTCATGGATATTGAAAACAACTCAAAATATTTAATGATAGGACATATGTCTGGAAATGTTCATCGTTATAGTATATATTATGCAGATGAAACATACAAATTAGAAAATAAAAATGATTTTCAAAATGAATATATTGCTATAATTACAGTTGACCCAGTATTGCATCATACAACTTATTGTGAACAATACAAAAATTTTAAGCAGAATTTGAATAGTGCTCATTATTTTTATTTTTTTTTCCAGCATTGTTTGATATGAAGAAACACAAAAGAAAAGAAAATCACCATGTGATCTGTTTGGAAGGTTTTTCCATACTTTGTCAGCCATCTTTGAATATTGCAAATTTGTTGACTTAGTATGTATTGAGTTGATAAGTAGAAGATATTTTCGACAGCAAGTCAAATTGTGGTATTGCTATTACGATTCAATTGTGTAATTTTTTTGGGTCAATGAATTTGACTCAAAAAAAAACTATACAATTGAATCCTGATAGCAATATCACAATGTACAGAATTGTTTTGCCAAGTTTTTAAACTAGGTAAAACAAAAATGAGTTAATCAAATACATGAATAGATTGCTATCCTTAAGAAGGTTAAATTTGATTATGCAAAGATTATCCTGTGTTCTGTTTCTAACAATAGTTCTCCCATATTTACTGTCATATGCCTGAGGATGAAGAGAATATCAAAAATTTTGAAGACACGTCGTGTAATTGTTAAAATGATTTCTATATAATCTCACAAATGAAGTATGTGCAAATGGATCTTGCATTCATCATATTCCACATGAAATGTAATATGTAATACTTCGTAAAATCTATTTTTTTTAAAGAGGTAAAATAATGCATAGATACCCAATATAAAGGATCAGCATGTGAGGTCAGTATTTATGTTCATAATGATAATGCTACAGATATTGCTAGTAACGATGACAATGAAAATGAATGTTTAAGCATTAATTTTGAAGGTTCTGAGCATGGTATATGTGATCTTAAGTTTTCTTGTAATGTTGATGATGATAGTGAGCGTAATCGTCCCTCTGTTGGATATGTTTGCTCTCATACAAATGAGTTGAAGATTGCTACCTCAAGTAGGGCATGCAACCCTAAAATTGATATTGGAAGAACATGTTCATATGGAGTGATCAAATTTTGTATGATTCAGTCTTCGTTTTGGAAATTTGGAAGACAAGTTTTTGGGAATTAAATGTGTTGAGAATACAAAATATATTAGGAGGAGGAGAATTAGTGTATGAAAAATTCAAATTATTTCAATAATAATTATCATTAATAACGTTTTCAAGCATAACTTCAAATACAAATCATCATTAGTAGAATTTACTAATATTTTCTTATTATGAAACAACTTATAATGATACTCCCATCTTGATTGATATTGTCATCGCTAAATTTCATAATGGTGATGTCATTCTCATGGTTGTAAACTGGCTTTAAACACAGACATTAGATTATTGGGGTCTCCCTTTTAAATGTGTCACTGCTTTGCTACTAATCACTTAGCTTCAGATTTCTCTCTTTCACATAAGAATGTTTTGGCCTCTTGGCAGAAGAATTCTCATAAAGAACATTTGACTGTGGAGGCCTCTTCAGAAGACAATCTTATTATAACTACAATTATATAACTTAAATTATAATTAAACATATATATGTTAAAATATATTTAATAAAATATCATAAATTTATTAGAACAAGGATTATAATTACATTTAGAATTACAATTACAAACCTACAACGACAAACTCACCGCACTTGTTAATATATAGATTAAATACATTAAATATAATCTAAAACATTTCAATTTTGTAAATGTGAAAGAAAGGATTTTTATGAATTTTGCATGAACTATTTGCACCAAAGATAAAGTAAATTATTTATCTAACTAATAATTAGAAAAGAGTTCTAAAATTGTTCAATAAATAAAATAAAACAAAATGCATTCACAAAGTAAGATGACACATAATTAGGAGCTAGTGCTCACATAAGTTAAGCAACACACAAGAAAGCTAGCAAGACAGAATAATTTTGAGAGAAATAAAATTGTGTCAATCCAAAAGTACTTTATGTCATAAATAAACAATGTAACAAATCTTAAATTTTGATTAATAAATATATCAAAATTGTTCAAAATAGTAACATAAAATAGCATAGAAGAAAAGTTTAAAACTTTTGAAACATGCACGTTTTTCTGGCAAGAATGATATCCCATGACAACTAGCGTATAAATACTAAAAGGTGCATCTGGGCATTGAATTTATTACATTAACCATAATAAAGAAAAAAAAGTTGAACTTATTTTTATTTATTGATTATTTGGATAGCAATATTGTATAGAACCTCAATTATCAAAGTTATTCTCTTCTTTGGATTGTTTGGTTTGTCTATAATAATTCAAGAGCATTAAAAAAACAGTTGAGTCATTGCTTGACTTTGTCGCTTTATCTCTAAAAGTTAAGGCTGGCTGCCTCTAAGCTGTAATACAAGAAAAATGGTTGATAAAATACAAATACTTTATAACCGCGTGATAAAATATATGACCGTGGATGAGCTTTTAACAGGTGGTGGTCTGACTATAATTATTATTTTTTAACAACGGAAGAAGAATAAAATTTCAGTAAATTATATCATAACATAAACTATAATATATCAGCAAATATAAACTTAAAGTCTTTCAAATATAAACTTAAGGTCTTTGAAATATTATTATCTGAAACAAACATGACAATGTTTCTTACGCCATAAGATAGTGTGGCATCTCATCCCAAGATTTCTCTTCAAGTCACCTTTCGCTTCACATTTTAGTTGCCTTCCTGCAACTAGACAATTGTTTTAGTTTATTTAAGCAGAAAATGAAATGGCGTGAAAAAAGAAAAGTGGGAAAATGTCACAAGGACAGCTGCAATCACAGTGGCATTGCCCCCTCTTCTAAAGGTCATGAATACAAAAAAGCATGTGTTTGACTCGCCCATTTCTTATTAGTCTTATTTCTCTCTCTATTCATACCTGTGGTTCATATGTTATGATTCTTGTAAATTTTTATTCTAAATTGTGGTTTATATTAGAAAGGAGAGGAGTTTTTAGAGTACATGGTAGCACCTATTTGTGTTTGGGTTTATATATATGGTGACTGTAGTATGAGTCTATTTCGTACTTTTTGGTGGGAGGAGTGGGATTTGAACTTATAATGGCTTCTCTTTTAAGAGTACAAGTTCTACCACTAGACCAATTCAAAACAAAATTTGACCATCATGACTCTTTATTTACAACAAATAACCATCATAATAACAAAATGAAGAATAATAAGAAAAACTAAACATCTTTATCCATACATACATAATCCATTTATGTATGTATGTATGTATGAATAAAAATGTTTAGTTTTTCTTATTAGTCTTCATTGTCACTATTTTGACTATTTATTGTAAGTAAAGAATCATGATGGTCAAACCTTATCCTCTTCTTTTACAAATTAGTTTACCTAATCCTTAATTTTATCATCCAAAAAAAAAATTTCAACACCCAATAATTTTCACTAGTTCTTTCTCCAATCATTCATATACAACCAACTTGACTATAAAGATGAATATGTTATGTAGATAGGATTGTACATATATGGTCTAGTCCTCCCAATTCAAATTTTATTTATTGCTTTCTTAAATTGATCCTTTTAGAAAATATACTTAAATATTATCTAAAACAATTTGAATTGAGTATTTAGGGACTTATATTAGTAAAGGATAACTATAGGTCATTGAAGTTCATTTGCATTACCATATAAAGACCCATAACTCCCATTTGCATTAGCATAGAAACATAGTACCCATTAATTTATAGTACATTCACTTTATATATATGTTTCATGTGTCTTCAAACTTCTTGATGTGGTTTTATGCACACCAAATTAGGCAAAACAAAATGGTCCTACTTAAGGAATACAAATTCACCAAGGTCACTTAGACATCGAAGTGAATGTTCCACAAGAGCACACTAGCATTTCATAGCTAATTTTTGACAAGTAGTAATTAATTTGGACATCAAGATATGTATCTTTTGAATAGGAGACTAAATTATCTCATATGTAGTATAGTCTTTTAAAAAAAGATATTATATTGGTTTTAATATAAATGTTTATGAAAAGAAACTTAAATTTGATTCTAATCTAAGTATTATTCTAATATTATATATATCCTACTCTGAGGATGTGCAATATCATGATAGGTCAAAAAAAAGTTCCAATTAAAATGTTTGTATACACCTAAGTGCTCTCTCTCTCTCTCTCTCTCTCTCTCTCTCTCTCTCTCTCTCTCTCTCTCTCTCACACACNACACCTATGTGCTCTCTCTCTCTCTCTCTCTCTCTCTCTCTCTCTCTCTCTCTCTCTCTCTCTCTCACACACACACACACACACACACACACACACCTCTTTACCTCTCCCCTCATTAGGTCTCTTATTCACTCTATATCTATAGCTCATTCTCTCCCTCCTTAGCCCTCTCTTTATATTTGTTCTTCTCTCTCTTCTCTTCTCTCTCCCTCACATCAATTAGGGAGATAATGAGAGAGGGGGAGAAAGTGAGAGAGGTAGGGGAAAATGAATATGAGAAAATTGATTACTGAAATGTTATATGATCTTCAAAAATATAGAACCTAAATTATAACTCCTAGAGATTTGAAACCACTCTCAAACATCCTAACTATACATACATACATACATACATACATAGATGTTGAAATGTGACTTATAC
Source organism: Thuja plicata (assembly GCA_018584345.1). NCBI lineage: Eukaryota > Viridiplantae > Streptophyta > Pinopsida > Cupressales > Cupressaceae > Thuja > Thuja plicata. The sequence continues at coordinate 41,519 of MU223745.1, forward strand.
TTAAAGGTTATTTTTATGCATATATTTGTGGTTTGTGGCATTGCATTCGATTTGAGTTTGAAGAACTTGATCACAGAGAGAGAGAGAGAGAGAGAGAGAGAGAGAGAGAGAGAGAGAGAGAGATGTTTTGAATGCAACATTTGGTGTGTACCAAATATGGCACACACCTTATATGGCGCATGCCATATAGTCTTGGTGTACCCAAGCCTAAGGCTCAACACACAAAACCATAAGGAGTGCACCAAATAGAATGTGGCGCATGCCATACCTTTTATGGGGACGAAAAAGGTGCGTGACAAAGTTTTGGTCCTCCATCTGCATGCACTTACCTATTAGTTGTGTTGATTTTAATTCAAAGAGTCTTTTTCTTTGTTTTGTGCCAATGCATTGAAGTTGCAAGAAAGAACTATATATTGCATCAAATGGTACGAGAGCCAGTAGCCCTAAGCATGTGGACAAACCATCAAACATGAGGTAGTCTACACTAGGACCTATGGGTGAAGAGTGGAGTTGTGTAAATAGACTACTTGACATGAGCCAATTTAAATGTGAAGGTGAGAAGTAGTTGTGAAGAATTCAAAAGTTTCATTGTAGGTGTGTGGAGTCTTAATCGGTTGAGAACTTGAAGCTACAAGGAAAAGTGAAGGTGAGTGAAACATCGTAGCATTTGAGAAGAGAATGAGTTTAAGGAAGAGGATGAGGTGGTTCATAAGGAGGTTTGTGTTGATATTATTTTTGGACCTAATATTGGGAATATATTTATGGGATGTGGAGATTCTCATCAAAGAAGGATAGTTGTAGCTAGAAGGAAAAATAAGTGAGTGTAGCACATACAAATGAATACAAAAGAGAGGAGAACATGCTTGTTGTGGACCGCCAATTGACCATGAGTGAAATAAAAAATATGATGGAGGAGAAAATACTTCGCAGGCTAGGGTAGTGAAAGAGGAAGAAGTTCAAGATGAAGGGGATATTTTTTATTATGGTAAAATGGGTTTTGAAGGGACCTAAAAACCCTTTACAACAAAAGGTTTCCAATAAGAAAAGAAAAACAAGCTAGATTCAGTAGCAAACCATCAACAAAACTAACAGGAAACCTAACACAAAACAAAATAGGGTCATAGACTCGAACCACCCTACTATAATTTTGTAAGGATTTTGAAAACCTCCACTTTTTTGTCAATCACTTGATCATGCATATACATTACCTCATTGATGATCTGAGATTGGTTGCTAGAAACTCTTGAATGGCTATGGGTCCTAGCCGAGGGCGCCTAGAAATCAACAAAACTTATTTTACCTTGATCACCAACAACACCCACATCCTCCTTTGTAATGTCAACACCTTGAAGCATGAAATTTCATTTTTTTCATAGCACCCACTTTGAAGACCCGAGATTTCTCATTGATCATCTTGAAGCCCACTGCACTACTCTCACATACCTATTAATAGAGACCATTGTCTTGAACTTGTTATGCACTCTACAAATGGTGTCTTCGAGCATCTTAATTATCTCCCCTTGGTTCATCTTTATAGAATTGATATTCTTAGTGAATAGCTTAATTAAAGTCAACATTTTGTGTCAGCTATCCTTGTCCAACCCTGTATTCTCAACATTTTGAAAGTTATTTAGCTTGGACTTCAAGGAATTCACACTATCCTTGATCAAATTTATTTTAGACAAAAGTCAATTTATGAACTTGGCTTGACCATAGGATGAAGAGGATGTTACAGTAGAGGTAATTATATATTTTAATGAAGTAACTATGACTGGAAATGAACTAGTTGCACGTGCATGTAGAAAGAGTGCAAGTGAATATTGCAAATTGGTGTCAAAAGGGTGCTTGTTTGCATGTAGAACATCTTGAGGATGCTATAAAACATTGGCGGAGGTGATTGATTTGTGATGGGAAAGATCTCATAAATGAGGAGAGGAGAGGGGAGTTGGTGAACGCTTGATGGAGGAAGACACAAAGTCTCTCAGCTAAGTGCTCGAAGAAGTAGAAGAAGAAGCTACATTTTTCTATATTAACATTGGAGTTCTATATAGGTTGTCGTCACCCTCAAAGAGTATTCTAACTACTCTACTCCATTTTGTGAATGCTACTCACAGATTTTTTTATCCTTGGCATATATAGTGCAAGAGCATGAACACAGATTGGGAATCAAGACTGACTAGAGACATCGGTTAGTTTGTTTTGGTTTTTTTTTCTCTTCAATTTTAGTTTGGTAGTTTAGACTTGTTAGTTGGCTATGATAACAAGTTGATTCTTACTTCTGCTTTATGGTGGTCGCCCTTTGAAGAGGAGCTTTGGAAACGAGCATGGCCGCCCATCAATTTTTATCACATGTTGTAGTACGTTAGCCTTTGAAGACATGTCTCCAAAATGTGGAGTTATAGCAAACGCACCATAACAAATGCTTCTTGGAAATGTTGTCTCATGGATTGTAGTGATTGAAAATATACACAAAAAGGATTTATTGAAAAGGATTTTGATACCTTCAAGCAGACGTAGGGCCAAATCCTAATAACTTTGCTAGAATCCTTGCAGAGCTACATAATGTAGATGTAACCGCAACATTTGTAACAAAACATTTCCTTAGAAACTTTCAAACAAATACAGTTACCAGGCAATCATAACCGTCTAAGACATCATTGGAGATAAAACAAGGCAAATTCCCATCAGATATAAAACGCAGGAGCCTACAATATGATGCTGTATCAGCATTATGCGAAGGGAGAAGTTGAAATGACATGAAAAAAATCATCGACAAAGAAAGTACATTTCAAAAACTTTTGAGAGTGACCATTTTGTCTGTCGCCTCATCATGTTATTTTGGATCATGTTCTATGGGCACCTGCGATATTAATCCATCAATGGAAGTATCTGAGTTGTATTTCGACATTAAGTGGATTTTGGCTTAAACCCACAAAAATTTAAAAAACAAAGAATTGGGTAAAAAGAATAGACAGCAATGAATATGAAGAGGCATCGATAGTATTTTCTTTGCAAGGGACTTGCGAAATAATGAAGAGTTATGCACAAAGAATAAAATATAAGAGGGGCATTGGCCTGGCGTATAAAAAGGGGGACCCAAGAGGAGGGGTGTGTATGGTTGAGATAGAGAGTATGTAGCACAAAACTCTCGTTGTGCAGGTGTAAGGCATAAGGAATTTTGCAGGAATGTGAGAGAGCATGTTTGGGTTGAGAGATCAATAGAAGGCCAAGCATGTAATCAATTGTTTGCATATTTAATGAGAAATGAGTTTTATTTCTTTGTTACCATCTATTGTGTTGATTGCAGAGGGTATTTCCCTTTGTTTTGTGCTAATGTGATGAAGTTAAAAGAAAGTCAAGTGCAGAATAATTTGTTAATCTCTAAGTTCTATTGATGATTAGTGACCAATACTTAGTCATTCACTTAGGCAGTTTTAGTTGGCTATCACTATGGCCGAGCTAAAACTATGCAAGACCGAGCAACATTGCCGAGCTGAGTTACATTGCCGAGCCAAGTAGGACACAGAGATGTTAAGTGTCGAGCAACAGAGAAGTCAAGTGCCGAGCAAAACAATTTTTGTATACATGTCTGGAATGATACAAACTTCGAGGATAAATGATCTAGCCGACTTGTATAAGCTTTTTGGACCGACTTATGTATGCATTTAATATTCTTTTACGGAGTTAGTTATGCATTTAATTGTTTTATCCTATGCATAAACATTAATTGTAATACCATCAAGGTATGGGTATTAGATCTTGATTGTTGTTCTAGATCTCACTATCAGACTTGAACGGATATATTAGATTGCTTCGAAACCCTATTTTTGTATGTGTGTGTAAGAAGAGAAGACGAAGTCTAGTGACTGTATTTTGAAGTGAAATGCACAGAGGGTTATTTTGTCAAGAAGCAGAGATCAAGCAGAGTGACAACACAGTGAACATCAAAATAAAGATTATATTAGATTATGAGATCATATTAGATTGTAATGATCTTTAGCTTTTAACTGGGCAGACCTTTAACAGGGTAGATTACATTTTGCAATCAACATTTGTAACCTTAACAGGTACATTTTATTATTGCAGTAGTGGAGAATTTTGTGGGTGTCATCCCCACCCCAGTTTTACCTATTTGGGTTTCTGGGTTACCAAGTTATTCTGTTATGTGTTATTTATTTCATTGTGTGGATGTTATCTGAGATTACATTAGATTCATATATGTATGAATGTGGATCAGTTTATTTTAAATGTTTAAATTTGTAGATCTGATTCACCCCCCCTCTAAGTATCTTGCTTTCCCATTATTGTATTTCCAACATAATGTTTCCAAGTGTTAAATCTAGCAGGAAAGATAATGTAGAAATTTCTTACAAACTCTTAGACAAATATAAATTAGATAAACACATGCAAAATCAGATTTAAACAAATAAACTCACAACATGAGATATACATGGGGAAACTCATTTAGAAAAAAACTCACACTCCAAAAGCCAAACTCAATTGTATCATCAACAACAACAAAAGTTATGGTACAATGCCTACAGTCAATGCTCATCAGGAGTAAATGCAACAACAAATAATTCTAGAGAATATGCGGCACATAAACACTCCCTAGAAGATATCCAACCTATCATCATAAAATACACTAAGAAGCTATATATTTATAGAGCTCAATACAAGTGGAAAGAGCCTATAGTTCCCAAAACCATCTCTAATGCCAAAGAGGTATGTGGTGTCAACTTGCTAAACCAATGACATGCTGCACATAGCAACTTCCAATGCAACAAAGCATATCTCATCCATAACGAACACCTTTCCATATGCAACACCTAACTCACATCACTTATCAAAAGTGAACTCAATCATAAATATGAACTGCCAAAAAACACTCTCCATGAGTCTACCAAACTCCTAACTGCCATAGTCATAATATAAATTTGTCATAGTTTCAATATAGAAATTTATAACACTAGCTCCTTATTTTAGGACTTCCAAAGTGTATGTAAAATAAATAAATAAATAAAATTAACATGTTTGGACTCTAAGCTTAAGACACCTTAATCCCAACAGAAGTCGTAGGAAAGAATTAGGTGTTCAATCATATTTGAATAGTGATGGATATTGAGACAAGTTTGTAGTCATGAATTTATCTATTTCTAATTTTTAAAATTAAAATTAAAATTTGATTGACCAGCCCTCTTTACCCTTCCCACTTTGACCCAACTAAACATACCTTTGGCATGATTTAATGATGTTACATATAGTAGTGGAAGGTATTAAATTCATTCACTCTAATCATCTCCCTTATCCAATAATCATTCAAATAAAGTAGTCATTCAAGAGAGAAATTGACAACCACTTGCTTTAATTTAGTGTAATAATAAGAGTAAATAATCTACTTTTAGATACTTGCCTATTATTTTTACTACTATTTAATGTCAAGATGTTTATCACGACGCAATACCTTCATGGCTTAGTCATACAACCACCTAACATACATATTTATCAATTCTAAATATTTAAAATTTCAAAAAATGAAAAGACGAAGACTATATCAAGTGGTTGCAAGCTGAAAACTTTCAAAAAAAGAAAAATAATCTAGAACATAGATATAGATCCATTGTCATAAATGTATTCAAACTCACGGACTTATCTTCTAATATATCATAAATGCAATGCATAATTCTAATAAATCACTAATAAAGAAACGCTATTTCCAAATTTAAGAATAAATATATTATAAATCCTTATTCATTTGACACTAGTCTTCAATTATCAAACTAAATGATACCCTCCATTTTATATCATTTCCAAAGTATACTATCCAATTTTTTGAACTAATTATCCTTATTCAATTACATTTATATGATAAACCTAACCCTTTCATACTTTCATTTTTACTATAACTAGCACTTGCACCTTTGAGGTGCAATGGTTATCCCAATAGTAAAATCTATATAAATAATGATATATATAAAATAAGATCGTGTTGAGTTTTCATCTCATATATAT
>MU223745.1:47658-59270 GCA_018584345.1 Thuja plicata
CTCTCTCTCATCTCCTCAACACTCCTCAAATGATATGAATACAACCTACAAGCTAAAAGAGAAAGCTTCCTGAGCATCAATGGTATGTTTCTGGTGGAGGAAGGAATGTATGCAACTGAGTAACATATCACATCAAAGGCACCCCACATCCTTCATTTTCTCTTCAAATCCTTCACAATTTCTTCAATTTAGCATGAATACCCACATAAAAAAAATTGGAACTAATAATTTTTGGCATGTCTTCAATTCAACATGAATATCCACATAAATAACTTTAAACTACTACCTCAATTTTTGGTGTACCTTAAATTTTTAAATAAATTATTTTAATTTTTCACCCCTACTTCAAATCTTTCATCACAACTTCAATTCAAGATGAATTCCCATAGAAAGAACTTTAAACCAAAAAAAAAAAAATTACATGCTTTGAATTTTAAAGCAATCGGTACTTTAATATTTTTCTGATAAACCAACAAAATCAATGGCAGGTTCTGAGATGACAGCCATTTCACCAAATTTTAGCTTTAGAATCGAATCATCTATTAATTTTAAAAGAAGTTAAAACATGGAGGCTAAATGGGGCCAACTATTTGTACTTTCACCTTGTTTTTGGAATAATTTTTAAATTAGAGCGGCATATGATGGGTGCTCTTAGTAGCATTACACATGAATATTTTGATTTATGATTTTATTCTATCACATCAAGAACCATATTGAAAGTCGAAATAGTATTTGAAAGTTAGAAGAGATAAACATTATGTTAAACATATAATCTGCCAAATATTGTTTCTTTTGAGATATTCAAATCCACAAACAGACTCAAATGCTTCATAAACTTGTGGATAATAATATTTAGAAAGTAAAGAGCTTATTAGAATAGGCTGGAGGTATTTGAAATACTCCAAAAATATCAATCTTGTAAATTTCACATTATCTCTATTGATCTTTTCACATCTCTATCTCTGAGTTCACATGGGAAGACTCATGGGTCAAGAAGAAAATAAAAGTGTATAGAAAAAGTGAAAACAGAGTATATAAACAAAGATTAAAAAAAGAGCACAAAATATATTAGGATTCTACAACAAAAAAACTATTATTAATCTTAATGGAGAGTACAACATATAGATACAGATGTAGACACTAAAAAATGGTCCACACCTATGTGCCCCCTTTTTAACATGTCACTAACATTGTCTGGTTCTTCTATGTCATCATCACTAACATTTCTCTCATTTTACATCATAACCCTAATCAGTTGACCAATTTGATCATTTTCAAAATCATTATGAACTCTTCCAAAACATTCCAAATCAATTCAAAATTAATAGCAACCCTTTCAAAACCTTATCAAAATATTTAAATTAACTTAAACCCCTTTTCAAAACCTTTCAACATCATTTCAACCTTATCAATTTGTTTCAAAATCAACCCGTGGCATTGTCAAAGTCATCGATGTCGTTTCAAACCATTTTTAAAATCATCCAAATCATTTCAATTTTTTATCAAAATCATCAAAACCAAGTCAATTTTGCATCAATGTCATTAATTCGGTCACCGATCAATTAATTTATCCTTTTGGGATAAATAACCCATAGTTTATCCCTATGTCCTAATTGAATAAATAAATTGACTTTATTTATTCCCTCTTTTCCATGTCTCCACAATTAATTAATTTGAAATAATTAATTGCCTAATTTCATGAATTATGATTTTTTCTAATTTCTAATTCCTAATTGTTATTTTGGTGGGAAATATGAATTTTAAATTCAAATAAATATCTAACTCTTACACCTTCCGCTTAATTAGCTTCATCTCTTATAATCATGCTTCATGATTTCTTACACTTTCCCTTCAGATTTTCTCCTCTATTTTGCTTCCAAATTTCCTATTAATTTGCCTCCATCTTTCCCTTCCACATTTCCCTCAAATTATGCATCGATTTATGCATACTAATTTGTGCATCCAATTTCTCATAACCATGACAATCTTCTAATTTGCACACCTAAATGCCATTTTTGTAATTTGTCTCTCTCATCCTATAAATTGAGATCAATTTTCTCAATCAAACTAACCACACTCCTAGTATTCTCACTATAGCCATTTTGCTTTCAATTTAAGTACATTTTGTCAACATCAATCCATTTCAATGGAGAAGAAAGGAGAACATTGAAACTACATTTGAAGGGGATTCTTTTAGTTTATTTCCTTTATTTTTATGCCTTCATTTAAAATGGCTTTAATGGTAGATTAGATTAGGTTTGCATGATGTTTTGTGGCTTTGTGGTTGCCTCTATTATGCATTCTAACCAATTTTCTAGTCCTACAACAAAGATCTATAGAGATTGATATTTGTTTTCATATGTGAAACATTGTCAAAGATAGGCCAAAAATAAATGGGAGTTCACATGGGAAAACTGATGGATCAAGAAGAGAATAAAAGTATACAGGAAAACTGAAACAAAGATAAAAAAAAATTTAGGTTTGTAAAAAAACTTCTATTGTAATACAGGGCTCCATTTGTTTATTATCATATATTTTCTGGATAAAGTTGACATTAGACTTCAAATATCAATTAAATGTGACATGGGCTTGCATAACTTCAGTCTGTCATTAACATATAATATGGGTCTTGACAATTTAAGAGAATGCAGAACTTAATGTATAGCATATTGTTGATATGATCTGAAGCTTGAACTAAGTCATGTTCTTTTTGTATTGTGTATAAACATGCATGCCTTTTTTGACAAGGGGATTTCATACGAGGTCCTCGGTGATTGCATGGGAGATGTATGTGTTAGTCTTTAAAGGAACTAAGAGGAGATGGTGAATCAATGTAACCACAAATCTGAAACACTTCTCCAATAGCTTCCACAATAACCAACATGCAAAAGAAAATACTACATAGAAGCTTAGAAAATAAAACATTCACATAAAGTAAACTCAAGACACAAGATTTTTCCCATGGAAACCCTTGTTAGAGGGAGAAAATAATGTGTGGGAAAGATACCCACAAATTTCACTAGTGCACCAGTGAAATCTTCCCCGTTAGGAGAAATTACAAATACCTTGTTAAGGGTATACTTGGTTAAGAGTATCTTTAGCCTAGTTAGGAGCTAATACAAGTCATGTTAAGAAATACCATGTTAAAGGATTACAAACTCCTTATGATAGTCACCTTGTTAGAGGATTTATACTTAAGATCTTGATAGAGATTCTTCTCACTTTATTAGGAGTGACCTTGTTAAAGGATTTGACTTGCAAATTTGTTAGGGCTTGCCTTGAGATAGACCTAAGAATGAATGATATGACAAATTTATATCACCTATCGGATCACCAAAACTTAACCTAAACTTGATTTTATCCTTCTTTTATAACAACTTTTCCAAGTCGGCCTTTTCCAAGAAACACATTTTGTCCGCTGACATAAAAATAAAATACAATCCCACAAAAATGCATTAATCAACTTAATAAAGTCAACAAAACATTAACCAAGTCATAAATAAAACACTTAACAACACTAAACTGACCAGTTAGCTGATGTAATCAACCTCACTCTACCTGACTCCTGTTCTTCCTGCTAGTGTTGCTTCAATCCTTAATAACTTGTTCAATTCTTCAAGTTAACTAATGCAGTTGTAGATATATATTGAGATACCTCTATAGATGTTAAATTCATCACTACACACTTTAACTCAATATCCAACTCTAAATCTGGTCACCTATACCTTGCATATTGTCTTCTTCACGGTTGATTTAACACTTAGTCAATTCACCAATTTGATCCTTCAACACCATCGGTAAAATGGATCTCATGCTTCCAATAGATCAAGTTTCTAGAAATGACAACACCACAATACAACCACATGATCAAAACTCAGATCATCTTCACTAAATTCTAACAATCTCTCCCTTTGGCATTGATGGCAACACTTAGAAAAACTTTCTAAGTGTCTAGCTAAAGCATACATGAAAAAGAAAACATTATATTGCAAAGAAGTAAACTAATCCCTGATAGCTCAATAGCTCCCCCTAGGAATTACAAATATTTCTATTGATCCCCTTGAATCATTACATTGCATTTTACATTTTTCATGGACTTAGCCAAATTTCAGCCTTATGTACACTACTTGTCGCCCTTTGACACCAATGACAAAGGTATTACAAAAAGTGTCAAATTTTTTATTTATGTAAGAGTAGAAAAACCTAGTTACATTATCTTTACCACATCATTGTAATTACCCTTTAACATCTGTTAATCACTATTCCAAGTCTTTAGTAAGTTCTCCACAATGGCAATCTATCCACTTAGCAAAAATGTTGATTCTTCTAAACCATCAACTGTGCACACATATGGGAATGCTATAGCCTTCTCATCCTCCTTCACGCCATGTTGTAAAATGTCTAAATTTAGAATAAAAGATCTCTGCAACTCCATTAAGCTAGCTATCCTCTTGTCTTGCTCATTCCTATATGATTTCAACTTGTGATTTATATTTCTAACCTTAGCACCAAAGGTAGTAGCATGTTGATGTATAGGATTGAACAATTTACAAAAAGAAATCTAAGCTCCTACTGAGCTTTACATCTATCCCTCTCTAAATCTTTCAAGAACTAGGAAAATTTAGAGATAGATTTGAGAATCGTATCACCTTCATTTAATGCATCCTTCACTCAATTGACAACCAAAGTAGGTGTTTTTTTGTCTGAAAGGATTTTCTGTGCTAACTTCTCTGATCTCTTCTTCTAATAGTCCTTTTGTGCTTTCAGAGTTGCAGCATCCTCTAAACTCTTCATTTCCTCACCAGTAGTAGTGACCAAATGGGCTATTTTCTCTATTGGTGTAGGACTCTCATCATACTTCATATTTCTCAGTAAATCTAAAAGTATATCTCTGGTAGTGAGAATCACCTATGCTTCTTGCTTCATATTTTCACCTTTACCCTTTGACTTAATCACCATAGGAAATTTTATCATCTCCTTGGGGCTCATAGTGCTCAAGTATATCTGTCCCTTAATCAATATATCATATTCATCAATGCTTATCTTGAAATGTGAGGAAGGTGTTACCTTTTCTTGATCTTGTTCCTTTTCTACAGTTTCCTCCTTTTGTTCTTGCATAACATCATCTGTAGAAACTTTATCTTGTGTATCATTACTCATAGCCTAACCAATACCTGTGTTTACTATCTCTTCTTCTTGTTGATCCTTATGTACATTTGTTTTCTCATGTGGTTCTTGTTGATCTTATGTATCCATGCGCTCATCATGAATCTCCATGGAAGGGATATCACCTATATTGTCCATCTCATCTTGGATTTCCTCCAGTGGTATCTTCACACTGTCACTAGTAAATCCCTCATTAGTTTGAGTCACTACTGGATCACTCTACTTTTTTTTCACCGGTTCCTCTTGAATATCCATATGAATTTCTTCACTTTTATCCTTTACTAGACCTAAACATCCTCTTAGAATATCATTTATTTCATCCTGTACTGATTGGGTCTCCTCAACTAAGAGCTTTGTAACTCTTGATTTGGTCCTAAATAAAGGTCTTGCCTTTTTAATCATATCCACAATTTCTTTGTCAGATGATTCAGGTAATAGTATCAGTAGAACATGCTTTACTAACTCCTTATCCTTTATAAGTGTTTCCTTCCATCTTGCATCAATTTTATCATATAAGGCACAAGGAATTTTTCCTTACAGGTGGATTAAAAATTGACTTAGCTTATTCATGCTTGCATTTACAACATCCTCAACTTTTATCTGATCTTCCTCATCAAGTAAGTGATAATACTTTTTAAATCCAACAAGTATTCCACATTTACTAACATTTTGAATTATTGCATTGACAAAAGCTATCTTGCCAGATTTAGAATTAACTATTTTAGTAGTGGGAGAACCTACCACCTTGGATTTATTTCCTTTTTCCTTGAGTTCCTTCTACTCTTTCTCATATTTATTCCATTCACTCTCTTCATCAGCAAATATCTTAACCCTTTTTGCCTTTTGTTTCTTCCTTTTACTTGCCACTTTTTTCTGCTTTTTGTCTCCTTGACTGGTGTAGTTTTAGGCTTAGCACCCTTTTCAGATTTCTTGTCTTGTATATTGATAGGAGGAGAATGTTTTGCCTTCTTGACTCTTGTGGCACTTCTAGTTTTCTAACTGGTTTTAGTACTACCGATTGTACCAACAACTTAAACATCGTCACTATATTTTAATACACCAGATGTACTAGCTTTCTTTGTAGCATGTTTAGCTCTTGCTTTCTCAATCTATTTTTTGTGAAAGATTTCTGAATCATGAATTTCTCAATTTCCTTTTTCACATTTCTTTCAATAACAGGTTTTATCAAATCATTGTGCACTTGAAGAGACTTCTCTTGATATGTCCCAAACTTTGGAGTCTTGGGATCTACTAGTTGAGCCAATAAATTCTCCGCATACATAGCTAGAATGTCTACATCCACTTCATTATTGATATCCAGGTTATATTCCCTATTAGTGTCCAACACTTAGTCATTTATCTAGGTAAGTTAGTCGGTCATCACTATGATCGAGCTATTCGACTAAGGCCAAGCATTGTATAAGACTTGTATTTTTGCACCGAGCAGTAGTTATTGTCGAGTAAGTCAACAGTTGCCAAGTACCCCTATAGTTTCCGAGTAGATCAAATATCAAGCATCTTGATTTTTGAGTTAGGAGTTGTGTTGAGCGAAAGCATATGAACACCATATTGACTGAGCACCAGAGACCTCATATGCCGAGTGAAGTAGTTTTTGTATATGTGTCTGGAATGGCTCAAACACTTATGTAAATTGTTTTGGCCAACTCCTATGCAATATTTAATTATTGTAAAAGTATTTAATGGAGTTAATTATGTAATATGATAGAGCATTAATCCCTATAAAATCCAAGCAACCAATCAGAAAATGAGAATTCTTAAGCGCCAAAAGAGATGAATCTAGATCATAGATCTTGATCTAGAAGCTTCATCTGTTTTCTATTTAAGGAAGCCTTAAATACCTAATAAATAGAGAGTGATACACAAAGTGAGTGTATGAAGGAGAACAGGTCATGTGTATGCCAAAGGTGCATAGATTAGATAGAGTGACTAAATAGAGCAGTGAAGGACATAATAGAGTTATCAGAATCAAAGATCAGATAGGAATTGGAAAGAGGAGATCTGTAATCAACATTTGAAGTGCAAACCAAAGGATTAGGTACTGATACATATTTGCAAGTGAATCAGGGTAAATCTCTTAACAGAGTGGTCCTAATAGACCTTTTTAAATCTCCTAATAGAGTGCTTACTTAGCTGTAAGTTTAAATCCTTTAATTGAGGTAGACCTAATAGTCTATAAGCCTTTAACAGGGAAAACCCCTCACAGGGTAGATCATATGAAGTGATCAAAATTTTGTATCCCTAACATGCACACTTTTTTACTACAATAGTAAAGATTTGTGGGTGTCATCCCCACCCTAGTTTTACCTTCAAGGGTTTCTGGGTTACCAAATATTTGTGTCATGAGTTTACCTTATTTCTTATCATAGATTTGATTAATAGTTAGATCTATTACACCATTGAAGTTTATGTTTATAAGATACTTGATATGCATATTGAATCAGCTTGTTTCAATTGAGGAAAAGTTTTAGGATTCTGATTCACCCCCCCCCCTCTCTCAGTATCATACTTTCCCAATTAAGACTTCCAATAATTGGTATCAAAGCCTTGTTGACTTAAGAGAAGTATAACCACTTGAAGAATCAGATCTTTGAAAATGAAGGTTCATAAGTTGGGAAAAGTCATAGAGAATCAGAAGATAAACATCCATCTTGCACTGAAGTAACTTGGGACAACAAGAGAAGAATTGAAAAAATCCTTAACCAGAAGGAAAGAATTGGTAATTCACATGAATGAAACATCATATCAAGAAGAATACACTAAAGGTCTATTTGAGAATGAGAACTCCAAGGAAAGTGATACAACTATAGAAGATCTATTGGAGAAGAAAAACACACTGAATGAAAAGGTAAAATGTTTGAAGAGAGAACATGAAACACAATCTATAACACTATGTGAGGTGATTGATCAGGAAAAGAAAGATGAAGAAGACAAGACCATGGAAGAAGAAGATGAAAGACAAATGGCTACCAGAGTTAATGAAAGAACTTGTGATGTGCACAGGCTCACGAATAATCAATTGGACATGGTAAATGAACTATTACTTGCAACTCAAGAGGTAAGAAGAAAATATATGAAAATCATAAATATGAGATTAGAGAACAACCATCTGAGAAATGAGTTGAGAGAAGAAAAAGAACTCATTGAAAGGATAAATAGACCTAATGAGGCTGCAAGATATTTTGAGGAACTGATTAGAGCACCGAGAAGATCCAATGAAACCACTGGACATGGCCTTACTGAGAACCTATCATCCACTGAATAAGGCAAACCATCAAAAAGTGGAGAACAGAGGAATGCAAAGAAAAAGAACAAACCTACATGTCATCACTATGGGAAACTAGGACATACAACAAACATTTGCAGAAGAAAAAATGGTAAGTCCAATCATAAGGAAAAATTTAATGGATATTGTTTTAACTGTAAGAAACATGGACAACAAGCAAAGGAATGTAGGTCAAAGGCTAGCACTGCACCTACCTCACCCAGATTTCAAGGAAAATGTCACAATTGTCAGAAGTTTGGTCATAAAGCCCAAGACAACAGATCTAATGCAAAACCAAAGTGGACATCCAAGAAACAAGGTAATACACCGAGGAAAGGTAACAAATACAATTGGGATTACAATACAATTCACAATTGTCATTATTGCAATGAATATGGTCATGTTGCAGAAAATTGTATAAGGACACATTTTAGAGGTAAATCCAAGAGTTGGATGAATAAAAGTTTGGTCTATCATAGTTGTCACAAAATTGGCCATACTCAAAAAGACTACGGGACCTGAGCACCAACACCTACCAGAAATGTGTAGCAATGGAACTAATGAAGCTAAGATCACCCAATCTAATGGATCAGGTGATCACACTGCATTAACTTAAGGAAAGAAGGTATGTAAGGAACTATTTTATAAATGTTATATCGTACACCAGTTCCTGACATTAGTTGTGCTAAAGTCCATATATGCATAAGCTAAGATGTACTAGGACAGATCTAAGAAAATAACCAAGACAAGAGTTGATATCCATAATGGGTGCAAAGCATCAGTATTTATGTAGTGAATAAGTCTTTTAATATGTGTCGAGCCATCCTATCGACCGAGCTGACTGCAATGACCAAGTTTAGTATGTATTGACCGAGATGATGTCTTAACTGAGTGAATGGAGTGAATTAGCTAAGTTGTTGCATAAGGATCAAGATAGTTGTATTTCAACCACTATGTATGGAGTATTTATTGAATACCTAATTCAACCATTTGAAGCTTTATAATAGATTTTTGAAATTCATTTTTATTTCACCAAGTGATCAAAGAGTTTGTAGAGCGATTTCAAGGCAACTAAGAGTGAAATTGTGTGAAGATTATAGAGATTAAACTATGTGTTGCTGGCGAATAGTGTGGAGTGATAATATCTATGGTTACCATGTTACATAGAGTTCATCTTTCAAACCCTAATTAGGAAAATGGTTGCCAATTCATCTTCTAGAGTGAAGAAGCTACAAAAAGAGGTGATGAATGTTCAGCTAGTGAGAAGTGATGCATGTGAACCACCAAATTTCTAATTTTTTCTTGAAGGCACAGTAAAGGGAGCTCTTTCTGGAGCCTTGTCATTGATTCTTCCCAAATTTTTTATGATACACAATGTAAGGGCATGCTATATGTGCAAAGTGAGTGAGATAGGAAATATTGAACTAAGGGAAGCCTACAATAAAATATGCGAGAATGAGGCATTGAAGGCTGAACACCAGTACATTACCGACAAAGGGTTAATATGTGCCCTAGATTTTCCTCAGGACTTCAAAGTTGAATGTATCAAGATTGTTCTTAGCAGAGTTCATGACATACAGATCTGGTTAGAGGATGGGCTAGTGAAGATTACTATGGAGATCATCCATCAAGTCACTGGTTACCCTACTTTGATTAGGAAGTGAACCATGTGATGTGACCTCAAGGAGAAAATTGAAGAAAACACAAAGCCAGTATGGAACAAGAGAGGAATGACGATATCTACCATCATTGATCCTGAGCATTAATTTGGAGTAAGACTGATTGATCACAAATTCTACCAGTCAAGAAGAGTAGATAGTGTCCTCTATGTTGCAGCAGAATAGGTTTGGAAGATTATAAAGAAGGATCATACACATGACCTTGCTGAGCTACAGTTGATGCAATTGGCAAAAAATCCCTCATCTTTCAGAAAGGCAAAGAATACTATGTGTAATTTCGGATCCTTGATAGTTTGCATATTCTTTTATGTTCAAAACACTTTTCCTTCCTTAATAAATGTACTATGGAGTAAGGACCGACTTGTTACACAACAGATAAATGAGTTTATTCTTTAATTAGGAGATAACTTTAATAATGTAATGAGAACCTATTTTGTTGAGTTTAAGAAGAAAATGAATTCCAATATCTTTGGTAGAGAAGTACTATGAAGATGTTTTTTTTCTTATGGGCACTGATTTTACATATGTACAAGTTGTTATACTGAGGGTATCATGGTTGAGGCCATTACCTTATGAGGTAAACATTGATGGGACATCTGTAGCCATTACAACTCTTCTTGTAGAAGACATTGATAAGAAATCTAAGGTATTTGGAAAATATGAAGAAGCAAAAACTTAGATCACTATGAACTTGAAGTCTACAACTATGGAAAGGAAGAGAAAGAAGTTAGTGAAAAATCTAGAGAAAATACTAGGAAAAGATGGAGAGGATGATGCACCACTTGAGATCACACAAGGCTAGGCTGAAGACCAATGAAGTGATTCTGAAAAGATAGAGGATGAGGATGTAGGAGCATAAAAGAAGGGTAAGGAACAAGTGGTTTTTGATCCTGCAATAAATAAAACTACAAGGAGGTTTCCTAATCCTCTTGTCATAACTAGACCGAGAACAAGGACATCAACAAGTGTAAAACTAGGTGGGCCATAGAAAAAATACAGAAGAAAGCTATGGTAAGAGGAAACCAGTTCAAACTAAATGTGTGTTGATTCATGTTGTGAAGGGACCAAGAAGATGTTGGAGATTTACTTCTAGTAGCTAGTTGATTGTATGTTTGTCATTGATGACAACATGTAATAAATAGTAGTGTTTTGTATGTACTTATCAAAATGATGGTATCAAGCCTTGAACAGTTATAATCATGTTGCAGACATGTTGTTTATGTTTTTTTCATACACCCAAACTTAGATATGAAGTTTCAGTTGTGTTGTGTAATTTTGTTAGTGGCAGTTACAGTTTTTGGAGTTTGTCTGCACAGAGCCGATGTATTGCATTGGTTCTTGAGTTGCGCCTGTCTTTGGTGTTAGAGTAGTCATTTTATAGCTAATAATTAAATCATTTAATTATTAGTCTATTATACTCTATGCTTAAGTTATACTTAGGCAGCTTATTAGTCTTTAGGGTTTTCCCCTTTAGGGTTTTGGTA
>MU223745.1:62106-86851 GCA_018584345.1 Thuja plicata
ATCTTGGGGAATTGGAATTTGACTCAAAACCTTATTATCACAAAACCAGGATATGATTTCTAATTCCACCTATTCAGTGGGAAGATGATGCCACTCATTTTGGTGTCTAAACCCAGTTTTGCTTGACAAATCTGAAATTGCAATTTAGAAAAACAAACGTCGAATTTGCAAAAATGGGAAGTATCACTCCCAATTTCGTGAAAAAAATGGGGCCTAAGTGTGAATGAGAAGATAAGAGATAGAAAATGTACAGAGCAGAATATCAGTTGTGTTTCATTCATCAAGGATCTATGTGAAGAAGTGAAAGATTACAATACACTGAAACTAGTCAAGACAGCAGGTCTCCTCTATAGTTCATCATCAGATATCTAGTGCATATCTATTCTACAAAAGGTTGTATCCTTCACCATTAAAGAAGTGAGATTTTGGACAGTGAGTCCTTTCCCTTAACTAGGTTATTTGTAAAAGACTCCTGATAGGGTCAGACCCTTAACCAGGTCACTATACTTATTGCATTGTAAAGAACAACTCCTAACAGGGTTGCAAGATCTTCTAATAGGGATTATTATAAACAAGTATAGTTCATTGTGGGTGTTAATTCCCACGGGGGTTTTTCCATTTGGTTTCCCCGTAACCAAATTGTGGTGTTTTCTATTGTTTTATCTGAATGTGCATTTACTTTATTGTATTATGAAGTTAATAAAAGAAAAGAATTAAATTAGCTGATAATTGATTCACCCCCCCTCTCAGTTACCCTTTGGGACTATTCTAACAATTGGTATCAGAGCCAAGTGCCTTAAACAAAGCCTAACAGCTTAAGGTAGAACAGATGGCATACTTTAGAAAAGAGAATCCTAAGTTCGATCGAGAAAATTATCTGGATTGGAAGAACAAAATGATAACACATCTATAGTGTGTTGGTTTTGACATCTTTAAGATAGCCACACAAGAAGTTGTTATTCCCTCTCTAAAAGACCTATCAAGAGATGATGCTACTAGTAAATAGAAGGATACATTCACAGCTAATACAGTTGCCAAAGAAGCCCTTATAAGTGCACTATCTGACAGTGAATTCTCTGAGATCAAGAAGGTAGACAAGGCATGCATAATATGGAAGTATTTAGAAGACATGTTTGGAGGAGATGTTCAAGCAAAGAATGCACGCAGGAAAACATGGAAAAATAAATACAATAATCTTGAGATGTTACCTGAAGAAAACATCAGAGCCTATAATCAGAGGATAAATGAAGCAGTTTCTGGAATCAGAAATAATGGTGGAGAAATATCAGAAAAATATATAATGGACAAGTTGTTGACTACTTTAACATCAAACCATGAGAACAAGATCAGTATTCTAGAGGAAACCATGCAATTTTCACAAGACTTCAAGAGAGACTTTGATCAGTAAAATCTCTGCATTTGAGATATCAAGATTGAAGACTAAACCCAAAAGTGAAACAACCTTCAAAGCTTCAGTTCATGGTATGAAATCTCACATCTCTAGCAATAATAAGAAAGAAGAAGTTGATGAAGAACTAGAAGAAATCATAGCCATGATTTCTAAAAGAGAAAAGAAAGGCAAAGGAAAATATGAAGGATAGATTCCTTTCAAATGTTTTTCATGCAACAAGATCAGTCATTTTGCATCCAAGTGTCCCACAAGAGTAAAGAAATTCAGATCTGATTATAAACCTAAATATAGGAAGGAATGCTATCATTCTAAAGGAGGTGTAACTGATGAAGATTAAGGAGAAGATGAAATTGGATTTGTTGACCTTAAAGACATGGAAAAATTGCTTGAGCATATGGACATTGAAGATGAAAAGGAAGCACAGGAGTTAGCCCTAATTTTAAAACCAGACATCAGAACTCATTGGATCATTGACAGTGGATTCTCTCATCACATGACAGGTGATAAAGAAGTATTTGTTCATATAGACAAGTAAAAAGGTGGTATGGTTAGATTTGGAGATAACACTCCTAAACCTATCATAGGCAAAGGATCCATCACCCTGGATGGAAAGAACAAGACAGATGATGTTCTACATGTTGATGGATTACATCACAATTTACTAAGTGTTGGACAGCTACTTGACAAAGGTTATCATTTGGAATTCAAAGACAAAAAATGCATTATTAGCAACAAAGAAGGAAACATGATTTCATCAGGCTCCAAAACAAAAGGTAATGTTTTTCAACTCAATTAAGATGTAAGTTGTTTTGTTGCAAAATATTAATTTTGATAATATAGTAAAGATAAGAAATGTCAAGGCAATTAGAGATCTTCCAAGTATTGCAAGACCAGTTGACACAATGTGCAGGGAATGTGTTATGGGAAAGCATGTAAGGAGCTCTTTCAGAAGCAAGCAGAACTCAGCTAAAAAAAAGTTAGACCTAGTGCATACAAATTTATGTGGTCCTACTCAAACCAGATGATATTACGGAGAGAAGGTATTTAATTTTCTTTGTTGATGATTTTTCAAGGATGATGTAGGTTGAGTTCTTAAAGGAGAATTTTGAAGCCTTTGAGAAGTTTAAAATATTCAAAACCAAAGTGGAAAATGAATCTAGATTAAAACTAAAGTGTCTGAGATCAGATAGAGGAGGAGAATTCACCTCTGATCAGTTTTATGACTACTGTGAAGAACATGGAATTAAAAGATAGTTGAGTGCACCCAGAACCCCATAGTAGAATGGGATAACAAAAAGAAGGAATATGATCATACTTGATATAGTACGCACTATGATGATTGAAGGAAAAGTTGCACACACCTATTGGAGAGATGCAGTCAATACAACAGTTTATACTATCAATAAAACACAACTAAGGCTAGACGTGGATAAGACACCTTATGAAATTTGGTTTGGTAATGTACCTATAGTAAAATACTTTAGAATATTTGGCAGCAAGTGCTACATCAAGAGAGATGATGGTGTTGGTAAGTTTGATGCTAGAAGTGATGAAGGTATTTTCCTTGGTTACTCTGCTAAAAGCAAACCATAAAGATGTTTTAATTTGATATTAAAGAAGGTAATTGAAAGTACTCATGTAAAGATTGATGAGAAGTTCATGGTTCAAGAGTGGTACTATGAATATGCACCTATGATTGAGGATGAACCCAGGCCTAGTAGTAAAAACAATGTTATTGAAGAAATGTTTGATTACATTGATGTTTCATGTAATGAACCTGAATCAAGCAAAGAAGTATCACAAATTACAGATGAGGATGTTACACCAAAATTTTCAAAGTTCACATCTAGGTATCATTCAAAGGATGATATCATTGGAGATCAGAGCAACAGTGTTTTGACTAGATCAAAAGAAAAAAGGTTAACAATAGATGAAGAGGTATGTTTACTTTCATAGATTGAACCTTTAAATGTTGAAGATGCTTGCAAGGATTCTGATTGGCAAAAAGTAATGGAAGAAGAATTAGATCAAATAATAAAAAATGATACATGGGAATTGGTTCCTAGACCTAGTAACAAAAATGTGATTGGAACAAAGTGGGTATTCAGGAACAAGATGAATGAAGATGGTACAGTGGTCAAAAACAAAGCAAGACTAGTGTGTAAAGGATATGCACAGAGGGAAGGGATAGATTAAACTAACACATTTGCCCATGTGAGCAGATTAGAATCCAACAAGTTATTCTTAGCCTATGAAACATTTAAAGACTTCAAAGTATATCAAATGGATGTCAAATCTGCCTTTCTGAATGGTGACTTGAAGGAAGAAGTCTACATAGAACAACCTGAAGGATTTAATCTATCAAATAAACCAGACATGGTATGCAGATTGAAGAAAGCACTCTATGGACTTAAATAGGCCCCAAGAGCTTGGTATGAGAGACTAGATGGTTATCTTACAAAGATTGAATTTAAGAAAGGAGCAGCAGATTGTAACCTATTCATAAGAGAGACACCTGATGGACTATTACTTGTTGCCATATTTTTTGATGACATTATCTTTGGAGGTAATGACAAGCTTAGTGCATAATTTGCAAAAGAAATGCAGAATGAATTTGAAATGAGCATGATTGGTCCTATAAAATACTTCTTGGGATAAAATGTAAAGCAGACATATAAAGGGATATTTATAAATTAGTCCAAATATGTGAAGGAAATATTGAAGACTTTCAAGATGGAAGACTGCAAGATAGTATACTCTCCTATGATAATAGGAAGCAAGATTTCTAAAGAAGATGATTCTGCAACAGTTGACAAGACATTGTATAAGTCTATGATTGGAAAACTTATATATCTTAATCAATCCAGACCAGACATATCTAATGCAGTTGGCATTTTTGGTAGTTTTACAGCTAAACTAAAAAAAAATCACCTAATGGAAATAAAGAGAATATTCAGATATCTAAAGGGAACTATAGACTATGGTTTATGGTATCCTAAATCAGAGAATGTACAACTTCATATGTATACAGATGCAGATTGGGTAGGTTGTATTGATTACAAGAATAGTACTTCTGGAGGAGTAGTATTTCTTGGAGATAGGTTGGTTTCTTGGGTAAGCATGAAGCAGAATTGTATCTCTCAGTCGATAGCAGGAGCTAAATATGTTGCAGTAGCATTGAATTGCTCAACAATGGTTTGGATCAAGTAGATGGTTAAAGATTTTGGTATACAGGTTGATTATCCTATTGTTATTCACTATGATAACACCAGTACTATCAACATGTCCAAGGACCCTGTGATGCATGCAAAGACAAAGCACATTGAGATTAAATACCATTTTCTTAGAGAAAGAGTTGTAGATAATGAAGTAAAATTGGACTATGTGAGTACCAAAGAACAGCTGGCAGATATTTTCACAAAGCCTTTATCAAAAGATACTTTTGAGTATCTCAGGAGAAGTTGGGAGTAATTCCCTCTCCTGAATCTAATTAGATAAAGTAGCAAGAACATCAGTCCTTAGTGACTAATGAATGGTTGACTACTCTACTTCTTGAGTAGTACCTGTGCTTAATTGTTTATTGCGCCCTTTTCCATTGATGTCAAAGGGGAAGTATATAGTAAGGGGGAGTATATAGTAAGGGGGGCATATACTCTGGGAGAGTATAAACATAGAGAGAGGAACTATAGCAGTGTAGAGGAATATTTGATGAGGATATTGAGAAGATTGTAAAAAGGAAGAAGACACCATGTGCTAGAGATGTTTTTAATATCATATATTGCCATCAATGTCAAAGGGGGAGATTGTTGGAGATTTACTTCTAGTAGCTAGTTGATTGTATGTTTGTCATTGATGACAACATATAATATACAGTAGTGTTTTGTATGTACTTATCAGAATGATGGTATCAAGCCTTGCATGGTTATAATCATGTTGTAGACATGTTTATGTTTTTTCCATACATGCAGACTCAGATATGAAGTTTCAGTTATGTTGTGTAATTCTATTAGTGGCAGTTATAGTTTCTAGAGTTTTTCTGTACAAAGCCGATGTATTACATTGGTTCTTGAGTTGTGCCTATCTTTGGGATATGTGTGAGTATATTCAAGTTTATTTATGAGTTGAAGATAGTTATCTAAAGGCGCCAAATGTGTTTCAACAAGATTGCAAAGTTAGAGTTAATTTGGTGAGGCCGACTTAGTGAAGCATCGCTTCTATTCAGTTTATATTGTACGGTTGTAATTATGCTTGCATGGTTAGTTAAGTTGACAAGGATGTTATGAAGAGTTTCTTAATAGGTCCCATGATCTCATACTTTGAGGAAGATACTTATAGTAGTTCATTTGTGGAACACTAAGTGTGAATGAGAAGATAAGAGATAGAAAATGTACAGAGTAGAATATTAGTTGTGTTTCATTCATCAAGGATCTATGTGAAGAAGAAGTGAAATATTACAATACACTGAAACTGATCAAGACAGCAAGTCTACTCTACAGTTCATCATCAGATATAGTGCATATTTTCTCTACAGAAGGTTGTGGCCTTCACCATTAAAGAAGTGAGCTTTTGGACAGTGAGTCCTCACCCTTAACCAAGTTATTTGTAAAAGACTCCTAACAGTGTTAGACCCTTAACCAGGTCACTATACTTATTACATTGCAAAGAACAACTCCTAACAGGGTTGCAAGATCTTCTAACAGGGATTAATATAAACAAGTATAGTTCATTGTTGGTGTTAATTCACACCGGGGTTTTTACCATTTGGTTTCCCCATAACCAAATTGTGGTGTTGTCTATTGTGTTATCTGAATGTAAATTTACTTTATTGTATTATGAAGTTAATAAAATAAAAAAATTAAATTAGCTCATAACTGATTCACCCCCCCCTCTCAGTTATCCTTTGGGACTATTCTAACAGAAGAAATTTAATATTGGGAAAAGAGGATGATGATGAAGAGATGACAACAACTGATGATGTCAGTAAAGTCAAAATTTCTACTCATAGGCATCCAACTAATGTGGATGGAATTCATGAAAATATCAAAAACTCAACAGGTTTGGCAGGATTTAAGTTCATCAAGTATGAAACATTAAGCAAATATAACAAGGAAAAGATTGTGGATTATATGATGGAGATGTTGATAAATTTCAAGATGACACCTTTGGAGATTGGAAATTATATTCCTGATGAACTATTTGATAAAATTGATGTGAAATGGCAATTTTCCATCGTGACCAAGAAAGAGATAAGAGAAGGCACTTTATCCCAAATAATGCCCGAGTCGACACACAAATAAAGAAGAAAATTCATGGAGGATTATAGGACTAGGTTCATTCCTAAGATGATGGCATACTCAATACTGAAGAATGAAGTTGAAAAATTTGATCAATAGAGCCAAATAATTTGAGAGACAATCTTTGGACTAATAGTGAGTAAGGATACAAACCAAGATATAAGAACATCTAGACAGATAAAGCTAGATAAAAAAGAAGAAATAATTGAGTCAAATCATCTTGCAGAATATAAAATGGAGAAATTTGAAGGGAGTGAACAACATGTTGATTTCATTGTTGACATGTTAGAATAACTGAGAGGAGGGGGTGAATCAGTGGCCTCAAAAATATTTGAAATGATCAACCCAAAAAGTTAGTACCGCAATATTAAGTCTCTAGTTATCTTCATTCCTACAAGATGAATGCCTTCAAATACTTTTAACAAATAACTTCTACTCGGATATCACTGTTAAACTTTATTCTTACTATTTACCAATTAGCAGTCTCTCATTTACCGAAATACAACAAATGACTCAGTGTATATTGATCAATCTAGATTAGTTAAGTGTAATGAAAAACACTAAAGTTATGAATCATAAACACATTGACACATGGATTTTTAACGTGGAACCCTGTTAAGGGAAAAACCACTTGGGACCGGTAACCCAAAATTTTCACTCTTCTAAAGTGAGCTCAGTGAAGAGCCAACCCTGTTAAACGTTATAAACACACTTTTAGGTGTGACCTTGTTAGAGGATTTAATAGAATAGTTTGTCACTTAATTTTTGGCATCTCTATGCTACCTTCCTTGTCCAAAACTCTTCTGGTTTGACAATTGCTATATGTCATCTCATGCTATCTTCATGATCAAACTTTTTGATACTCCTTGGGATGTATCTCAATATAGAAAGGATCTTTAAATCCTACTTGGTTAAGAGAATTTATGAATCAATGGTTAAATTGAAATAGTAAATGATCTTTTCATACATACAACTTAGACTTGCATATTTTCAGATCTATTGTAAGCTCATTATACCTTTCTAATCAATGTATCTTTTCAATACCTTTTCTCCACTTATTTCTACTCAGTGATGTTGTACTTCTTTGTTGCTCCGTGTCCACAAAAACCTTTAGGTCTTTCCTCATCTTGATTGATCAAGACTGTATGAAGTTGTTCTTCATCAGTTTCTCTCCAACACCCTCTTTCTCTATTCACTCCCCTCGTTCCTAATGAATTATATTGTCTCTTTATAGACATGATATCACCATTTCTCACCTCTTTATTTTCTTGTTCTTGGCGTGATCTGCAATTCTAGCCAATATTGCTTTAAAACATTACTCCAATTTTATCCCATAGAATTCTCCTTGAAAACTAGATAAAATAGCTTTAAATATTTTACTTATCTTTTGGTTTTACCTTGTCGATGAAAACAATATTAACAACCAGTTAACTCTATCTTTGACTCTTGCTAGCTAAGTCTTTTTTTTGTTTCTGAACTTTGGTTCCTTTCGGTGTTTAACTCTTTGATAACTTTGGTCAACACTTTAGTTCTCTTTGGGTATCTCCATCGGGGTTGTTTGTCCGTTGAGGTTGTTTGTCCATCGGGCATCACTGTGAAGTTCTTCTCGTCAGTTTGCACTGTGATTCTGCTCATCGGTAATGCTTGTCAGGTTTCATTCTTGGATATCACTGTGACTTTCACTTTCGGGGTTCTCTTTCTGTTGGTTTCCCCTGACCGTCGGTATTTGTAGTCACTTAGTGAATACTTGTCTTTTATGCATTAATGAAAGCATAACCTTTATCTTTTTGGTTTTCTAAATTTTTTGACATTTTGAATATAACCAATTAGATTATATCAAGTTGACATCAATGACAATACATTAACTGATTTAATTTATTGCATTAACGTTCAATAGCTTAGTGATCATCAACTTAACATATTTAAACATTCAATCAGTTATAGGTCAATAATCTCTCTCTCTTTGGCATTGATGTCAACACACTAGATTATCACACTATATTATTACTAATACAATATGAAATATATCAAGTTCCTTTCATCCATCTTTTCTAAATATTTTTGTTCTATAACCAATACAAATGTCTAGCTTTCGGTAAGCTTAAATAGCTTAGATTTGTTTCTTGCAAAGTGTCTTCTTCAATCTTCAATCCCTTAATTGGATAGATATATTCTTTGCCTTGACTGTTCCTCTCCTTGATCATCTCTTTTTCCTTTGATAGCAATCTCTCCCTTATGTTACTTCTCTCCCTTTGATGGATATTTCATATGTAATCTCTCCCTTTGAATAATGATTAACTCTCCCTCTACGAATCTCTCTCTCCTTTTTAGGGATAATGGAAATGATATCTCCCTTTAACAACAATGCCAAATAAATCTTCCATCTCTTATAATATACTCCTTGAATTTCACTATCCATCAGCAATATAGCTCTGTATTAGCCAAAATTATCCCTGGTGTTTGGTTCATATTTGTACCTTGCTATGTAGAAATGTATCTTTGCAGTCCATCTCTTTACATCAACATGAGTGATCTTTAGATTATGCATAGGCTGATGCAATCTCCTAGTCAATTTACTTACCAATAGACAAGCGTTGTACCCCTATTCTCTTTCTCAGGTACTCAAATATATCTTTCAGTAATGGCTTTCTAAATATATCAACTAATTGTTCCTTGGATTGAACATATTCCAGTATCACTTCTTTCTCTTGCACTTGTTCTCTTAAGTAGCGATACTTGATAGCAATATGGTTAAAGTCTTAGCATGCATGACTGGATTTTTGATATGTTTATTGCACTTTTATTATCAAAATAGATAATCATTGGTTCAAGAATCTTCATATTCATACCATCTAGTAACTATTTGATCCCTAAAATATTTGAGTAGTTTGCAGTAGAAGCCACATATTTTTCTTCTGCAATAGATTGTGAGATGCATCCTTGCTTCTTACTGATCCATGTGACACGTCTATAACCCATGAAGAATGATCCTCCAGTTGTGCTCTTTTGGTCATCTAAGTTCCCAGCACAATCATCATCTGTATAGACTTGAAGCTTAAATTTTCCTTCTCTTTTATACCATAAGCCATAGTCCTCAGTCTTCTTTAGATATCTCATAATTCTCTTGACAATAGTCATATGTGATTCTTCTAGATAAGCAGAGAATCTTGCATCAATTCCAACTGCATGTACTATCTCTGGTGTAGTATGAACAACATACATTAGTTTGCCAATCATTGATCTATACAAGGTCTGATCTACCTCATTTGATTTGTATTCCTTTGTCAACTTACATCTGATAGCCATAGGTGTTCCAACTGGTTTGGAATCTTCCATTTTGAATATCTTCAGCACTTCCTTGATGTATTTAGACTGAGTGATATATATTCCTGCATCTTGTTAAAGAATCTGTAGACCAAGAAATAATTTGATCTCCCCAAACATAGACATCTCAAACTCTTTTCTCATTTCATTAGCAAATTATTTACATAACATATCATTACCCCCAAATATGATATCATAAAAAAATATTTTAGCAATCAAAATATTACCATTGGTATCTTCTTTTAAGTACAAATTGCTATTTACACTTATTCTTCCAAATTCAATGCTTATGAGATAGAAGTGAAGTCTTTCATACTAGGCTCTCGGTGCATGTTTCGATCCATACAAGGATTTGTGTAGTCTACATACCATGTTCTTGTTGTCTGGATCAACAAACCCTTCTGGTTGTTCAATGTATACCTCTTCTTCTAGTATTCCATTTAGGAATACAGCTTTGACATCAATTTTGTATATCTTGAATCCTTTGAAAGTGACATAAGAAAGTAAGATTATTACTCCTTCTAGTCTGGCAACGGGTGAAAAGGTTTCACCACATTCAATACCTTCTTGTTGTGCATACCCCTTGCATACTAAACTTGCTTTGTTTCTTGTGAATTCTCCATTCTCATTCATCTTATTTCTAAATATCCATTTGGAGTCAATGGCATTCTTGTCATCAGGTCTTGGTACTAATTTCCATGTATAGTTGTTCTCATTTTGTTCTATCTCTTCATTCATAGCACTGACCCATTCTTCATTCTCAAGTGTAGTATTAACAGATTTAGGCTCAAAATCAAAAAGTAAACATCTAGTGTTTAGTGACTTACTTCTTGTTCTGATTCCAGCCTTCTTGTCTCCTATCATATGATTTTGTGGATGGTGTCTTCTAACATAGTTGGCAAGCTTTGATTCAGCTCTTTTTTCATCAATATGATCATCATCTTGACCTTCATTCTCATCTCCATCGCTTGGAACATCACCTTGAGGATTTTCCTGATTTTTAGTAATTGCAACCTGATGATGAGGTTCAATGTCCTATTTCTTGGGAGTGATACACTATTGCTCTGGTAGAGTGTCAGGTTCTTCAGTGTAAACAAACCTCTTGTATTCTTCTAGTTCTTTTCTACTTTCCTTATAATTTTTCTCTGCAAATTTATCTATTCTTACATTTTCACTTTCAATGATCTTGTTAGAGAACTTGTTAAGACATTTATAATCCTTGCTTTTGGCAGAATACCCTAGAAAGATACCTTCTTCACTTTTGGAGTCAAGCTTTCCATTTCTATAATCTTTCAAAATATAACATTGACTTCCAAAGATTTTGAAGTGACTTACACTAGGTGTGTGACCATACCAAATCTCATAGGGTGTCTTCTTTGTGTCCTTCTTCAATTGTACTATGTTCAATGTGTAGACAACATTACTGATATCTTCCCTCCAAAAAGTTTGAGTGATTCTTTTCTCTATCATCAGTGTTCTTGCACAATAAATTATTGATCTATTTCTCCTATCAACAATCCCATTTTGTTGTGGTGTTCTTGGTGCAGAAACATGTCTTTTAATTCCATGCTCATTAAAAAGGTTAGCAAATTTATCAGAAACAAATTCTCCTCCTCTATCTAATCTTAAGCATTTCAATTCCTTCCCACTTTGTTTTTCTACCATATCCTTATACCATATAAACATCTTGAATGCTTCTGATTTTTCTTATAAGAACATAACTGTCATCATTCTAGATTTATCATCAACAAAGAGAATGAAATATATATCACCATAGTAACTCTTTTTTCTCATGGGTCCACATAGATTAGTATGGACTAATTATAGAATTTCATTAGATGTATGGGCTTTACTCTTGAAACTAGACTTTGTCATTTTACCTTTTTTGACAATTTTTACACATGATATGCTTAGGCTTAGTCATGCTCGATAAGCCTCTTACATTCCTTTTATTGCTTATCTTAATCATGTTGTGTAAATTCACATGACATAATATTTTATGCTACAAGCATATGTCTTCATTTCTAGCCAATAAACAAGTCATGTTTTTATCATCAAGATACAATAAGTTACCTTTTGTCTGTTCACCAGTTCTGATCAACCTTCTTGATTCATTGAAGATCTTTTCCTTCTTATTCTCAAATTCTACTCGGTGACCTATGTTATTCAGTTGTGAAACACTCAATAGATTATAATTAAGTCCTTTTACCTAGTAAGAATTTTCACATTTGATCAGGTTATTCAACATCATGGTTCCTTTACCTTCAACTGGACAAGGTGTGTCATTACCCATTCTTACTGATCCACCATTGTAGTACTGAAAATTTTCAAAATTTTGTTTATCACCAGTCATGTGGTGAGTGTAGCTACTATCTATAATCTAGACATCATTCTTACTAAACTTAGTTATGAGTGCAATCTCTTCATACCTTTCTTCTTCATCATCTGAATCATCCTTCATAGCTACAAATACCATCTTAATATCTTCATCAGATTTGGTTTCAGTATCATCAGTTTTGTTCTCAACTTCGTAACAAGATTTCTTCCCTTGGTCCTTGTAGTCTCTGGTATCTCTTCTTTCAAATTTTTGGTTGCTTTAGTAATCTCTGTTATCACCTCTGTCAAACATCTTTTCATATGATCTGTCATTACTTTTGACATATTTTCTTGTGTTAGGACATTTTGAAACAAAGTGTCCAACCTCTTTACAATTAAAACATATAAGTGGTAATTTACCTTTGTATCTACCTTTGCCTCTCTGTAATATTCTTGCCACTAGTGCTTCAATCTCATCAAGTCCTTGGTCATCACTATCACTCTCACTATCATTTCTAATAGTGTGTCTATGAATTGACTTACTTATTTTCAAACAATACTTGAATGCAAACTCTATAGATGGTAAGACACAGCTATCAAAGTTATTCATCTCAAATGAAATCAGTCTACCAATCAGACTATCTAAAGTGACATTATTATTTTCTACTGCTCTCATTTCTTGTATGGAAGATACTCTAATAGCATATACAGATATTAATGTTCTTAGGATTTTACTTACCATTGTCTCTTCTTCAAGTACACCTCCAACTCCTCGGATAGCATTGACTACCTCTTTTATTCTACAGTTGTACTATGTGATATTTTATCCTTCTTTCATCCTTAGGTCATCAAAGCTCCCTCTTAGGATTTCTTCCTTGTCTCTTAGTATATTAACATCTCCTCCATGTACCAGCTTCAATTTATCCTACATTTGCTTTGCAGAGGTACAGGTTTTGACATCTTCAAACTCAACATCAGAGAGTGAGGAAGCAAGCTCTATCATCATGCAATTATGCTCATGCTTTTCTCTCAATTTCTCAAGGGTGTGAAGTCCTGTAGGCAACACATATTTAGTATCTAATTATTGAACAACATCATTTCCAATACCTGATAGGTGGTCTTATTCTTCTTTTCCATGATGCAAATTTGTCTTTATTCAACTTGGGCACATCTCATTTGTTCATCTTGTGACCTTTTGATTCAGCTGTTAAACTCCCTTTCTAAGCACACAAGTTCTGATACCAATTGTTAGAATAACTAAGAGAGGGGGGGGTGAATAGTGGCCTCAAAAATATTCCAAATAATCAACCAAAACACTTAGTACCATAATACTAAGTCTCTAGTTATCTTCAGTCCTACAAGATGAATTCCTTCAAATACTTTTAACAAATAACTACTACTCATATATCACGGTTAAACCTTATTCTTACTATTTACCGATTAGCTGTCTTTCATTTACCGAAACACAATAAATGACTTAGTGTATACCGATCAATACATATTAGTTAAGTGTAATGAAAAACACTAAAGTAATGACTTATAAACACATTGAAACATGGATTTTCAACGTGGAAACCCTATTAAGGGAAAAACCACTTGGGATTGGTAACCCAAAATTTTCTCTCTTCCAAAGTGAGATCGTCGAAGAGCCAACCCTGTTAAAAGTTACAAACACACTTTTAGGTGTGACCTTGTTAGAGTATTTAATAGAATAGTTTTTCACTTGACTTTTGGCATCTCTATGCTACCTTCCTTGTCCAAAACTCTTCCGGTTTGACGATTGCTATTTGGCATCTCATGTTATCTTAATGATTAAACTTTTTGATACTCCTGGGGATGTATCTCAATATAGAAAGGATCTTTAAATCCTTCTCAGTTAAGAGACTTTATGCATCAATGGTTAAACTAAAATAGTAAATGATTTGTTCATACATACAACTTAGACTTGTAGATTTTTATATCTATTATAAGCTCATTATACCTTTCTGATCAATGTATCTTTTCAACACCTTTGCTACACTTCTTTCTGCTCAGTGATGCTATGCTTCTTTGTTTCTTGGTTTATGCAAAAATATTTATCTCTTTCCTCAGCATGATTGATCAGGACTGTGTGAAGTTGTTCTTCATCAGTTTCTCTCCAGCATCCTCTTTCTCTATTCACTCCTCTCATTCCTAATGAATTATATTGTCTCTTTATAAACATGATATCACTATTTCTCACTTCTTTATTTTCTTGTTCTTGGCATGATCCACAATTCTAGTCAATCTTTCTTTAAAACATTACTCCAATTTTATCCCTTAGAATTCTCCTTGATAACTGGATAAAACAGCTATAAATATTTTACTTATCTTCTGGGTTTATCTTGTCGATGAAAATAATATTAAAAACTAGTTAACTCTATCTTTGGCTCTTGACATCTAAGTCTTTTGTCATTTTTGAACTTCTGTTCCTTTTGGTGTTTAAGTATTTGATAGCTTTGGTCAAAACTCCAGTTCTCTTCGGGCATCTCCATCGGGGTTGTCTGTCTGTTAGGCATCATTGTGAAGTTCTACTCGTCAGTTTGCACTGTGATAATTCTCATCGGTAATTCTTTTCGGGTTTCATTCTTGGGTATCAGTGTGACTTTCACTTTTGGGGTTCTCTTTTCATTAGTTTCCCCTGACCATCAGTGTTTGTAGTCACTTTGTGAATACTTGTCTTTTATGCATTATTCAAATCATAAACTTTATCTTTTCGGTTCTCTAATTTGACATTTTCAATATAACCAATTATATTATATCAAGTTGACATCAATGACAATACAATACATTAGCTGGTTTAATTTCTTGCATTAACTTTTGGTAGCTTAGTGATCATCAACTTAACATCTTTAAACATTCAATCAGTTATAGGTCATTCAAATTAACCTCCTTGTAAGAACATTACAAGGATTTTTCCTACTCCTCTTTTCTTAACTAGACTGAGAACAAGGACATCAACAAGTGTAAAACCAGGTAGGCCACAAAGGAAAATTATAGAAGAAAGCTCTGGTAAGAGGAAACCGGTTCAAACTAAACCTGTGTTGATTCATCCTATGAAGAGACCAAGAATAAAGTTAATATTGGGAAAAGAGGATGATGATGAAGAGAGGACAACAACTAATGATGTCAGTAAAGTCAAAGTTTCTACTCATAGGCATCCAACTAATGTGGATGGAATTTGTGAAAAATATCAAAAGCTCAACAGGTTTGGTAGGATTTAAGTTCATCAAGTATGAAATGTTAAGCAAACATAACAAGGAAAAGATTGTGGATTCTATGATGGATATTTTGATAAATTTCAAGATGACACCTTTAGAGATTGGAAATTCTATTCCTGATGAACTATTTGATAAAATTGATGCAAAATGGTAGTTTTCCATCATGACCAAGAAAGAGATAAGAGAAGGCACTTTAGCCCAAATAATGCTTGAGTCTACACACAAACAAAGAAGAAAATTCATGGAGGATTATATGACTAAGTTCATTCCTAAGATGAAGGCATAATCAATACTGAAGAATGAAGTTGAAGAAGTTGTTCAATAGAGCCAAAGAATTTGGAAGACAATCTTTGGAGTGATAGTGGGTAAGGATATAGACCAAGATACAAGAATATCTATACAGATAGAGATAGATAAAAGAAAAGACATAACTGAGTTAGATCATCTTGCAGAAGTTAAAATGGATAAAGTTGAATGGAGTGAACAACAAGTTGATTTCATTGTTGATGATGTACCTGAAGACACACAATTGAACATTAATGCCTTAACCGATGAAGAAGTCAAGGAATTAGCTACTACCAAGGCAAATTCAAATGTACACCTTCCAAGCACCAATCCAGTCTTAATATCAATTCATGATTATATAGAGATTAAAAGTGCACCAACTATGGATTCAGCAATACAAAGCACCATCCCAATCATAGTTGAGGATTCACAGAATGTAAGTGTTGATGAGTAGGATAATCCAGAAATATCAATTCCACATTCCCCTATAGTGGATAATCCTGAAATGACTACAGAAGATGAAGATAAAATCACAAAAGATCAAGAAGATAAGGTAGAAAAAATTGAGAGACAAGAGCCTAAGGAGAAAGAGGCTATTGAGGCACTTATGCAGCTACCTATTGTTACACTTCCTGAATAAAAGACTACAGATACACCTGATCAGCAGGTAATGAATAATCAAAAGGAGTTAGTCTTAGTTAGTGTTTATACTAGCAGAGTACATGAAGAGAAGAGACCGAGCATCAGTTCATCTGAGACTAACAATAAAATTCACATAATAAGAAGGACAAGTCTCCTCACTCACCAGTCACACTAAATGAAGTTATAGTGCTTCCAAAATGGGATATTGATAACTCTTTTTATGAGAAGATGCAAACCTTGCATGATCTACTAAAAACAAAAATCAAACAAGAGGAACTACAAAGAGAACATCAACAAAAATAGTCATTACATGAAATCAAGGACATTTTTGTGGATGCATTTTACTTGCGAGATATAGATGAGAAAACTCCTATTATAGATCAATTGGTTGGTATTGTTAAGAAGGGGAACACTGATGATATTGAGGCAAATGTAAAAGTAATATAATGGTCTACGAAGAAGTTTTACAACAAAATTTTGGAGAAGGATGACATAAAACTAGATATGAAGAAGGTTGAACTTTTCTGAGTTAATAATTGTTTTGGAAGAAGTTGCAAATAATCTTTATTCTCTGTATAAGAAACTATGTTATGTAAAATTCTATACAAAGGATAATTAACAACTTATTGAGAAGCTACAAGAAGATTTGAGGTCAACAGGAAATTCATTAAGCATGGATGCAAGTTCCAGCTCCTTTCATTTTTCTAGATTGACTTTCTCCCAAGGGAGATTAGTCGAGCTCATGGCTAATGATGGCAGAATAAGGGCCAAATGGATTTCTATTCAAACCATGTTGAAACCTCATTTGGAGGTTATATAGAGAGAATTAAAAACTAAAAAATAATTAGTAAAGATAGATCCACCCTCTTTTGCAGAAAGCATGGTTGATCTAGCTACCTATCTAGAGATCAAACTATAGGTTTTGGAGTGTATAAGAACCAGATGGGACAATGCTTGAGAAATGGTCCTTTAGCTCCACAAATTTTTTTTGGATAAGTATTATCTGACCCTAGATGACAAGAGTGAAAAAAACAAGGGCAAAATGAAGTAAATTCAATAGGGGAAGACAAATGCAGATATATGTAATGTATCTATATTTTTGTATACCGAGTCATAAACTTAGGGGGAGGACTATGTACTATTTACTATTTTTGTTCAAGTATTGAATAGTCATGAAAAGGTGTTTTTTCCACTAATGTCAAAGGGGGAGATTGTTGATCTCCAAGTTATATTTCATATTAGTGTCCAACACTTAGTCATTTATATAGACAGGTTAGTCAGTCATCACTGCGACCGAGATATTCTACTAAGGCTGAGCATTGTATAATACTTCTATTTTTGTACTGAGTAGTAGTTACTACCAATAATTTCAACAATTGTAGAGTACCCCTACAGTTGTTGAGAAGATAAAATGTTGAGCATGTTTATTTCAGAGTTGAGATTTGTGTCGAGCAATGACATATGAACACCGTATTAACCGAGCACCAGAGACCTCATATGCCGTGTGAAGCAGTTTTTGTATATGTGTTTGGAATGGCTCAAACACTTATGTAAACAATTTTGGCCAACTTCTATGCGACATTTAATTATTGTAAAAGTATTTAGTGGAGTTAATTATGTGATCTGACAGAGCATTGATCCCTATGCAAGCCAAGCAACCAATCAGAAAATGGGAATGCTTAAGCGGAAAAAGAGATGAATCTAGATCATTGATCTTGATATAGAAGCTTCATCTATTTTCTATTTAAGGAAGCCTTAAATCCCTAATAAATAGAGAGAGATACCCAGAGTGAGTGTATGAAGGAGAAGAGATAGTGTGTTGTTGAAGGTGCATAGATCAGATAGAGTGACTAAATAGAGCATTGAAGGAAAGAATAGAAATATCAGATTTAGAGATCATATATGAATTCAAAAGAGGAGATATGTAATCAACATTTGAGGTGCAAACCAAAAGATCAGGTAATGATATATTTTGCAAGTGAATCAAGGTAAATCTCTTAAAAGAGTGGTCCTACCATACCTTTGTAAATCTCCTAATAGAGTTCTTAGTTAGCTGTAAGTTTAGATC
The DNA here is from genome assembly GCA_018584345.1 of Thuja plicata. Classification (NCBI taxonomy): domain Eukaryota; kingdom Viridiplantae; phylum Streptophyta; class Pinopsida; order Cupressales; family Cupressaceae; genus Thuja; species Thuja plicata. Next base: position 80,686 of record MU223745.1, read on the forward strand.
CTTTAATCAAGTTAGACCTAATAGTCTGTAAGCCTTTAACATGGTAGATCCCTCATAGGGTAGATCATTAGAAGTGATCAAAATTTTTTAGCCCTAAGAGGCACACTTTGTTAATTTAGTAGTGAATATTTGTGGGTGTCATCCCCACCCCAATTTTACCTTCAAGGGTTTCAGGGTTACCAAATCTTTCTGTCATGAGTTTACCTTATTTCTTATCATGAATGTGATTACTAGTTAGATCTATTATAACATTGAATTTTATGTTTATAAGATACATGATATGCATGTTGAATCAGTTTGTTTCAATTGAATAAAAGTTTTAGGATTCTGATTCATCCCCCCTCTCATTATGTACTTTCCCAATTAAGACTTCCAGCATTCATAACCCATAGGCATCACCGATGAGGTCCTTGGCTCAGCTGCTTCTATCAAACAAGTTTTTTTATCTACCATGAAGAAAATAATATCCTTATACCTTTCAACAATTATAAATGATATCCTTTCCTTTTCATGCATCTTCTTCTAAAATTCTTTAAAATAACCCATACCTTGCGAGTGAAATCATTTCCTAAGATTCTGATACTATTATTGATTTGAATGAAAGTTGGAGTATCCATTAACCTTGTAATTTTACCGATACCAGGGAACATGTTTTGGAAATAGAAAAATAAGTACATGATCACCTGACTATACTTGAACTTTTGTCTCTTGTCTTTTTTGATCTTTTCTAGATTCAACTATAGTTTCTCTCTCATAGCTTTAGCCAAATCATAGTCTTCATTTTCCTTGATCATCATATGGGTTGTATGAATAGCACCATTGGCTATACTATTCATCTAACTATAGTGATACACCTTATAGCCAATAACCATAGATACATACTATATACATTAAATGTGGTCTTCTTATTCAACCATACACTTGAACATAGTCCTTATTCATCAGCCAGATATAGAAGTGAATATGATTTATTCATCCTACATGCCTATATGATTCGACCTGTTACCTCCTATCCAGATGGGGTTTTGAATGGCTCTCAGAATGAGAGTCTCACAACCTAGACCAATCCAAGAATGAAGAATTTTTCTCCATGAATGCAATGCAAGATTAATCTAAGAATGAAAGATGCAAGATTAATCTAAATGAGATTAAACTATGACATGATTTGAAAGAGATTGCAATGTAAGATTAATCTAAGAAAATGAAACTAATCTATTGCAAATGAGAGCTTAATGTAAATGAAATTATGAACTATAAAATGTAGCAACAATTCGTTATTCTAAAAATGTATATCCTTGAATGAGAAATGAGAGTTATTTTATAGATTGAGAGTCTGCTCAGAATAGAAAGTTTCCTTTTGAATTAAAACAGATAAAAAAGCCAGCTTAGATTAGCAAGTTTTTTTTTAAAAGAAAACAATAAATTGTTTTCTCTTTGTTTTTAACTATTTTCTTTCTTCGTTTTAACTATTTTTTTTCTCTTTAAAGCACAGTTAATTCAAAGTTTCTATTTCTGAGTAGGAGAGGATATTTTTGAGAGAATATTTAATTAAATAAATAGAATATGACCTCATAAATGTATTTTCTCAATTATTTGAATAATTAAATTTAATTTTTGAAGTGAGGATATTTATTTAATTCCTTTTTATGTGTTTTAGCTAAAAGGGGTGAATTTAATTTAATTAAAGTGCTAGGACTTTATAATTAAATTAATTCAATCATAGGGTTTATTTAGCTAATTGATATTGATATTAAGGAATTAAATATAATATATGATTAATGCAGATTTAGGATTTTCTGCATTTGACACCTAGGTCGAGTAGAGTCAGTCAAAACTTAGAATTGCCTAGTACAATAGGACTTTGATGATCCAGAAGAATGACAAATGCAAAAAAATTGGTTAGGGTTCCAAGATGCCAATTTTTGGGTGTTACATTTTTCCCCTCTTTGAATTGATGTGCAAGCAGCGCATTCATTCAAAGAATAGTTTGATGTCTAAAGCATAGAAGAATAGATTTTGAACATTGATGATGCAAAGATCAATTGATGAAGATTTCAGAGCCATCTCTAGAATAGAGCTTAACTCTCGAAATTCTAGGTTAGATTGCCAAGACGTCGGTCAAGTATAATTTTTGAGGGTCATCTCCATAACAAAGCTTGATCCTTAGGAATCCAGGTTAGATTGCCCCGATACCTAATAGATTAAGGTTTTGAGAATCATCTCCAGAATGAAGCTTGATCCTCAGGGATCTGAGTTAGATTGCTCAAATACCTAATAGATTGATATCTTTCAAAAGACTATCCCTAGAATGAGGCTCAACCTTCAGGAGTCAGAGTTAGATTGACCCGACCTATCCATAAAAAGATGGTCAAATAGAGATTTTTAGGACTATCTTCAGAAAGAAGCAAAGTCCTCCAATATCTAGGTTAGATTGCCTAGACACTAGTTAGATTGAGTTTCAAATTTTTCTGCAGAATGGAGCTTGATTTTCAAGAGTCAGGGTTAGATTGCCCTAATTCCCAATAGGTGAGGTTTTCGAGAACCATCTCCAGAACTGAGCTTAATCCTCAGGGACCAAAGCTAGATTGCTTAGATACAAAAATGATGAGATTTTAAGAATCATCTCCAAAATGAAGCTTGATTCTCAAGGATCTGGGTTAGATTGCCCCAATACCTGATAGGTGATAAGATGTAACGAACAGAGATGCCCTTAGTCATTCAAAGTTGTGGAACACCCTGTTCTGACTATGAGGTATGAAAAACTAAACATGCCCCAAGTGATGAGATGTCCCTAGCAAGGAGGACTTTTGAATTCAGATTGGATTGATTGAAATAGATTCAATGATGTAATCATCCTGCCTCCTTGGGAGTGAAATAGAAAGATGACATAGCATAATGGTGATTGAGAGTGAGAAATCGCATAGAGATATGCAAGAAGAACATGGAATAGATTATGGATGAATTCAGAAGATGCAGAATCAATTTTGAGCAATTTTGAGGTCTAGTTGACCAAGTTTGACTAGGGTTGACCAGAGTTGACCAAAATTGACGTTTGATGAAAAGAGTCAAAGATTTGAGAAAATGTTGATTAGATATGATTCTGACAAGAAAGCGATGTCAGGAAGTCGACTACACAAGCGTTCGATCGTGTCAGTCCCAAAAATTTTACAATGCAATTTTGAGCTATATAGAAGTGTCAGAGTTTGATTTTGATCACGAAAATGGATCAATTTTGAAAATTAGTTTCCAGTTCAAAGCATTTGGAATTGAAGAATGAGAGCGAGGATCAAACACTTGGGTAGTAGTGATGAAGCCAGGATGCTGAAGAAGAACTCCTCAATGTACAAATCTAGTAGAACGCAATGAAGTGAGCATTGAATTGATGTCAATGTGCAAGTCTAGAATGAAAATGTAATCCTCTTCTAGATGCAATACCTAGGACATGGTTATGAGACCTATCGTATAATTATCATCATTGAGAATTTTTGGAACATCAGAGTTGGTTCCACTGCAACCATAAGATTATGAATATGACTGTCATCGGATAAGATGTAGGAAACAAACGTAAGCACAAAGCCACCAAAGCCAAGATGACTTGAACATTGTTTCCAGTTGATGTTGCAAGAGTACACCAATATTGAGGAATTCAAAGACAAGATAACCATGAGTGTGATCGTGCATAAACAAACAGAGAAATAATAGTCAAGGAGATAGTTTCGATCTCACCTTGGCATATAAATAAACAAGATCGATGGATGTGAAGCTTTTCCACCTTAATGCAGGAGCTCTTATCACATACACCCTATTTATTTGACATTGCTGGATCATCGGGACTACACCAACAAGTAGTAGACAAAGAAAATATCAATGAAATCCATGAGAATAGACAACATACAAAGAAAGATTCAATCATAGCTCAACCAGTTTCAAAGTTTTTGAATATGTATGTGTATAGGGGTGTTGAAAAACATTGTTGTGCTTGTGAGTGCATTGTGTTTGATTGTCATCGATAGATGTTTATGTTACGATATCCAATGTGTGTTGAAAAACATAGATGTGTCCAAAGATAGTGTTGAGAAACACTATTTTAATTGGGGTGTTGAGAAACACCAGTTCATGTCAGTAGAGTGTTGTCCTTTAGAACTGATAAGATTACTAACCAAAGATGTGATCAAAGTGGGGACTCATGTCCCTAGTATCAGTGATTGACTTGACGTATGTTGCGAGAACAAACTAGATTTGGTTTCCCCCAAGCGTATGATCAGTTTCAAGTCAGTAGGGTTCGCAGAGGAACCAAAGTGTCACGAAAGTGACTAAAATCTATGTACAACTAAAGAAAAGAATGCCAAGACCGAGTATCGATAGATAGAGCATTTGAGTATAACTCCAACTGTAACGAATGTGAGAAATCTTAATAGTATGGCGATAGTAGATAGACATAGTGAGAACCACTAGTGACTGACGCAAGAGAGATTCTTGAGTGAAGAGATCATAGTAATAGCTAGGCATCAATAGGCAGACATAGTGAGAACCACTGGTGACTGGTGCGAGAGAGATTCTCAAGGAAGGAGATCTCAGTATAAGCAAAGAAACTATAGGCAGACGCAGTGGGAACCATTGGTGACTGTCGTGAAGTAGATACCAAAAGGTGAAAGGAAAATTCCCCCTAGACCAGAAGGGTTGCCCCTAGAGTACGACAATCTTCAATCCATGTAAGTTGGTGTCTTGAAGGTAACTAAGAGCATGTTGACTCCCAGGAATCTAGGTTAGATTGCCTAGATACCAGAATGTTTATCGCCTTTCAAAAGACTATCCCCAGAATGAGGGTCAATCTTCAAGAGTTAGGGTTAGATTTCCCCGATACCTATTGATTGAAAGATAGTCAATAGAGATTTTTTATTGGTTGATGCATCAAAGTGCCTATTTCTAGGTTTTCACCAAGATGATCATTTTTTCAGGACTTTTTATGATTTTTAGAGATTTTGCAATTTTTTGTCTTTTGTAGATTATTGATCTCAAGCAAGATCTTGGTTTTCCCCAATGTCTAGCAAGGTGTAGGATATTGTAGATGGATTAGAAAGGTGATGTATGAGATGAATAGACAATGATGGATGAAGAGGGTGAATGTGACCCTCAAGGACACTCTCTTCAAGATTACCCAAGCTAGGGAAAAATTAATATAGCAATGTAGGCTCATGGAGCGATGTTGTATAACATTTAGGGTAATGACCTGATGTCATGAAAAGTATGTGGTTGAAAAGAGTGGACATGTCAACAGACTTCTAAGAACTTTTTTTTCAATTTTGATCAAGACCAAGGGGTCAATTTCATAGGATAGGATAAGCTATGATCAGGATAAAGGTTGATGGAGGTATAAGTGCATGTTTTGGATTATGATAGGAATGCACAGAGATAGAAAGGATAGGCTTGGGATAAGAAAGATTACAATAGGGTAGCATGCATGAGAGAAAGTAAATAGTCTGATGGAAGGGATCATGAATGTCAGGATACATGATGCTCATGGATAGGTTCTACCTTGTCAAGATCAGCAAAAGGAACACGGATGTTCATGAGCTAGCTAGATGTAAGATATGATGGGAGAAGATGACATGGAAGGAACTTTCCCCCAAGTGAAGAGTGCAAGTAGTAGGAATTACGCATGACACCTATTTTCCAGGTTTTCATCATGGTACTTATCCAAGGTGCCACAAGAAGTGGTTTTCACCATAGGACAAATTGATTTATCTTTACTTTTGCTACCAAGGTGCCTATTTACCAGGTTTTCACCAAGGCACTTTTTATTTTTTTCATCTTTTTTATTTTATGGAGGAACTTAAGCTTCTAGCTCTTTAGATAGTGATCCTTTGAAAGATATGCTATAATAGGCCAAGGTCACTAAAAGTATGCTCACAGATGCTGATAGGGTGATGGTAAAGAAGATTGATATGGAGGATAAGGGAGATGGTAGTCAAGGATTTTTGAGATGGATTAGATGAGAGGAATAGTAGGAATATGAGATGGATGCGTAGGAGGTAGGTGCAGGATATTGGATAGGGTATTGAAAAGTTTGTGTAGGCAAGATCAACATCAACACACATCTTGAAGGACGGTGGAATGATAGAGGAAAAGTGTGTGAAATGGATTTAGGTTTTGATATGGATCTTGG
>MU223745.1:87799-105285 GCA_018584345.1 Thuja plicata
CAAGGATCATGAGATGGTGTACAAAGGATACTTTGCTCTTGATTTTTAATAGGTTCCTTAGAGATGGTGGAAAGGATATCTTGATCTTTCTTGGGAGATGGATAAGATATAGGAGATGTAAGAGTTTATTTTGAGAAGAAGTGGAAGGGGATGATAAAATCATCATGAGACTCTTTAGATGTGTGACTTTGGTCAACCATTGGATAAGGATGGATGGTGTCTTGATCTTGATCATTGTTGATATTTGTTTCTTCGCACATTAGATTTCCCTCTTGACATGGAGCCAATTATATGGATGAGGTGGGAGTTTTGATATGCCTGAGGGATTCTTGAAAGGCTAATGGATTATCATTTTGAGTAGGCATGATAAGCATTGAAGCACATGGAAGCTTGGGGTCTATGATCTTTAGAGCCTGAGAAAGACTTGCATCTATATGTTGATTAGCTTGGATCTCTTTTAAAAGGTATTCCTTGAGATTAAACATAGTCGTCAGTAGGCTCAGTTCTTGATAGAGATGGGGAAGCTTTAGGAGATGGAGGAATAGTGGAAGAAGTAGATGGGATATGTGAACCATTGCTAGACATGGATTCCTGATATTGATCATGCTTGAGATTAGTATCTTCACTAGATGATACATTAGGATTTTCCACTTCAATTATGCCATCATCTATGAGATCTTGGATTTTATGTTTTAACTCCATGTAATATGAATTTTTATGCTTGTTATGTCGATGATATGCACAATAGGGATGCAAGAATCTAAATCCACATGATGTGGCTTGAGGCAATGTGATGAGATTATGCTCAAGAAGTGCTTCCAATGCTGATGTATAAGATTGTCCCAAAGGAGTAAATATTCTCTCTAAAGGATAATTAGATGCTTCTTGACTTGCAATATCCTTCTTTTGTGGATAGAATACTTTCATCTAATTCCGTCGTAGTTTCCTCTACATTCTCTTGATCAAAGATAGGATGAGCATAAAAATGTTCTTGATCAAAGATGGGGTTGTCATAAAACTGTTCTTGATCAAAGATGGGATTGTCATAAATTTGTTATTGATCAAATATGGGATTGTCATACCAAGATTTATCCATGTTGGAAGGAAGTGTGGAGATGTGAGAATCATGATCAAATAGAAAAGGACAGGTTGATCTTAATGAGGATTCATTGAATGAAGTATCATTTTCCTTCTTGTTCAATTCCTAAAGTTTAGATTTCAAAGATTCAAGCTGTTTGAATAAAGTTGCCATAAGAATCTCTTCTTTTCTTTTAGACATTGTAAGATTATCTTGATGTGTTTTCTTAGAATATTGAAGAGAAGGTGTGATGAATCAATTGATTGACTGACAGGTGCTGAGGTGATATCTAAAGTGCTAATTAGGTCCAAGACCAAAGGACAAAGGAGATAATGTCCAACTGAGATAGAGATAGAAATGACTCTGATCTTGAGTCAAGGTTGATGAACCTACTTTCACAACTCAGGATAAGGATAGTGCAGACAAATATGATAAGATAACAAGTCACTTGGACTAGCACAACAAAGTCAAATTTCAAAATAACAACAAGTGAGACTATCAACAGATTGCAGTCAAAGACAAACTAGTGATGATGTTGATGAAAGAATGGATTTGTGATAATTCAGACAGAACCTTCACAGCATAATACAAAATTGGACAACAATGTGATAGATTTCTAGAGTTCCTTAAAATGACTTCTACTTTGCACAAGCATAAATAATTTGATTCACTTGACCGACACAGTGATGATACCTAAAGTGTTATCCAAGTCCATGACTAAAGAGACCAAGAGATAAAGGTCCAACTGAGAAGGATATAGCAAAAGAATTCTATCTTGAGTCAAGTTTAACGAACCTGTTCTCACAACTTAGAACAAGGACAGTGCAGACAAAGATGATAAGATTGAACAAAGGACTCAGTCAATTGGACAAGTGTAACAACATCATATTTAAAGATAGCGATAGGTTAGACTAACAACAGATTGCAGTTGCATGTGAACAAGCATAAGCGTTATGACAGTGCAAATTTTAGAATAGACTAAATGCAGTAGGATAGACTAATGAAAGACCAAGTTTTGACAATTTTTTGAAACAAATTTGACATAGTTTCGACAAAGTTTTGGCAGAGTTTTAGACAGACAAGATAAGATAAGCAAATATCCAAAGTTTACAGTTTTCTAGATCATTTGATTATCATTGTTGTTTCAGTAAACACTCATGCAAAACACATCATGGAGATTGTTTGTTGTAAAAAAAATAATAGACACACCACAATCCTAGGTAAGCTAGGGGAATATCTGTTGAATTCTCACTTGAACTGAAGTTCAACCACACCTACTCATAGCGAACAACTTAGAAGCTTGGAGGCACGGGCTCCTCCTTATAGTGCACTCACTGCTCAGGCACACCAAGCTTCGAATCCCAAGAGAATCACTTTCGAAAGGACTATTGTCTCTACTAAGAGCCGTGAAAATGTGGGATGTCTTAGTCGGTCTCTGACCTTCCACACCAATAGATAGAGGGTTTTTGGTCACTAAAACAAAGTTTGTAGTCAAGGGCATCCATTTAGGTGGTTGTGATCAAGTCATTTTCCCAATAAAGGGGGCTCTCCTAATCCTTTCAAAGCAAGGTTTTCGCCTTAATAATGTAGGGAATTTAACGCACCAATAGGGTACTAGAGGAGATTTTGGTTGCCACAATGAATTCACACCTGTCCATTGTGAGACTAATCACAATGACAATTTTTATATACAGGTTCGGAAGGGCTTGGTTTTAGCCTGTTACTGGTAGGGCAATCCACTCTCACTGGCTTTATTAAAGCACTCGGGAGGTAGCCATGCTAAAAGAATTATATGAGTTTCTCTTACACCCAAGATCCACAAAGGCAAGGGGAGAGGATATGTTCATATAATTCTTAGGACTACAATCTAAAAGACACTTCAAACACATAAGAAAATGACAATAATGTTTCTGGATTTTTTATCATCCCAAAAGGGCAAGAGCATAGTTTCTTGACATCATTTCCATTCCTAAAAATATCAAATAGAAGTTCATTTTAGAATTCTTGCATGTGGGTTCCTATTTTAATAAAACAAAAAAAAATGCAAGCACAATGTTTAACACGCTATCGATCAAGGCAACCTGCAAGACGATTCGTTAGTAGTCTTTATTTTTAGTCTTCTTTTCAAATGTCTTGCAAACCACTGTTAGGCTGTAATCAATAAGATAAGTTAGAGAACAACAAAGCCCAAAACTTGTCAACATTACAAAAATCAGAAAATCATAAATCTGATTGCATATTCAGAAAGTAGATAAAAAATCACGCACTTTCAAAAAAATTGCACTCAAAAATATTACCGTATGAGCCTATATGAGGCTTTGGAAGCTGCAAAATAGAGGATTAGACAGGTACAGTGATTAAAACCTGCCATTTATGATAAATTTGTGACAAAAATCCATAAATTAAGAAAAATTCAAAAAAAATTTGACAGTTCTACCCAAAATTTAAAAAAAAATTGCACTAAATTTGGACCTAAAATGAGCAAGATATGATCGTTTAAAGTTAGACTGCAAATTCAAAAAGCTCAATGGTGAAGACTAAAGATTTTTCAAACCCTACTGATGTCATCAACCTATGAGTTTAAATTTCACGGTTTCGTGGCTGTCTCAGAAGGTCATGTAGGATGATGGTTTGACGACCGTCAAATTTAACATAGTGAAAAAATCTAATTTTTTTCTAGATATTTTTTTAAAATCTGCCTCAAGCTGCATGCAGAGATGATAAAAAGTCTGCCTCAATTTCCATGCAAAAGGGTCGTATGCACTGCTTGGGAAAAAAATTTGCCATAGATGTGACTTTCGCTAGATATGGGCGAGTTTACAGTCATTTTCAACCAAAACGATGTTCCGAACGCAATGGGGCAGTCAGATTTGGCTTAAAAGGAGAGCTTAAAAGTTGTTGAGAGAATAAAAAATAGAAGATAGAAGGAATTTTCAAACTTGCTCCACTCTAAAACAAAGATGAAATGCGTTGTTTTACTTGCAAAATCAAAGTACAAACGTGATCCTGAGATTTTCAAAACTAATTCAAATGTGATGACAAAAAAAGATGTTCTGCCCCACGGTGGGCGCCAGAAATGTATACGTTAAATGTGGCCTTCTTATTCAACCATAAATTTCAACATAGTCCTTATTCATCAGCCACATATAGAAGTGAATATGATTTATTCATCTTCCATGCCTATATGATTCGACCTGTTGCCTCCTATCCAGATGGGGTTTTGAATGGCTCTCAGAATGAGAGTCTCACAACCTAGACCAATCCAAGAATGGAGGATTTTTCTCCATGAATGCAATGCAAGATTAATCTAAGAATGAAATATGAAAGATTAATCTAAATGAGATTAAACTGTGAGATGATTTGAAAGAGATTGCAATGCAAGATTAATCTAAGAAAATGAAACTCATCTATTGCAAATGAGAGCTTAATGTAAATGAGATTATGAACTATAAAATGGAGCAACAATTTGCTATTCTAAAAATGCATATACTTGAATGAGAAATGAGAGTTCTTTTATAGATTGAGAGTCTGCTTAGAATAGAAAGTTTCCTTTTGAATAAAAATAGATAAAAAACCAACTTAGATTAGCAAGTTTTCTTTTAAAAGAAAACAATGAACTATTTTCTCTTTGTTTTTAACTATTTTCTTTCTTGATTTTAACTGTTTTTTCTCTTTAAAGCACAGTTAATTCAAAGTTTCTATTTCTGAACAGGAGAGAAGATTTTTGAGAGAACATTTAATTAAATAAATAGAATATGACCTCATAAATATATTTTCTCAATTATTTGAATAATTAAATTAAATTTTTCAAATAAGGATATTTATTTAATAATTCAATATTATTTAATTCCTTTTTATGTGTTTTAGCTAAAAGGGGTGAATTTAATTTAATTAAAGTGCTAGGAATTTATAATTAAATTAATTCAATCATAGGGTTTATTTAGCTAATTGATATTGATATTTAGGAATTAAATATAATGTATGATTAATGCAGATTTAGGATTTTTTGCATTTGACACCTAGGTCGAGTAGAGTCAGTCAAAACTTAGAATTTCCTAGTACAATAGGACTTTGATGATCCAGAAGAATGACAAATGCAACAAATTTGGTTAGGGTTGCAAGATGCCAATTTTGGGGTGTTACACATACTTTACCTCTTCATCTGTAATATCATTTATAGACTTCACATAAAAATCCCGCTTAGATTTTGTCAATCTGATCACTTCTTATTTAGGAATGGTACAAAGAATGGGTACACCACTAGTTGTGCATATACGAGTTGCAACATGGATTTCTTGCTTTGTGATTTTATGTGTTTGATATAGCCACATGAAATGGTCATGAATTATGCTTAGAACATACCTAACCTAGTCATCTTCAAATTCATAGGGATAATTAACTCAATGATGAAAACCTTTATCGGTGATGCATTTATGCTCATCCTTCATGATGCAGAGGGGCTAAGGACTCTAGAGTTTTCTTCACTCAATTTGCTTCCTTCTCTCTACTAACCATCCAATGGCTACTTCTTTTTGGATTCCTTCCCAATTAGGATCTCCAAGACCCTCTCAATCAACTTCTCCTCCAAGGTATAGTTGATCTTTGGAAGATTCCAAAGTTTCTAGGCTCAACTAGTCCAACTAGTTCTCCAAATGCCTAGATTTCTTCACTAGATCCACTCCTAGAAATCCTAACCCCTGCTTAGGATATTCACATACATCCTCCAAGATTCCTATCAATCTTCTTCACCCATCCTAGGTCATTCTTAACTCTTTCCAATACTTCAAGACCCTTTACCAATCCAATTGGTCACTATTTCACTAGGAGGCCTAATCGCCAATTCCCTAGTAAGTCTAAATTCACTATTTTTGGGTTATTGTTCCCAATTCCTCCAAATGACACCACAAAAGACCTTGAAAATCTTCAAGGTATGAATAACCACTATCAGAATCCAAATTCCTGACCTCTAGATACACCCATGACCCTAATGTCTTGCAGGCCCTAGTTTTTAGCCTATTAATTAGGCCTCTGGACCAGTAAGCATGAAAAATTGTCAAATTGATCTCCAACATTTGATTCACCTCCTTCCACCTTTGAATCCTTTTAGGATACTATCTAGGGCACCTAAAAATGTAGCTATCTTTTTAAAAAGATCATGGGTGCTTCAACCACTTCTTTCTTCTCCCTGTCCTGGCTCACCTGGATTCACCAGTCAGCCATAGGGCTTCCTATTTGGTCTATGAAATCCACTGCAACTGCAAGAAAGAAAAAAATCCTATCTACAAACTCTAACCCTACTTCCCCTATGGTTTCAGACAAATCCATCGGTGGGTTCTTAGGTTAGAGCCATTTCTAACTAAATGGCACTGTGAAGACACTTGCAGACCAATGACCTTCAAAATTTAAAATATTTACACTAAAAACACTTAGAAGAAAAATATCTAATGCATATGGAAGCTAATTGAAACCACTACACCCCCATGGGGTCCGATCACCTATGCCAATCCGTACACAGTTGTACAGTAGTAAAAAGAGAATGCAGATTAAAAGAAAATAGCTGTAGACATCCGTACAAAAGTGCCAAGAATACTTGTTGCAATCCAAAATTTCATTAATCCCTTCTAAACATTAAATCCATGCTCATATACTAAGCATGGGGTAGTTACAACTAATCTAACTACATTTTTCAATTTCTTGCAAAAGTTGCTCGAGCAACTTTCAAAGTTGCTAGCAACTTTTTGCACCTTGAGCATTTTGACTTTCCTTGTCAACTCGTTGGGTGAGTTTGACTTTGATGACCCTAGATAGGATATTTAGGGTCCTAAAACATCCCTCAAACCCACATTACACTAAAATATCAACTTTTCACTATTTAAGCCAAAATGACCCTAAAACTCCTAATGAGCACAATGGCTCTTACAAACATGGAGTTAACTCATCATTACATCCAACCCATTGGAAATTATTTCAAACCACAAGAAAACATCTAAGACAACCCTAAAACACACCAAAACATCAAATAGGGAGGTGCCCTACACCATACTCCCCAGGACAAAATAACTCAAGTCAATTGAGTTAGGAGGTCTTCAATGGTGACCCCATGTTTTAGAATGTCTAGCTCTGTCATCCAAGTGGCCTCAACTTCAGGTATTCCCTACCACTTGATGAGGTAATCCTTTCAGTTACCCTTACTTTTATTCTTTATCACTTTAGAATCCAATACACTTTCCAATTTTAGGGGCATTGGGGTAGGTAAGTCTTTCACCCAATCATCATCCTCTAAGTTTGCAAGAGTAGACTAACCTGTGTCTAAAGATGATCCCTTATAAGGGTACAAGTCAAAAAAATTGAAAATGGGTGAAATCCCCAAATTGGGAGGAAACTCCACTTCATAGGCATTCTTTCCATACTTATGAAAAATCTCCAGTGGCCCTATCTCCTTCATGAGTAGTTTAGCTGGCTAGCCTTTAGGTAGCCTCTCCTTCCTAAGATAGGCAAGTACTAAATCCCCTACCTTGAACTGAAAGTCCCTTCTGGTCTGATCAAATTTGGATTTGTACTTTTCCACTTGCTTTTGTAAAGTCTTATTGACTTGATCATGAAGCTCCTTCATCTATTCTACAAATGACTCTCCTTGTGCACTCCTCTTTTCCTTCAAACTGAGATCCCTCAACTCCAAGATCCCTCTAGGATTGACCCCATATACTATCTCAAAGGGGCTCTTACCTATACTCCTATTAATGGAGTCATTATAGGCAAACTCTACTTTCCCTATGATGTGATCTCATGACTGTCCATGTTGTTTAGTCAAACACCTTAGAAAGTTCCCAAGTGACATGTTGACTACCTCCGTTTGTCCATCTGATTGTGGATGGTAGGCTAAAGAGAAAGATGAGTTTGTTCTAAGAATCTTCCATAGGGTCCTCCAAAATTGACCCACAAACTTACTATCTCTATCACTTACAATATTCAGAGGCAATCCATGAATCCTTACAATGTCCCTAAAGAATAGATCTGCAATTTGAGAAGCATCATTTGTTTTCTTGCATGGAATGAAGTGTGCCATTTTGCTAAAACAATCCACCAACACAAACACACTGTCATGACCCCTAGATGTCTTTAATAACCCCAAAACAAAATCCATACTAAGACACTCCCAAGGTCTTTGGGGTATGGATAGGGGTTGGTACAGCCTACTATTATTGCTTTGTCCTTTTCCCTGTGACAAATCTGACATTGTTTTACAAATCTCCTCACATCTGATTGTAACTTAGGCCAATAGTAGTGCCTATTCACTTGATCCAATGTCTTATCCACTCCAAAGTGTCCCCCAAGCTGCCTTTCTATTTCTCCTTCACAATGTTTTCCCTCATTGAGAATTAAGGAATACACTTAAGATGTCCTTTAAACAATAAGCCTTCCTACAACATAAACTCATTGAAATCCACTTTGAAACCCTGCTAAAACTTCACACATGCTTCATAGGCTTCTCTTAAATGTTTTTCCTCCTTGTGAGTACTCTTCTACTAAGAGCATCTACAACCTTGTTTCTAATCCCCTTCTTGTGCTTTATGACAAAGGTATAATCCTGCAAGGCTTATACCAACTTCAAGTGCCTCTGATTCAATTTTTCTTGTCCATTCAGGAAACTTAGAGCATGGTTATCATTGTAGACCACAAACTCCCTAGGTAATAGGTAGTGTATCTAATTCTTAAGGGCTTGTACCATAGCATATAACTCCAAATCATAGGTGGAGTACTTTTGTTTAGCCTCATTCAACTTTTCTGAGAAGAAAGCCGCATGATGTCCCTCTTGGCTTAGCACTACTCCAATAGCCAACTTGCTACCATCACACTCTACCAAAAATAATTGATTGAAATTAGGGAACCTAAGAGTAGGTAGCTCTACAATCCTCTTCTTTATTTTTCAAACCCTTGGTTTTCTGCCACAGTCCACTCAAACTTACATTTGATTCCACCTTTTATGGTGTTAAGAATAGGGGCACACACATGACAAAAATTTCTCACAAGTTTCCTATAGTAGGAGGCCAACCCATGGAAACTCCTAAAATCCCCTATGGACCTAGGTGCAGGCCACTTCAATATTGACTTAACCTTTTCAAGATCAATCTTCATGCACCCATTAGCAACTACAAAACCAAGGTAAACTAGTTCGGTTTTTAGAAACTCATAATTTTCTTGATTTATCATCAACTACTCTTGATGTAGCTTCCTCAAGAGCATCTCCAAATGCTTCATGTGCTCCTCCTTGGACCTGCTAAAGATCAAAATATCACCAAGGTAAACTATTACAAACTTACCAATGAACTTTGTTAACACTTCATTCATGAGCCTCATGAATGTGCTAGGTGCATTACTTAGGCCAAAGGGAATTACTAGCCACTCATACAACCCTTCATTGGTCTTGAAGGCTTTCTTCCACTCATCACTAGGCCTCACTCTTATCTAATGGTATCCTGACTTCAAATCCACCTAGGAAAAGTAACAAGAACCTCCCAAATTTTCCATCAAATTTTCTATTCAGGGCATTGGAAACCTATACCTGATTGTGATCTTGTTTATAGCCCTGGAGTCCATACAAATCCTCCATTTTCCATCCTTCTTGGGTGCAAGTAATATAGGTACAAAACATGGGCTTAAGTTCTTCCGTATCAAGCCCTTATCCAATAAATCTTGAATCTGTTTGGCTATCTCTGCATTTTTGACTTGGTGTCATCTTATATGCTGCTTTGTTTGGAAAATTTTCTCCAGGAATGAGGTTAATCTGATGACTCACATCCCTCATAGGTGGTAATGCACTAGGAAAACCATTATCTACTATGTCATGGTATCTTTCCAACAATGCTTGTATCTCTGGTGGAAAACTTACTTTCTCCTTAGTCTCCTCCTTTGGTTTTACCACTACTGCACAATAGACTCCTTTCTCCTTCTTCATGGCTTTTAGAAACTCCTTCCCACTCAATAACATCACATTTTTTCCCACATGCTTCTCCTCATTAGGCTCTGACAAAGGATCCATCTGAAACTTCTTTCCTAGCTTGGTGATCACATAACTATTCTTTTCCCCATCATGTATTGCTTTGACATCATACTTCCATGGACATCCTAGAAGAATATGACATGCATCCATAGGAAGTATGTCACATAGGACCTTGTCCTTATACTCTTTAATCTCAGACTCAACCATAGTTTGTTCATATACCACTATTTGTTGACCCTTATTCAACCATGAAACCTTATAGGGTGTGGTATGAGGTATCCTTCTCAGTTTCAATTTGTCCACCATCTCTATGGATACAATATTCTTAGTGGATCTAGAGTCCACTATCACTTTGCAAATCTTCCCATGAGACCTAAAAGTTGTCTTAAACAAATTCTTTCTTTGAGGTGGCTCTATAGTGCTAGGCACTTTCAACAAAGTTCTTATTAGCTTCAAGTTCTCTCCATCCAATACTGGCCCTGCCTTGGAAATGTGTGTCATCCTCTTGTACCAACTGTTTCCTTCTATCCCCTATTGAAGATGAGGAAGTCTTTTTAGGACACTTGCTCATTGTGTGACCCACTTGGTTGCAGTTATAACATCTGCCAGTGAAGATATAATTGGATCTTCCTTGGGACTTAAATCTTCCTCTAGGAGGCCCTCTTCCTTTGTACCCTCCTCTCTAAAAAGATCCCCTAAACTGATTTCCCCCCACTGTTATCCATAGACTGATTATCTTCTTGTCTATTAGGGATCTTTCCTCTACCCAAGTTACTCCTTCCTCTCTAAAAACCTCTATTGTTGTTACCACCTCTCCCCCTTTGATGGAAGTCATTCCCCCTTCTAGCCTTATCCTCTACTCTCAAGGCCAATTAGAAACATTTGTGCATACTATCAGGAGCCATCATGCTAATCTCATCTTGTATCCCTTGTCTCAACCCATTGAGATACCTTGCCACCTTCTCCATTTATTCTTCTAGTCTTCTTTCCCTTAGGCTACACTTGTGAAACTTCTCAGTGTAAGCATTCACTGTCATCTCCTTTTTTCTTCAATTCTACAACTTTTGATACATCTGTATCTCATAATCAGTAGCCAGAATTGTGCCCTCAATCTAATTTTCATTCTCTCCCAAGAAAAAATATTTTTCTTTCCATTGGTTTCCCTATCATCCTACATCATGTTCCACCACACCAATGCAAATCCCTTGAGTCTGGCCTTAGCATGGCTAACCCTCTTCTCCTCTGAGATTTCTTTATAATCAAATTGGTTTTCAATGGCTTCAAGCCAATCCAACAACTCTTCTCCATTCAGGATGCCACAGTAATAGGGTATATGTTCCATACTATCCTTGTTTAGGGACTTAAAGGTATCTAAGAATACCTTTTGTTATTTATCCATCTCAGGTTCCTTCCCTTTGTTTGATGAATCTTCTGTCTCACTTTCATCATCTCCATCACTCTCATCTCCCCATTTAATGATCTTCTTTTTTACCTTTGTCTCGGACACACTAGCCTTCTCCAAGAGGCCCTGAACCAATTCCACTATGGAATCCCTACTCATTGCCTTAGGAGGCATGATTTCAACCTCTTGACTCTCTTTCCACTTCAAACATACACAAAATTCAAAAAAAAATGCTTTGATACCACTCTGATGCAGAGGGGCTTAGGACTCTAGAGTTTTCTCCACTCAATTTGCTTCCTTCTCTCGTAACCATCCAATGGTTACTTCTTTTTAGATTCCTTCCCAATTAGGATCTCCAAGACCCTCTCAATCAACTTCTCCTCCAAGGTATAGTTGATCTTTGGAAAATTCCAAAGTTTCTAGGCTCAACTAGTCCAACTAGTTCCCCAAATGCCTATATTTCTTCACTAGATCCACTCCTAGAAATCCTAACCCCTACTTAGGTTCTTCACATATATCCTCCAAAATTCCTATCAATCTTCTTCACCCGTCCCATGTCATTCTTAACTCTTTCCAATACTTCAAGACCCTTTACCAATCCAATTGGTCACTATTTCACTAGGAGGCCTAATTGACAATTCCCTAATAGGTCTAAATTCACTATTTTTGGGCTATTGTTCCCAATTCCTCCAAATGACACCACAAAAGACCTTGAAAATATTCAAGGTATCAACAACCACTATCAGAATCCAAATTCCTGACCTCTAGATACACACACAACCCTAGTTTCTTGCAGGCCCTAGTTTTTAGCCTATTAATTAGGTCTTTGAACCAGTCAGTATAAAAAATTGTCAAATTGATCTCCAACATTTGATTCACCTCCTTCCACCTTTGAATCATTTTAGGAGACTATCTAGGGCACCTAAAAATGCCACTAAGCCTTTTTCAAAAGATCATGGGTGCTCGAACCACTTCTTTCTTCTCCCTGTCCTAGCTCACCTGGATTCACCAGTCAGCCATAGGGCTTCCTATTTGGTCTATGAAATTCACTAAAACTATAGGAAAGAAAAAAAATCCCATCTATAGACTCTAACCCTACTTCCCCCATGGTTTTAGACAAATCCACCGGTGGGTTCTTAGGTTAGAGCCATTTCTAACTAAATGGCATTATGAAGACACTTGCAGACCAGTGACCTTCAAAATTCAAAAGCTTTACACTACAAACACCTAGAAGAAAACTATCTACTACATATGGAAGCTAATTGAAACCACTACACCCCCATGGGGTCCGATCACCTATGCCAATCTGTACATAGCCGTACAGTAGCAAAAAGAGAATGCAGATAACAAGAAAATAGTTGCAGACATCCTTACAGAAATGCCAAAAATAATTGTTGCAATCCAAAATTTCATTAACCCCTTCCAAACATCAAATCCATGCTCATATACTAAGCATGGGGTAGTTACAACTGATCTAACTACATTTTGCAATTTCTTACAAACGTTGCTCGACAACTTTTTGCACCTTGAGCATTTTGACTTTCCTTAACAACTCAATGGGTGAGTTTGACTTTGATGACCCTATATAGGATATTTAGGGTCCTAAAACTCCCCTCAAACCCACATTACACTAAAATATCAACTTTTCACTATTTAAGCCAAAATGACCCTAAAACTCCTAATGAGCACTATGACTCTTACAAACATGGAGTTAACTCATCATTGCATCCAACCCATTGGACTTTATTTCAAACCACACACAAACATCTAAGAAAACCCTAAAACACACCAAAACATAAAATAGGGAGGTTCCCTACACCACTTCAACACTAATTTATCATCACATAACTTCTTATATTCTTTATATATTTCTCCTGATCCTAGGTCTTCTAACTTGCAATGAATGAATTCTCTAACATCCTCTATATGCATAACACCTTAGGGCATGCTAGTTAGGGCACTCGGTGGGTCATTTTATATTGATTTGAGTGAATGTTTCTGAGAATTTGGGTGTTTCCTCTTAGTAATATCAATTAACTTAGGAGTAGCCATCTCAAATTTTCAACCACAAATGTAAATATCAGATAAATACCTCAAACAGTTCACAACTAGGGTTCTTTCTGAAGAACATGACAACAACCGATTGATTTGATATTCTAAGTCAACATAAAAAATCTCACCTTATTGCATGGATCTCATCAAATGGCTCAAAAAATGCTACTTTCACTTCACAATAAATTTCAAAATGTGCAAGTGAAAATGAAATCCAAAATAGCCTTTTTATCTACCTTCACAAATGTATATTAAATGCACTTACTGATAGAACTTACCTTTTCACCGATTGTCCCAAAAACTCATTACCAATGATCAAAACAGCATGTAATTTATTAAAGCTTCATAGTACACTCCAAAAGACCTTATTTCATCTTAAAATTTTGATAGATCTTACCATACACCTATAGGGGGTTTTAAAATGGATTCAACAATACTTGCTCCCCCTAATCACATGAAGGCTTAGTTTGATAATGAACTCTCCACACTTGATGGAGATGTGGATCCCTCTAATGTCTTACTATCTTCCTTCTTATTCTAATTTTTGTGCATCTCTTTCTAGATCTCTTCTACATTCACAATCTTCTTTTCTTTCTGGTTGATTCACTAGTTTATCGATTGGTTCCTTAACCTGTATTTCCTTGCTAGATGTCAAATCTTGTGACAATGAAAACATGTCATACCAGTTGATTTCCATGGTCTAGCATTACCTCTTTCAGACCTCATTCTACAATTCACTACCATATCTCCATAGTTACCACAGATTGAGCATGTGACATTTAATTGCATTTCCCTTTGGTAAGGTCTCTCCCGGTTCACTGGTAACCTTTAATTGTTCACTCTTGACCTGAACTCATCATCTTTGTGACCATACTTGTTGCATTTGTAATAGTAACCATCAAATCTACTAGATCTACTACTAGATATAGATCTACAATCATGAGCATTATGACCATACTTATTGTAGTTGTAGCAATATCCATCAAAAGTGCTAGTTCTATTTGCATACATGCTTTTACATAAATCAAGTAGTATGACCTACCTTATGACAATTGAAACATACAGGTTTGTAAGATTTCTTACCAAAATTTCTTTGTGTTACCTTTGGTGGAGACTTTCATTCTTGCTTGATCTCCTTTGTTTAGACAATTTATCAATGTACTCTTGACTCTCACTTAATTGTTCAACAAGATCTTGTCTTTCAGCTCTTGATTGCTTTAGTTGTTTCTTCAAATCATTAATGACCATCTCAACTTCTTTAAGTTTCATCTTGTGATTAAAAAACCCGTGCATATTCGCCTTAAGGATCCTCCCTAAGATGTGGTGTAGGAGCACCTTAAGGTCTTGGATAGATCTTTGAAACATATTGGATTCTAGGTTGGTTTGGCCAACCACTAGTTAATAAGGACTAAGATATAAAGTCCCAACTTTGTTTGGTGTCTGTCTAGAGTCAGAGGTGATTAGGGTTTAATGTTTGATGAGGTCAAATAGAAATTAAGTGTTTAAGTCCTAAGAAGTCAACTCAATGGTCAAACTTGGGATGAGATCCCAAAATGGAGTGGAAAATAGTATTTTGGTGTTTTTAGGTGTTTGAAGGTCTTAGATAATGATTTGAAGTCAATTTGTGTCATTTGGCTCAATGGTTTGATGAAATGCTCAAAAATGTAAAAGTTGCTCATGACAACTTTTCAATTTTGAAAAGTTGTCATGATAACATTTCCTATAATTTAAGAAAGGGCTTTAATGATGCCTAATTATTGACATGAGGGTCCATACATGTGGGAATAAGGTATATAAGGTGGCCTAAACCCTAATATGGTAGTTAGTGATCATTTTGTAAGGACTGAGTATTGCTAAAGAGGAGTTTTAGCTATTTTTCTATAACAGAGCTTTGATCCAGGTGTTTAATGGATTGAAAGCTTTGATTTAGTGCATTGATAAAAAAATTTGTGACATGTAGAAACTTCGTGTGGCATTGGTTTATTATTTTAGTGTTACTAGTTAAGCTTTTGTAAATTCTATCATTTCTTCTGGTTCACTGTCTGGTTTTGAGCTAGTCATGTAATTATGCATCCCACTTAAATACCTGTGGTCAAATATTTATGGCCTCTTGGATTCAAGTAGGGGACTCCATGTACAATGTATATATCTTTTGGAGTCATTTTGTGTAGCGGAGTCATTTTTGACACCAATCCCTAGGCGAGTGCTACTGCATTCTAGTTAGGATCTTGGATGAGACAGCAGCAATGAAGCTTGCTAGATGGATTGGATGAATCCAATAAAGTGTGGGAATGTGTAGAGGAGAGGTTCCTTGATAGTTGGATACAAGGAGATGATCTGAGGAGGAGAGTAGATCACCTAGTTCAAGCTAAGAAGGCAGACTGGTGTACATGTTCCCTAAACCCTTAAAAATAGGGGTTTCTTGAAAAGCCTATGTACGGAAATAATGGGAGACTAAAACCTAAGAAATACTAGAGCTTGGGTAGTCACTAGAGGGAATCCATAATTGATTCACAAGGGTGTTAAGGAATTTTGGGAAACAAGAACCCGATTGAAACTAAGATGAAAGATCCATCAAATTGGATCAAGTGTGGTTGAAATTGAAGACATTATTTTTCCATTAGTATACTCAGAAGAGAAACACAGTCAGAAAGAATTACCGGCAAACAATAGGCATCATCGGTGGAACAAAAGCAGTACCAGTGAAATGCAAGCATACCCGAAAGCACAAAGAATTTTGAGAAAAAATACTAAGTATAAATATGACAAGCTTCACTGGCGAACATAAGCATTACCGACAAACACAAGCATTACCGGTAACATAGTTTTCAGAATCAACCCGACAGGAATAGATGAGCATACCCGATGACATGTTCAGAGAAAGGAACACTGATGATCAAGAAAAATGACCATCAGAACCAACAGACAGATCAAGAACCCGCAAATTGTGGATCTGAGTTTTACACGTCGATTAAAGCAATGTAAATCTATTTATAGATTTTATTTTTGTTTTAAATTAGATTAGATGGCCATGCATGATTTATGTAAATGCTTTAAAGCATCCTAATGAATCTAAAGCATATGTAACTACAGATCAAGATCAAGTTGTATATCTTGAATCTAGAGTTAACGTGTAAATGCATGAATCAAGAATTGAGCCTAGATTAGTATCAATAGATGTTTGTGCTCATTTTTATGAACATGAATTCTTAATAATTGATTGCCATGGAGAGAATCTAAGGAGCAGAAGGAAGAATTCATGCAAAGATCACAAATAGAATATATCAGTTATCAAAGAACACACAGAGGCTACCGACGAACAGATAAAGATAATACTCAATCATGGAAGGATAATTAACAGTATTTTTGGAGCTTCATACGATCTGTTTTATCAGCAATTAAAGATTGCATTTATCTTCAAATAAAAGACCTATGTAGTTGCACTCTAACAAGTGTATCACATATAAAATCCTTTTGTAGAAGGTGGACTTAACCGTCCTTTGTAAATCTCTTAACAAAGTGCACACTTAACAGTGTTGCTAAAGCTTCAAACGAAGTAGATCTTAACAGGTCTCCACTATAATACTCCTAACAGGGTAGGTCATCAGAAGTGACCAAATTGTAAGCCTTAATCGGCTCTTCTTATCTGTAGATAGTGAATTTTGTGGGTAACAATCCCCATCGCAGTTTTTACTTCCTTAACAGGATTTTTCTGCGATACCATATCTTGTGTTGTGTGTTATCAAATTTCATGTATGTTTCTTTTACTATTACACATCAAATGGAATGTATGATATGATTTCATATACATAAAGAAAGATGAACAAAATAGATAAGTTGTTTTACAAACTGATGACTAAGGGTTAATGGGCTAACCAAGAAAAGTTTTAGAGGTATTGATTCACCCCTCCCCTCTCAGTACATCATCTCAATACAATTCCAACAATTGGTAT
>MU223745.1:112901-124329 GCA_018584345.1 Thuja plicata
GATGAACAAATAGATAAGTTGTTTTACAAATTGATGACTAAGGGTTAATGGGCTAACCAAGAAAAGTTTTAGAGGTACTGATTCACCCCTCCCCTCTCAGTACATCATCTCAATACAATTCCAATAGAAAGAGACCTAGAAAGGGTCAGGGATCCTATCACTATTTAGGTAGGACAGTTTGGGAGGAAGGTGGTCAAGACAAACCATGGTTGCATAGGAGTATGGGAAGGAAATTAGAGTCAGTTTGAAGTTTTTGGAGAGCTCCAAGGGAGATAGGGGATTAGGGAGTTATCCTCTAGTTAGAGTGGTGATAGAAACCCTAAGAAGACCAATAAGGTCTTAGAAAGATCTAGAAAGCTCTAGGAGTTTGGAGCTCCCCATCAAGATGTTAGGACTATTCAAGGGAAAAAAGGCTCTAATACCAATTGTTAGTCTTAAAGGAACTAAGAGGGGGGGGGGTTTAATCAGTATAGCCACAAATCTAAAAAATGTCTCCAATAGCTTCCACAATAACCAACATGAAAAAAAATACCCTATAGAAGCTTAGCAAATAAAACATTCACACAAAGTAAACTCAAGACATAAGATTTTTCTTATGGAAACCCTTGTAAGAGGGATAAAACCACATGTGGGAAAGATACCCACAAATTTCGTAAGTGCACCACCAAAATCTTCCCTATTAGGAGAAAATACAAATACCCTACTAAGGGTATACCCGCTTAAGAGTATCTTTAGCCTAGTTAGGAGCTAATACAAGTCTTGTTTTACCCCGTTAAAGGATTACAAACTCCTTCTAAGAGTCACCCTATTAGAGGATTTATACTTTAGATCCTGTTAGAGATCCTTCTCACCCTATTAGGAGTGACCTTGTTAAAGGATTGACCTACAAACCTCTTAGGCCTTGCCTTGAGATAGACCCAAGAATGAATGATTTGATTATGATACTTCCTGTTTGACATATCCATTTTAATTTTGATAATAACTCCACCTTAAACATAAACTCTCTTTTATTCAAATTTACAATCACAATCACCTATCGCATCACCAAAACTTAACCTAGTTTTGATTTTATCCTTCTTTTATAATAAATTTTCCAAGTCGGCCTTTTCCAAGAAAAATTGTTTAGCCACCGATATAAAAATAAAATTTGATTATGCCAAGATGCATTGGTTAACTTAATAAAGTCAACACAACATTAACCAAGTCATAAATAAAACATTTACTAACACTTTAAATTGACCAGTTAACTGATCTAATCAAACTCACTCTGCTTGACTTCTGTTCTTCCTACTAGTGTCACTTCAATCCTTAATAACTTTCTCAACTATTCAAGTTAACTGATGCGGTTGTAGATATATCTAGAGATACCTGTGTAGATGTTAAATGCATGACCATACACTTTAACTCAATCTCCAACTCCAAATTCTCTTTCTTGTACGTTGCATATTGTCTTCTTCCCGGTTGACTGAAAAATTAGTCAATTCACCAATTTGATCCTTCAACACCGTCGGTAAAACATATCTCATGCTTCCAATAGATCATGTTTTCAGCAATGAAAACACCACAATACAACCAAATTATCAAAACTCATATCATCTTCACTAAATGCCAACAATATGTAGCTGTTATTTGGTGATTGTTATGAGCTAAAAATATTTGGTTTCTATTAGTTTTGTTATGATTTCTCATGTCTGTTTCTCACAATGTTTTAGGAGTTTAAGGAAAATGTCTTCAATATTATGTGAGTTCAAATTTTTAATTCATCTAGAGTTCACATTGTTTATTCATACTGACAATGTGATGTTTTTTTTAAAGGAACCCGGAGATTCTATGGGTTTGTAAGGCGTGATGGAGAACGCAGGCAAAAATTTGTTTGGGGATGCATTTTTAGCCCTGATATCTCTGCCTTGAACTTTGTCATTGTCAAAAGGGGTAAATATTGATTATTTTTGTATTCAATTATGAAATTTTCAAGTTTTCACTATTATTTAATTTTATGGACGTTTTTGCATCTTCCATTGAAATCTTTATGCAAGAGAAAATTATACTATTGGTCTGACTGACACTGAAAAGCCAAGGATGTGAGGGTCCAAGAGGGCTTCAAAGATTAGAAAATTGTTCAATATTTCCAAGTAGGATGATTCCATAAAGTATGTTAATAGATACTGACAGACTTCTACATCTAAATCAGGTTAAGAAGAGAGCAACATCTCACCTTTTTGTTGGATCTAAACCATCAATTTCTGCATTTGTTTTTGTTGTTTCCTTAATGTTGTTGAGGCTATTGTTTAACATGCATTTCATACTAAGTGTAATTGCAAATTGAGAAAAGAGGAAAGAAGTATAACTTTAGTTGTTAGTTATTCTTAGTAACATTTATTTTGGAATGATGATGAATGCTCTATGTGGAGAGTACTTTAATATTTTGTAGAAGTATTTCCCATGAAAAATACATTTTATTGTAGTAACACAGAGTATTGAGGACAATAACATTCAAATACAATCCAATATGAATGTCTTTTCTGTTAAGATGTGCTACAAATTTATTTTGGTTGTCCTTCTCTCAGGAGAAGATCACTATGAATTTAGTGAAACAAAACACAGTAAAACAAGAAGCATTTCTATGGTGAAGCAATACAATACACATTTATAATATATAGAATCAATTAGTGTATGGAAGAAAAAAATTTAGTGACTAGGATGAATGCTCTGTGTGGAGGTTATTTTAATATTTAATAGAAGTATTTCCCATAAAAAAATACATTTTCTTGTAGTAACACCAAGTATTGAGGACAATAACATTTAAATCAAATCCAATATGAATGTCTTCTTTGTTAAGATGTGCCAAAAATTTATTTTGGTCCTCCTTCGCTCGAGAGAAGTCCCTAACCTGGGATGGATCACTAAGACTTCAGTAAAAAAAAGCACAGTAAAATAGGAAGCATTTCTTTGGTGAAGCATTACAATACACATTCATAATACATAGAATCAATCAATGTATGGAAGACAAATTTTCAGTGACTTACTCGAAGGAGAGGAAATGATGAAAAAAGGAAGGGTAGAGTAATGTAAATAAAAGTCAACGTTGAGACCCCTTCCATCTTGCAATGGAAAAAGACATCATGTAGAATTTGAAAATTATATGTCTACATATTTGAGTGCTTAGTGTATAAGTTTTAGTAAATTTTAATAAATTTATGAAGTCCAAACCGCTAAATAAGATTTTAACAGGATGAATGAAAAGACTACATAGTTTAAATGAAACCCTATGGAAAAATGTAGAAAGACTCCATAAAGAATTGATTTCATACACCTATCATGCAACAAGAGAAAAAAATGCATCACAAATTTCATTTGATCAGCAGCTACGCAATTATAAATTTCCACTGGACATCCTACTAACTTTTTGTTGTATTTTACAAGAGAATTGTTTTACCATTTCTATTTGTTAAATGAAATTAGACTGAATTTGTGTTCTCCATAATTTAGCATTGCCAATGCTTGTTTGTCCTCAACATTGTAAACTTTGTTTTCTTCTCAGGTTTCGGGTGTTATGTAAATTTATAATCTTTTGTAGCATTGAAAGGTACACCCACTAAGTCTAGCAGAGCAAAATTTATACAGAAATTTAATCATATTGATTAAATCTTAATTGTTGGCCAAGTTAGTTGTAGAGTTTGATCATAGGACCAATAGATTTTTTTCTCTTTTTCCTCTTAGTTAGAGCCTACTTTTCGTTGATAGTTGGTTGTCTATTTCATTGCATTTTGTTGTCAGAACCATTTTATAGAGTTTCACTTCCCTTCAAAACCTGCTTAATGCTTTAATAAAAAAATTAATTCAATTTTATATGCAAATTTATTTTTTTATGATCAACATGTTGACCAATGTATGTATATGTTTCCTATTTAAATAACAATCCACCAACTCCTTAGCTTATTTCTTCTAAATTACCAAAAAAATTAATAAAAAATATAGAAAAATGTAAAATAATTTACTTATAGATATTAAACTAAAAGTATTAAAAATTAAAAAGGAAATCATATGTCTAATTATTATTTTTTATCGGTAATATAAGATTTTTTATTGAAATTATAAAACTGATATATCTATCCATATGCTTTTGAAAACTAAAAAGAGAGACCTAACTACATCTATCATCTACCATTAGTGCATATCGTGCTATAAATTAGTCTACTACAAAATGCACCAATCCTAGGATGCTCTGAACAACACAATCCTTATATACAAAAGTGTCAATAAAAATGGATAAAGATGTCTGAAAATCTAGTATGGATATAACCCTATGAATAAACCTACTAACTTTTAGAAAGACTTGATCATAATGAAAATTTTATTTCAGTTGTGGCACTCGACTTGGGCTCACAGTCTAATAACATGGCCGAAGCCATTGGAGCCTTCCAAGTTATTGATCTTGCCAGAAGAATGAATATAAAAATCATCTGGATTGAAGGTAACTCAAAAAACATAATTGACTGCCTAAGGGGTAAGTCCCCCCCTCATGGACCATTAAAATTTGGATAGAAGAGGTTGTTTCTTTGTTATCTAACTTTCATAGTATTTTTAATTTTCCATGCTTTTCGGGAAGATAATAAGGTGGATGATTATTTTCCTAACAAAGGGGTTGTATAAAGGGGTTATTCAAAGGGATCAATAGACATGGGAGGTTTATAATCATTTAGGAGTTGACATCATATCCTTAATCAAATATGATATCACTCATAGTAAAACTGTAGTATTTATTAATTATGACAATGAGTATATTTGGGTTCAGTGTCATCACTATTGTTGATGGTGTTTTTTTTAATATCTACATAGATAGAGAGGCTTGAAACATTTTGTGGGTGTTTTTCTTCTGTAGTTGGCTCTTTGTCTTTGCTATTTTCTCAGTGTTTAATAGTAGAAATATTTTTTATGAGATGGAGGTAACAGGAAGAGTGTCGAGCCTCTAAATTTTTTGAAAGCATAAAAAGATAAACAAGTTTTGGAAGCATATTTTCTATGGTGGTTTGTCCCCTTTCCTTGCGAAGTATTATGGCACAAATTATGAAGTCACTGAACATTTTTCTAAACACTAGAAGGATGGGGAAATTTTTCTCTTTATGAGAAAGGTAAAGATATATGATAACCTCATATGGGAGATAATCAGGCTTTCCACAAAGGGGGTGAAGTTTTTTGTGATAGAAAATTCTCAGATGAAGTTGTACTAATATTTTCCAAAACTGATGAGGAAAGGGAGAAATTAGTCAAAATATCAAACAGTTACTTTGATTATGGAAAGATTAAGAAGCTTTAGAGGGTGGTGTTAAGTTTTATCATGGTATACAATACGGTGGATGGAAGATTCACCAGAGTCTACAGCTACCACTTCACCCTATTAAATCATTTTCAATGAAAGGTAAGGGTCTCTTTTCCTTACTACTTATTTTGTTCACTCAATCATAGCATATAAGAGCATAGAAAAAACCCTAGTAAAAAACTTGTTCTGCATGTTGGCCTCATTCTCTTAATCCATGAACATTTCAAGAAAATGTCGGCCCCTTCCAACCCCATTTTGGTCTGAGAGTCTAAGGGTTATGATTTTGATGCTAGTATTTTTGATGATAATGATTTGGATATTGAGTGGGAAGAAGAATATTATCTTTCCTCTAAATTTTTTCCTAAGAAATCCCCTTGTAAACCTATGGTTAAAAATAATATGTTTGTCAAAACTTCCACCCCGCAGAAGATTAAAATATAAAAAAGGATTCCCCTGTCAATAATCTTGTTCCCTATTCTGAGGATAACCCTAAATTCCCAAAATCCAATGAAGGCTCTTACACCTCTTATCCTCGTACTGATAAAGAGAACAAGCCTAGATTTCTTGACATCTTGAAGCTTGAAGATCGCCATTTTAAGCTTAATAGGGAGTTTTCTGAGGACATTTTGGCTATTGGCAAAAATGGAGCGGTGGATTATTTCAAAATCAATAAATGGATTTTTCATGAAGTTAAGGATCTCAGTCTAAAGAATGAGGATTTTTTGAGCCAACTATAGATCTTGGAAGCTAAAGGGGAATCTGATAAAACTAATGGAATTGTTTGGATAGGAGAAGATAAGCTATCAATTGAGGAATGTTTAAAAAATTAGAAAGATAATGATAAAAAGGTGAAGCAGCTGGAAAGTGAAATTAGAAAAGTCAGGATGAATATGAGCACTATCATGGAACAGAGCCACAAAATGTTGAAGAATATTGCTACTATTATGAGCACTATGGTCGAAAAGATAGAAAATACCCAACAGGGCACCTTGTTTGTGGACCTTGATGGAGACAAAGACAAAGTCAAGAAGGAGGATTTAGGAGCCTTGAGGAGGAATAGAGCTAATCTACAGAGAACAATGGATTGTTCTACCTAAGAGATCTAGGATTCAAAGAAGGTGTCTTAGGAGATGTATGTTCGTTAAGCCTAGGTTGCTGATACTTTA
The DNA here is from genome assembly GCA_018584345.1 of Thuja plicata. NCBI lineage: Eukaryota > Viridiplantae > Streptophyta > Pinopsida > Cupressales > Cupressaceae > Thuja > Thuja plicata. The sequence continues at coordinate 119,388 of MU223745.1, forward strand.
AAATCCTTAATTTAGTCTTGTCTGTTGTTGGTACTGGTTCTTTTGTCAGTGCTGGAGTTTTTGTGGTCTTTTTTTTTGGTGTTGTTGTCCCTTTATTTTCATATGTTTAGCATCTTCTTTATCTTTGTGGACTTTAAGCGTTTATCTTTCAAGTACTTGTAAACTTTGTTGTTTTTTTATCCCTATAAAACCCATTTTTGCCTTAATCAAAAACTTTTAGAAAGACTTGAAAATAGGCATCATAAAGCTAAACAAACCCCGCCTCCATGTCGCCACACACACGCCTCTTCTTCTCACTCATAGGTTTATCAGAAAGGGTTGAATCTTCTGGGACAAAAATCCCACCTACAGTCTGCATCTTTCTCTTATGTATGTTCTTTGGCCTTGCACTATCCACCCTATAAATACTATATTTTCTTGCCACTCTCTTTCAAGACTTTATTACCTCCTTAGCCTCCTTCTTGATAAATTTGTTTAACCAATTACAACCACACATGACCCTCTCAATCTACACTTCTTTCCTAAAAGACATGCTCCAAACCAAAAAGGGTTGATATGAATCTTGTGCATCGATTACTTGACATCAACCCTCCTTCTCAACCAAGAAACCTAGACCCAGTTCAACATATGCTAGAATCATAATAATATCCCCTATCCATTCTAGCTTAACAAGAGCCTTCATCCACAACGTCTCCTCCCAGGTGCTTAATAGTAACACCCACACCATTACCACAAAACAGATGTCTACATTCACCCTATATAGATGATCACTCTTCATAAAATATTTGCCGAGTAACTCCTGTAAAATCTATGTTAATCTTAACAACTTATACCAAAATATGCCCTCATTCTATGACATAAGAGTTTTACACTAAATGGCCTCTAGAAATAGAGATTCTTAAGTGTAACATTCACTTCCATGGCCTCTCACACACTCTATCCACCTTGCCTTTTGATCATGCAACCAGTGAAAAACATATTTTCCTACAAACTAAGGTTAATTACCTTTACACACTTCTAGAGGCGTCAAGAGTTATCTATCCTCCATAACTTCAAATGATGTCCTTGGTACGGTAATCTACAATATAAATAGCATATGTCACCTTTCCCATCACTACAAACTTTCCTAAACCTTACTAACCCTAATACGAACCTAACCTTAACCCTAACCCCTTACCCCAACTGTAACCCTAAATGTAACAGTTACTATGGTATTAATCCTAACTCTAAGGTTACCATACTAACCCTAACTATGAACTTATTCTAACCTTAACCCTAACCCTAACTATAACCCTAACCAATAACATCATACTACTCTTAACCCTAAACCATACACTCTAACCCTAACCCTACTTAGTCCATAGTAACTATGATACTAAATCCTAACTCTAAAAACTATACCCTATTCATAATGCTAACCTTAACCTTGATTTTAACCCTAATACTAACCCTAATTCTAAACCTAATTAGAACATTGACCCTACAAGTAATACTACTCCTAACTCTAAAGTGTACACCCTAACCCTAGCCCTGGTGAGACCATTGACCCTAAACATAATGTTAACCTTAACTCTAACTCTAACCCTCATACTAACCCTAACCATTAACATGATAATAGTACTCCTAACTCTAAATTATACACCCTAACCCTAACCCTAATTAGACCATTGACCCTAATCATAATCCTAATCTGAACCCTAATTCTAATCCTAACACTAATCTTATACTAACCCTAACCCTAACCATTAACATAATACTACTCCTAACTCTAAATGTTAACCCTAATTAGACCATTGACACTAATCATAATGCTAACCTTAATCCTAATTCTAACCCTAATACTAACCCTAACTCTAACCCTAATACTAACCCTAACCCTAACCCTAATCATGAACATAATACTATTCCTAATTGTAAACTGTAAACCCTAACCTTAACCCTAATTAGACCATTAACCTTAAGCGTAATGCTAACCTTAACCATTATTCTAACCCTAATACTAACCCTAACACTAACCCTATCCATTAACATAATACTACTCCTAACTCTAAATCATACACCCTAATCCTAACCCTAATTAGACCATTGACCCTAATCATAATGCTAACCTTAACCCTAATACTAACCCTAACCTTAACACTAATACTAACTGTGATATAACTAATATAATTATATATTAAAGTTCATATAATATCTTCCATGTTACATTGCAACTACTACTAGCTTATATGAACTTATTATATATAAATTACACCGAGAGATATCCTTCTCGAGGCGCCTATTGCACTTTGCAATTTGATGAAAATAGGAGCAAAAAGAAGGATATCTCTCAACATAATTTACATAATAAGTATATATAAGCTAGTATTAATTCGCAGCTAAATCTAAATTTCCAAACCACAAGTATGTAAGACAAAATGTTAATAATTTGTGCTTAACCACCTTTCACTATCATATTTTGGTCTTTGTAAAATGTAATTAAGATTATAGTTAGTAACTTAATTCCAAAAAACTATTATAAGACATTCATCATTTGATCTTCTAATGAAATTAATATGCTTATTCCACAATCACATGCATTTCTACACGTAAACATAAACATTTGTGTTAAGCATAGAAAATAAAAAATACAATTTTCATAGAAATTAAATTTTTGCAAATTCAGATATTCACTTACAATTTTAATAATTTAAAAACCATTCTAAATGAAAAACAAAGCATCGAATGCTAACTATTTAATAGAATTCGAACATCAATCTTTAAGTGTTTCTTCACATATTATAATGAAAAAATCAATACATAAAAAAGCTGATATTAATTTTCATTTTTACTATAAGTTCAAACTAAAAACAAATCTAGTTAAATATATCTATATATTCTTAAGAAATCAGTCACAGGACCATCTTATTTAAAATCTAGATATAGCTATATTTCTAGTAATAAGAAACTAGTCCAGATATGCAACTCGATATTCAACTGCACTACTATGAAACCATCAAACCAGACTTCCATTTGTAACAGGAGCAGCTTCAGGAGGGCATACAGGACAGCAATCACAATCATCTGGATCATTCACTGAACTATCCCCTATCACACAACAATAACCGCATATATTAGAGAGGTTTATCAAAATAAGATAAGAAATATATTAGAGAGGTTTATCAAAATAAGATAAGAGGATTTTTTTTTTGCTTTGCTAGGGTTTCATGCGTACGGCGTACTGTCTGTGTTTCCGCTCTGAGCCATCCATCTGTCAAACCGCATTTACTACGGGATTCCTTTTGCATTAGGGTTAGCTTTTATTATGGCTCCGGCCAACTTCGGCCCAGCAGTTACTGCTGGTGAGCGAGTTGAAGCTTCGGACTACCATGGCGCCTCCTCTGAACAAACGTCCCCGCAAGTTCGTCCCGAAGGTCTTTCATGAGGTAACCCTGATATTGTTCTTAATCCACAGGAATTTGATTCTGCTTGTGAATGGTTAGAAAAATATACGTTGATTGGATATTTTGTGGGTCGTACTCCTCCTAAAAGTATCCTCAAGGATTGGGTCAACAAGAGATGGACCCCGCATGGGGTCCGTCTTGATGGTGTGCAAAACCTTATCAAAGGTTTTTTCCTTTTCTAGTTTGCTAACCCTTCTCAGGCGGAAGTGGTCTTTAACCGTGGACCCTGGACTGTTAGGTCCTCCCTGTTAGTTTTTTAGAAATGGTCTCGAGACTTCACTGTCTCGGATGACAAAAAACTTAGGGTTCCAGTTTGGGTCGAGTTCCCTGGCCTTCCCTTGCCATGCTGGCCATTTATTGAGTCCATTTCCAAAACCCTCGGCAAGGTCATTGTCATGGAGCATGACAAATTTTTCAATGCCTGACCCCAGAAGCGGGTCTGTGTTGAGGTCGACCTTTCCAGGGACCTCAAGGACACTATTGAAATTTAGATTGGTGCCCTCACCATCTCTCAAAAGGTGCTTTATTTGAATCTGCCCAACACCTGCTATCGATGTCAATCGGCAGAACACAAGATCAAAGATTGCCCGCTGGCTACCCCTCGGGTGAAACCTGCGGCTAAAGAGGTGCCGGTCAAAGCCGCTGACGCTAGGAAAAAAGAAGAATGGACTACAGTTACGCATAAAGGTCGGAATGCCTCAGGCCCTAAGACGCCACCAGCCTCTGCAGCTGTGTTGCCATCTCCGGATGCGCCCATGGGTCATTCCCCGCCAGTTGATGCACCACCAGTGGTGACCATTGCGCCACCAGTGGTGCCCATTGTTTCAAACCCTGTTTCACAGGGGAAGAGTCCAGCTTCAAAGCCATCCACTCCAGAAGTGGTGCTAACACCGTCAGCGGCTTCTTTGCCTACCTCCAGGGCTATGCGTAGGTCTCGCAGTCCTGATGGTCACACGGATGACCCAGATAAAAGGTGGTTCACCTCGTCTGGAGATTTTCTCCCCAGCTTTGGTTCTGTTCTAGCCTACTTGCATAATAGCTTCTCCTCTCTTGGGGACGAGGAAGCCATGCAAGAGTTTTTATGATTTTTTTATCCTGGAATGTGCGAGGTCTAACTGACCTCTCCAGAAAGTACTATGTTCGTGATACTTGTCGCAGACTTCAGAATCTGGACGTGCTTTGTTTACAAGAAGTTAAAATTTCTGGGTTTCTTCTTAACTCTGCCTGTCGTGTCATATGGCCGGACGGCATTGTCTTTTCTTCTCAGCATGAGGCTGGAAAAGGTGGTGTCATTACTATTCTGGCACCTCACCTTCATTCTTCTGTTATTGCACATGGGTCTGATTCGATGCAACGTGCAACCTGGATTTTTTTATCTCTGCATAATCATTCTTTTGGTGTAATTAATGTTTACGCCCCCAATGATGCTGTGGAAAGATCTCGATTATGGGTCTGGCTGGCAGACAACTTGCCTCCAGCTACTTGGGTTATGTGTGGGG
>MU223745.1:136467-163216 GCA_018584345.1 Thuja plicata
GGTATCCATGCATTCACTCTTTACTGGTATCTCCTTGACTGGTGTCTCATTATCTTGAGTATCTTTCTCTTTATTCAAGTCTATTGGATCATTGGAGGGAACTTCATCTTGTTGTAAAGATGTATCACCAGTGCACATCTCTTCAGTGCTTACAAATTCTTTATCAACTTTGTCCATGTCATTGTCAGATGTTGTCATGGATATCTTGATATCATCAATCACTATAGTATCTTCTGATTCTTTTGCTGTATCAAAAGTTATTGAAACTGGGGGCACTGAAACCTATGGACCTGTCATAGGTGCATTTTGAATCACTGATTCTGTAACCTGTTTGGGAGGAGCTGGAGTTACCTTTGTTGTAGGTGTCATTGATGGATACATGTGTCTATCCATAAACACTTGTGCAAAAGCTTTTTCTATCTCTTTCCCAACTAACTTATATTCCTTGTTCATAATATGAAGTGTTCTTGTCTTAATTCTTAGATGAGGCTTCACCAGATCTAACAGAATTGCCTTCTCATTATGTGAGCATATAGGGAGAAGATTATCCAATGTTTCTTCTCTTATCCTCATATCTTTCTCAATTGCATGTCTCTTCATTATTTCCAGTATGTTCCATAACTTATTAGGTATCACTATTTTGAGTTCTAGAACTGATTTCTTAAACTTAATCATATGAGAGATTATCACAAAATGTATCTCAGATTTATCTAACTCTTGATACTTGTCATAAACCTTAGCAATTGTGTCTAGTCTTCCTTCATTAATAATCTTGTTCTTTATGACAATTAGACTAGGTCTGAATCCTACTTCAGGAGGAGCTTGAGTATTTCTTACTGTGATCTGTGTAGTTCTTGAGGATGGGTGACCTGTGGGTGCTTGCTTCCTTCTTCTAGACTTCTTGCTTGGTATAGAAGGTGGAGATGATTCTAGGTCAATGGTGGTAGAGGGCGCAGAGGTGCTCTCTACTTTCTTCTTCTTCTGGATGTCATCAGTCTTCTCAAGTTATTTTGCAATCTTAGCTTCCTTGGCTTTATCTAAGTCTTCTTGAGTGACTCCATGAACTCTTAGGATGCTAGATGTAATTTTGGATGCCTTCCTTTTGTTATCAGCATTGTATAATATAGAATCAACTTCATTAGTCTTCTCTCTATAAGTGCCCCACCTGGGCTCATTAGGATCTTTGGGCACAAACAAGAGAACTTGTGCATATCCTTCTAACACATGTTCCTCCACTTCATAACCAAGTGGGTGAATCCATTTGGTTCTAGGTTCAACTACCTCCATACAAGTGCAATCTATTTCTACCATGAAACATATGGTCTCCTTATATTTATCAACTATCTTCTCAGATAATCTGAACCTTTTCTGCATCTTGATCCTGCATGTTTTAATATCCATGTCCATGGCATCTTTCACACTACTCTCTAATGTGGCTTTAAGAGAAATCTGAGACATTGTAGGTTTACTTCTATCTAGGTAAATATTTGCGATCTTACCAACAATGTGGAAGTACAAGTAGATGATCAAAGACCTAAACCTGAATGTCTTGTTCTTGTCATGCTTGACAACTCAAATGTTGTCAATCAATTGAGCATGCAATATCTCACATAGATTGTATTCAGTGTTATCCTTCACCATCCTTATAGCTGCTAGAACTATGGCTATTGACATACTATTTAGTCTGCTTGCATGCTGGAACTTGTAACCAAGTATCATAGTTAGAAGCTTTATGTCATCTTCCTTTATAGGATCAACTGTCATACCACGCTTGTCACTACTAGATAAACAAACTTGTTCAACTTTCTTCTTGACATCCTTTCCAGTAGGAAGAACTAGTCCAGTCTTAGCAAGTCCAGTTAATTCACGGACTAGGTTAGAAGTGATGTGGACATGAACCTCACCAATCTAGAAAAGGTCATCATGTATTCTACTCAGTAATATCTTCACCCATTATGGCTCATAAAACTTGTGCACATTGGAGTACTCAAATATAGGGTTATCAGTCAGATGCATGAATTCATCCTTGAATGAGTAGTTTGGTTTCATCATGGATCCCATAAGAGTATCTATGTTGTTGTCTCCTACTATTTCCTTCTTGCAGTAGATGTATGCGCAAATATCTTCCACGTGCACGACTCCGAGTGGAGTTTTGGAGAATGCTCCTTCAACATCATCTAGAATGGACTTGAATGGATGCTTCTTAAAGATAAATCTCTTCCTCTTAGTAGTTTCAAAAATAACTGGGGTTTCCATACTTACTTGGAACTTGATTAAGTAGGGTTTCACGATAATTTGAAACAGCGCAACTGCTAGGGTTCTGTTCCAACTTCTTATCTATTTACTTAACCACCAAATATATTGTTCTTCTATGCTTTAATGCTCAGTGCTCCTATACTCTCCAAATTCTATGATCTCAAATGCAAATGTGAAGAAGATCGAACATTTACATCTTTTTATAAAAGTTATTACATTCAATGTTTGCAACTGTACGCAGTTTTCACAGAGAGTTTCAAACTTTGTTTCAAAATACATTATAGACAATGTGTGTATGCATACTACTATTTCATGTGATCATAAGCATGGATCCATAGGCGCATACTCAGAGGTGAGTATACCATCCATGCAGGGGTTCTAAGCTAGAATAGCTCCCCCTAAGACCAAAAAGGTCTATTTAACCAGAAATAGAGGATGCATCCACTGTGGATGCATCAAATAATTTGTTTTCTACATTTTCCTTCTTCACTTCAACCCAAATTTTGCTTGAACAAACTTGACTTCTCTTTCTTCTTCAAATAGTGATTTCTTAGGATCCTCTTGTTTTTGAGTTATGGATCTACAGAACCTTGAGATGCATCCAGCCTTTCCACATGTGTGACAAATGATGGGAGGTTTGATGTTTCTATTCATCATGTTTCACTTCTTTGTTGTGTGTCCATTGTAATTACATATCTAACATGTAATGTTCTACAAATTTATTTGAGGCTGATTTCTCTGATTGTTTTGATTCATTTTTCTATGATTCTGCTGTGACTGATTTCTTTGATTTTTTCTGCAATGTATAGCCCTGTGACCAAACTTATTACAGGAGTAACAATAACCATTGAAAGTTCTTACCTCTTTGCAATCTCTTTCCAAATGCCCATATTTATTACATGCATAACAAGTTCTGTTAACTTGCTTGATTTCTCCTTTCGGTGGATCTGTTTTAGTTTCTGTAACATTTTAAACTTTCTTTGCTTCTAAAGATACTTCATGAGATTTCTTTCTTTCTTTCAATGAATTGATTTCAACTTGTGCTACACTATATCCAACACCAATAGTGTCACCTTTTAGCTTTTTTGCATAGAGCTGAGCTTGAAGCCCCTTACCCCCCAACTTTCTACCCCGTAGGGCAGGTGCAGAGGTAGATTATTGTAGGGCCATAGAACCATAGCCATAGAATTTATAGGGTAGGTAGGGGCCCACCCATCCCACCACAGAACTTGTGTGGATTTTATAAATCTTATCCTTTGCTTCTGTTAATTCAGATTCCATCTTTTTCTTTATGTTTTCCACTTCCAAGACTTTCATGTTTGCTTGCAAAATTTCATCTTCTAATTGTTTTCTTTCTTTGATCTTTTCTTCAATAGCAAATTGACTGTCTGTTAGCTGTTCATCCAGACTTTCAATTTTACCTTTCAGAGACATGTTCTCTTCATTTAAATTTTTGACCATTTTCCCTAAATCACTTGTAGAAAAATCTTTCAAATCTTTTCTCAATTTCTTGATAAGCATTTGTGAGCCATCAACTTTCAATCTAAGTTCTTTATTTTCTTTTTCAGATCTGTCAAGATCTTCAAGAGCTGCTTCAAGATTATTTTTCAAATGTTTTTCTTCTGCTGAGTCCGTGATATCCTCAAGTGGTTAAACTTTCTTCCAGAGGACCAAAGATCTCATACCAATTGTTAGAAACACTGAGAGGGGGGGGGGGGGGGGGGGGTGAATCAGTGTTTGTCAATTAATTATATTTCAGAACTTTAAACATAAATCAAACATACATTCAATGAATCTTTATACAAGAACTCATAACACATGATATGATTATGGGGAAACCTTGATCAAAGGAAAACCCCGGTGGGAATTAGTACCCACAAATGTTGCACTAGTATAATGAACCTGTTAAAGCTCCTTTGCCCTGTTAGGAGATGTTTTTACAATCCAAGTACAATGACCCTATTAGGATTCTATTATAAATCCTTGTTAAAGGTGTATGGCTCACTGCCTAAGCTCACTTCCCAATAAGATGAAGGCTGCAACCTTCTGATAGTTGATATACACTATATCAAAAATGAACTGATATAATGACACTGTTGTCTGATCAGTTCCATTTATGCGTTGATTCTCTTACTCTCTTAAAGAGCTTTATCTCATACTGACTTTAGTATACTTCTGTTCTATGTCTTTCTCATGCATATTCTTTGACACTTGTAATATACATTTACATTATATATTTATATGTTCATGTCTGAATAGACACGACTCAAAACAAGACTATAGTCGGCCCTAAAAACATAATACACAATGCTTCCAAACAAATTGTCTTAAGCGTGTTTACAACAAGACTAAAGAAACTATTACAAACATATAATCAAAGGTGTTAGGCCTTTACACAACAAAACAATTCACGCTGATCCAAAAACCTAAGTTGGCTCCATGCACTATTTTCTGAATTGTAGTAGTACTATTCTTCCTGTAGCTTATCCGTACTATCATTCTATACCATGTGTGTCTAGACTTAGTATGTACAAATTTCATAGAATATATATCTGAGTGCACATATTCTGATTTGATCTCTCGCACGTGTGTTGATGTGCTGATCATTGTATATCTCAGTCTGCCCTATTTTCCATACTTAGTCATTTTGTCTTTCTTGTCAGTAACTTAATATGACTTTGTTGCCATAATGACAACACAAAATAAGTCATATATCCTCTAGGAGTCAACTTTCCAACAAGTAGCTACTTTATTTGGAGTCAAACCTTCTGGTAAATCTTCATTTCTTGAAGTGAATGTTGTCTCAAACCCTTTGAAGGGAGAATTTGTTATCTTTATTCCTGACCCTATGATTGATTTCTCAGTCACTTCTATAGAAATGACTCTGATTAGAAAATGTGTTGGGGGAAGACCTAATATTGATGTGGTTAGGCAGTTTGCCCAGAAAAAGTGGTTCCTTAAGGGACAAGTGGATATTGCTTCCATTTCCAAAGGTTTTTTCTCTTTTGAATTCTCTAATAGTGAATATATGTCCAAAATTTTGTGTGGAGGTCCTTGGATGGTTGGTAGATACTCTCTAGCACTCTGTAAATGGGTTCCCAATATAGAACTCAATGATTCAACATTTTTTGTGTTGGCCTAGTGTTGGTCAGATTTCCTGGTCTCCCTTTAGAATACTGGCATGGAGACATCCTGACAGGGCTTGCCAGTTCCTTTGGGGAGATCCTTTCCATTGACCCTATGACTACTTCAAGATCCATACATGTTTATGCTAGGATTTGTGTGGACATTCTCCAAACTATTTATCTCCTACAAAGTATCAATATTATGTTAAACAAGGTAAATGGTCTCAACCAGTTGAATTTGAATCATTTCCCTTTGTCTACTTCACTTGCAAGAAATTTGGTCATAGGGCTAAGGAATTCCCTACTCAGAAAGCTATGGAAGCTTCTAAGAAAGGCCCTAAAAGGATTTGGAAAGAAAAACCTTCAGCAGAACCCTCAGTAGCCCCCTCTAAATCTTCTGGCTTAGTTGATAAAGAATTCAAGGATTTTTGTTCTCGATCACTTCTATAGAAATGACTCTGATTAAAAAATGTGCTAGGGGAAAACCCAATATTGAAGTGGTTAGGCAGTTTGCCCAGAAAAAGTGGTTCCTTAAGGGACAAGTGGATATTGCTTCCATTTCCAAATCTCTATAGAGAACCCCCTAGTTGCTCTCCCTTTTGTGCCTTTGGTGCCTCCTGTTGTGGCTGAAGGTTGTAGTGTTGAGGTTTTGGATAATGAGATAATTGTTGAGAAAGAGGGTATCTTGGAAGAAGGTGAAATAGTGATCCCTTGTGATCCTCAAAATGAAGATAGTTCTCCTGTAACTAGTGAGGCTCTTCTAGATTCTGAAGAATATAACAAGTTATTCACAATGGGATAAGGAGCTATGGAGAGGGCGCCCTTAGCCCCAAAAAACCACAAAGAAAGAAAATTTGGGTAGACTTAATGGAGGAATCAATCTCATTTTTGGATAGTGAGATGATCTTTGGACTAAGGTTGTGCACAATAAAAAGAAATAGGAATGAAAAGTTGACCTAATCTATGGTATGCCCCAAGGAGTCATTACAAGAGATAGAAGAGCAGATGTTGGAATGCACAAAACTACAAGCGGCAGAAAAATTGACAAACTCACGAGGGAACAGGAAAGTAGACAAAGCATTGCGGATAGGAGCCAATGTACCATCCATGATATCTTCTCTCAAGGTAAGATATGAAGGTCATCTCATGGGATATCAAGGGATTAAATAGCTCCCACAAATAGTATCTTCTTAGAAACTTTTTTAGAGATCATAAGTTGGATATTATCCTCATTGAAGAAACTAAAATGGCTAGAGAAAAAGTTGAAAAAATAAAAGTATTTAAGAATTGTGGTGTCATTGGCTATAGCTCTGAAGGAGCCTCTAGGGGGATGACTTCCTTCTGGAATCTAAATACTATTAAAGGTGAAATTATTAAATCTGAAGGAAACATTTACTCTATCAGATTTAATCATATAAGAGATGGCTTTAGCTGGGTTCTTTCAAATATCTATGTGCCTAACTCTAAAGGTGGCAGGGATAACTTTTGGAGATGTCTGGAAGCTGAGAGAAGTAATTTTATAAATGAAATTTGGATGGTGGTTGGAGACTTCAATACTCCTCTTAATGGCTCAGATAAATTTGGTGGAGTCTTGTCTCACAATAACAATAGTTTGGAACTTATGGAATTCATTAATAACCAACAACTTTTGGACTTAGATCTCAGAGGAGATACCTATACCTATTCTAACCGTAGAACTGGGAATGATCTGATCCAAGTTCATATGGATAGGTCTCTAATCTCTATGGAATGACTCCCCAACTATGCGTGCTCTCTGTTGACATTGCATCATATTGGCTCTAATAACTCTCCCATCTCTCTTTTGGCTAACCCCATATCTGGTAAAAGGAACTCCCCTTTCAGATTTGAAAAAATGTGGATGTGATACCCTGATCTAGAAAGGCACATTGTGGACTAGTGGGATTTGCACGTGGAGGGAATGACTATGTTTATCTCATTGTCTGAAAAATTAAGAGAATTATAAACAAAGTCTCAAATTGGAATAAAGAAGTCTTTGTGGATATCTTCAAGGCTAAAACTTCTATTCAATCTTATCTCCAAGAACTCCTAGATATTATTCAGGTGGAGGGTCTATCTGAGGAGAACAAACTAAAGGAAAATAAGATCCAGGCTGACTATCACAACATCATCTCAAAAGTAGAATTCTTCTAAAGGCAAAGATCAAGGACTATCTAGATAAACGTTAGGGATAAGAACACTCATTTCTTCCATGTGATAGCTCAAAAACATAAAGTTTCTAAAAGAATAGACTACCTCAACAACAATCAGGGTAAGCTAGAGAAAGAAGAGGACATCAAGAAACAAATCTTAGGCTACTTCTCTACTCTTCTTAAGATGGATCCTCCCTCTCCATGGATAATCAGAAAATGCTTCTGGATTCTATCCCCACCCTTATTGATAATGAGACTAATGAAATGTTGTGTAAAATCCCTTCTAATAAGGAGATTAAAGAGGCTGCCTTTTCTTTTGAAGGGGAAAAATCTCCTAGACCTGATAGTTTTCCTCCCTTCTTTTTTCAATCCTTTTGGCACATTGTGGAAAAATATGTCTCAGTAGTGGTTAAAGAATTTTTTGGGACTGGAACTCTGCTAAAAGAAGATAACTCTAGTTTTTTTTCTTATTTCCAAGATTCCTAGTGCTGATTCAGTGGATAGCTTCAGAACAATCAGCCTGTGTAATACTTTATGTAAGATTGTCTCCAAAGTCCTCACTATAAGAATTATCTCCATCCTCCCATCTATTATTTCTCCACAGTAGAATGGTTTTGTGCCAGGAAGACAGATTTTGGACTCCATTGTGACTATTCATGAAAATATCCACTCACTAGAGACCTCTCACAATTAAGGATTCCTAATAAAGGTGGAATTTTCTAAAGCTTAGGACAGGGTGGACTGGGCTTTCTTCTGTAAATTTCTTGCATCCTTTGGTTTCTATGGTAAAACTATTATCTTAATCCATCAGCTAATATCCTCTCCCTCCATCTTTGTCTTGGTGAATGGCTTTGCTTCCAACTTTTTCTCCCCTTCTAGGGGCCTCTGCCAAAGGGATCATATCTCCCCCATCCTCTTTTCCATTATGGTAGAAATCCTAGGGAGATTGTTTTATAATATGTTTCAGTCTAGGTCACTGTAGGGCCTCCTTCCATCCTGAAATTTTCAGCGTTACTCTCATGAACAGTTTGTGGATGATATTGTTCTCATGGGTACTTCTTCTATCAAGGAAGCTAGAACCGTCAAGCAGGATTTGAACACTTACTCTTTTTCTATTGGGAAGCTCATCAATTAGGACAAAAGATCCTTGTTTTTTGTTAATACTCCCCCTCTTATACAATAGAAAATGGCATCCATTATGGGGTGTAAGATCTCTCCCTTTCCCTCTGTCTATTTGGGCCTCCTGGTGGGTTTGAAACCACCATATTCCTTTTGGAATAACATCTTTGATAGATTTAATCACAAACTCGCTGGATGGAAAGGAGTGCTTCTCAGCCAAGCTGGGAAGGTCCTACTCCTTAAATATTCCCTCCAAAACCTCCCTGTTAATGCTCTAAGCCTATTTTGTATCCCCTCCAAATTTGCTGACTCAATTGAGAAACTACAAAAAAGATTCTTGTGGTCAAGAACTGAGGATAAGAATAGGCTTCATCTTGTGGTGTGGGAGAATGCATTTATACCTCTAAAGTATGGGGGGTTAGGCATATGAACAATCAAAGATGTTAATCAATTGATACTGGCTAAATAGATTTTTAGAATATTTGATGGAGAAAAAGAATGGAACAAAATTCTCAAATCTAAATATTTCTATGCTACCCCAAGCTTAGGTGATTTTTTCTTGTCACCTACCAATGTGCATGGATCCTTTATTTGGAGAAACATTCTAAAAGCTAAATCACTTGCGGCTAAAGGTGCTAGATGGAGGGTTAGAGAAGGAATTAAGATCAAGTTTTGGGAGGACCCTTGGATCAAAGAGAAACCTCTCATTCAGTATGTTAAACTTTCTCAACATGCTCAAATTTGTATAAGAAGGCTTGGTAGATAGGTTTCTAATTACTGGAGGGATAATAAATGGGTTAGACTCCATGATATTTCCTTGGAGTTGAGAGATATTGATCTTGATCTGGCCTTCTGGGAGGTTAATGAGAATTATGAAGACCATCTTATCTGGTCCCCTAACCTAAGTGGAAGATTCTCTATTTCCTTGGCTTATTCCCTCACTTCCAATCAGGATTCTTCTCCCTTTTGGGATAAGGTTTGGATTCCTTATCTCATCCCTAAGATTAATATTTTTATTGGTTTTTTTTCTAGGATAAGGTTCTCTCTACTGAGAATCTATCTAAGAGAGGTTGGATGCTTCATAATAAATGCTACCTATGTATGCAAGACGCTAAAACTACTACCCACTTTCTCTTGCACTGCTCATTCTCTAGAGAGGTTTGGTTGATTATGATGCAAAACTAGAACATCAATTGGGTTCTAAAAGTTCCATCTTTGATTTGGCTTCCCAATGGTTCTACCCTTTCTCTCATAAGTTGGGGAAGTTGTTATGGAACCTAAATACCCCTCATGTTATCTGGATGATATGGAAGGAGATGAACAACTAGATCTTTAGAAATGACACCTATGTTCCCCTAGTGGTGGGCTCTAAAATCATCAAAAATATTGTTAAAAAAAATTATTTGGCCTGTGATCAGAAACCCACTTTGCTTGAAGGTATTAAAGACAAGAGTGTTCTAAGAAATTGGAATTTTTTTTTTATATCTAAACTTGGTAATAGAAAACATGATGGTGAGGTGTGGTGCTCCCCCCAGTTGGTTGGCACAAGGCTAACTCTGATGGGGAAGAAAAAGGGAACCCAGGTAAGGCAAGTTGTAGTGGCATTGTCAGAAACTCCCAAGGAAATTGTGTTGTGGTTGTGGTCTTCCCCGTTGGCATCTAGACTAGTCACATGGACGAAGCTATGGCTTCTCTTCAGGTCTGTAACGTGGTGAAGTACCAAAATTGTACTAATCTCTGGCTTGGAGGTGACTCAATGAATATAATTAATTGCATTAAAGGAAATCAAAAACCTTCATGGAATATAAGTCACACCATTGTTCAAATTAAAATGCTCTTAAGTAGTTTCAAGGCCACCTACGTCACCCATGCTTTCAGGGAAACAAATTTTGTGGCTGCCAGCCTGGCCAATTTGGGAGTACAAAGTGATGATGTCAGCTCCTGACAAGTCAAACAAGGGTTAAATTATGAGGTTCTTAGCCTCATAAAGTATGATCAAATCCATCATAATCAAGGTGTTATTAGTATTTATGATGACAAGGAAAGGTAAGTTGTTAAAAATTTTACGAAGGCATCTAGCATGCACGAAGCATAGGGAAATAACTATTCCAAGTGTGGGATTTGCAAAGCATAGGGTATTTTTAAGCCCATTAAATGCATCATTTTAATTATTATCTCTGTGCTCTGCAGTTTTCTTTGTGTCTCTGGTAGAGAATTTCTCACGGTGAATCTTCCATGTGTTTCATTCTCTGTGATCATGGGAGGCAAGCTCATACATGAAGAACCCAATGTCTTTAAGTTGAAGAAAGAGGAAAAGGTTTGGAGTATTCTTAAAGACCATGGAGTCATGACTTACATGGAGAGGCTACACGGTTATGAAAAAGGCATTTCAAGGGATTTTACAGACAACTGGGATAAGAGAAAGGTAAGTCTGTGTTGTAAAACCTTCACTGTCAGTGAGAAGTTAATTTTAGAGATTACTGGTATGAACATGTCTAGTCTAAAGTACTATAGAGGCCAAGTTATGGCCCAGAATGTGGCCCATTTATAGCCTAAAACCCCTGAGGAAAAATCCCCCCTTGTGAAGCGGAGTGGGGATTTCTACCTATGTAGCCATATGAAGATGCTTTAGGGGAAAGTGGAAAAGGCCTTAATGCAATACTTTACTTTAGAAGGCCACTACACTAGGTTGTATAGCTTCCATTTTATGATGATTAACCATTTTAGGTATAAATGGAGGATTTCCTTTCCTTTTCTGTTGCTGGAGTCTTTAGGCACAAACATCATGGAAAATAGGAAAAGCCCTGAGAAGCCAATTTTACATGACGGGCTAATTCTTCTTATCTATGATTATGCTAAGATTAAGCTGTAGGATCCTACCCCGACGATTGAGAAGGGAAAATACAAGAATGGTAAAAGACCTCTCATGGTTGAGAATAACCCTACTAAGAAGAAACACAAGGAGAGTTCTAAAACTGAGAAGGTTGAGGTGGAAAAATTCCTCACTAAGGAGGCTGGTATGGACACTTAGGATGATATGGAGGTGCGGGAGGAAGATAAAGATTTTAGTATCTCCTCATGCCAAGATGAAGTGCGACAAGGCTATGAGGAATATGCTGGTGTGTATACTTCAAACACAAAGAGTGACAATGCTGGCAGTGATAAGCCTAGGGGTATGGATACTGAAGACCCAGATGAAAATTACATGCCTGAGGAGGAAGTTAGCAAGGTGGTTATAGAGGATAAAAAAGGCCATGTTAACCCATTCCCTAAAGTACCATAGGTAGCTACTATTCCCAATGTTGTGGTGATCCTGACCATAATGACTCAGCCCATTTTTTAGTCAAGAAAAAAGTTGCAGAATGACCTCATATCCATTGTTTTAGTGGATTATGAGGACTCCATGATAAAGGAATGTTAGAATGAATTCAGAATAACTGAGAGGGGGGGTGAATCAGTTATCCTCAAGTCTAGATGTGCCCATTTAAACTATATACCAATTTGAACAGTTCAAATCTGCTAGGCAGCAATAACATAAAATAACAACATACATATACAGTTTATTGTTCAGATGTAATCAGCTTTGCAGAAACTTAACAGTAAAACACAACATACATAATCATAGAAGTTGACACTAGTATTTAACATGGAAACCCAATATGGGAAAAACCACCAATAACATGCTATCAACTTTTCACTCTTCTAAAGTGAGCTATGTTAGGAGCCAACACTGCTAAAGGTTACAAAACACATTTCTAAATGTGATGCAGGAGCATCCTGGTTGTAAGGGCAATCTTGCATCACCCAAAAATATTTATGTTTTCTTTTCAATAAGGACTACCTTGTGCAGAGCTGCTATTTATGGAAACTTGCTATTTCTAGTAAGTTGGTCATACGATCTCGGAATGTTCTGATTTTGCATGTGGAGGTTCATCTCAGTCATATCAGCTTGCCAGTAAAGTTTCATGGCTAGATCAGGTCTAGTTTTGAAGATATTGAAAATTTTCGGTATTGAAAATAGGGTACAGAAACTTCGAGCTCAGTTTTGAAGGCTTTAGAGGCCCCGAATGAGGTCAAAACTTGGGCTGAATGAAGCTTTCTTAATTCTAGTGTTGTAGTGCACTTTGTGGCATTTCTAAAATGGGGTTCTAATAGTCAATCGGGTCAACTGGTGATGACTTATGGAATTCGAAAGTTGGGCCACCTGAAATAGAAGAAAATAATTTTCCTTCAAAATTTTTGTTCGGGTTTCAAAAGTTATTTTGAGTTGACTTTGATGTACTAAATTGAAAAAAAAAATAATTCTAAGTTTGGTCGGCCCTAAGGGCTAAATTTTTGGAACCTTCTCGGGCGGTGGAAATTGCCTATATAAAGAAGGCCTGTAGTGTTATCTTAGGCAGTTCGGGACAGTTCTGGGTAGATCTAGGTAATAATTCGAGGCTTTGTCCTACAGAATATTGTAAGGGGAATGCCCATGTGGCTTTGCATATTGTAATTCAGAAAGTTTGTAATTTCGCATTTGTGGAGTTAATAAGAAGTTCATTTTCTATTCTTGCAAATTGTTGTTGCTTCTCGGTTTCTGTTATGTGTTTGTGGTATTAAGGGGAGCGTCCTTCATCAAAATGTGACCTGGTTAAAGGATTTAATCACCTTTTCAAGAGTGGCCTTGTTAGAGGACTTAGAAAATTCCACATGAATGTCACCTTGCTAAAAGGATTTATACAATTACTATTAGGTCAACCTGATTAAAGTATTTTGATTGATACAATGGTTAGAAAGTAATCAGCAGGTGTGATCTGATACATACAACTTACTTTCAAAATCCAGATCCAATTCATCTCTAATACTAATTCACTGAGTGGCCTTCATCTTCATTTTAATCTTCAGATGTGCTTGGAAATCCATCAAGCAATCACTCTTGCAGCTCTCTCCTTCTTTGTTCAGCCTTCTCCTTCTTTGATTAAGCGAATCAGTCAATTAACTATGCAATCCCCTTGCATGCATTGTACACTACATGAATAACCCCTTGAGGTTATCATATACCTCTTCATCTAGGTCAGATAAATCTTTTCATTCTTAATCAAGATCATAGATCTTAGGTTAGGTCAGATCCAATAGATCTTTCCATCATTACATTTAATTTATTTCTCCAAAGCAATCACTAATTGAATCTTGGATCCATACATTAATTACAGTTACTCATGCATTTAAATAGTGTGGATCAATCAAGATTATCCTTACTTAACTTTTCATATCCCAATAACATCAACTAAGTCAGCCAAAGATCTCAAATCTCAATAATTAACAAAATACTGCTGCTCGGCCAACACTTTGTTCTTCCACAATTTACTGATGCTTGATCGCCACTATTTTCCTCAACAATTTACTGGCGCTCCATCATCACTAACTTCGCTTGACACAAACTGTTTATAGTAAACTGTCATCGAAAGATAAACAACACATTACCCTTGTGATAAATTGATCAAGTACTCTTTTGATTTCCCATAACTCAACCATTCTACTTGGTCTTCTTGTTAAATCTCCTTCATCAATCAATAGATATGGTACTCAAACAGATAGAAATAGTCTCACCAAATAAGGTTTGACATCAATGAAAAAACAACAATTGTTTCTGATGACATTATTTTACCATTAGTATACTCAGAGAAAAACACAGACATAAAGCATTACCAGTAGATAGCAAGCATCACTGGCGAACCACAAGCAGTACCGGTGAATTGCAAGCATACCCAACAGGACAAAGAATTTTGAGAAAAATGCCAAGTATAAATGTGACAAGCTTCACCAGCAACCACAAGCATCACTGGTGAACACAAGCATTACCAGTGACATAGTTTTCAAAACTAACCCGACAAGAATAGAAAAGGCATACCCGATGACATGTTCAAAGAAAGGAACACCGATGACCAAGAACATCGACCATCAGAACCGACAGACAGATCAAGAACCCACAAATTGTGGATCTGAGTTTTACATGACGATTAAAGAAATGCAATTCTATTTATAGAGTTTTATTTTGTTTTAAAATAGGTTAGATGGTCATGCAAGCTTTATGTAAATTCTTTAAAGCATCCTAACGGATCTAAAGCATATCTAACTACATATCAAGATCAAGTTGTATATCTTGAATCTAGAGTTAACGTGCGAATGCATGAATCAAGAATTGAACCTAAGCTAGTATAAATAGATGTTCATACTCAATTGTCAGAACATGAATTCTTTGTAATTGATAGCCACGAAGAGCATCTAAGGAGCAAAGGCCAGAATTCATGCAAAGAGCAGAAACATAGTACATTAGTTATCAAGAACACACATAGGCTACCGACGAGCAGATAAAGGTAATACTCAATCATGGAAGGATGATTAATAGTATTTTTGGAGCTTTAAAGGATCTGTTACCAGCAATTGAAGATTGTATTTATCATCAGATCAAAGACTTATGTAGTTGCATTCTAACAAGTGCATCACATCTAAAATCATTTTGTAGAAGGTGGACTTAACCGTCCTTTGTAAATCTCTTAACAGAGTGCACACTTAACAGTGTTGTTAAAAGCTTCAAATGAAGTAGATCTTAATAGGTCTCTACTGTAATAATCCTAACAGGGTAGGTCATTAGAAGTGACCAAAATTGTAAGCCTTAACCAACTCTTCTTATCTGTAGATAGTGAAGTTTGTGGGTAACAATCCCCACCGCAATTTTTACTTCCTTAACAGGAGTTTTCTATGATATAATATCTGGTGTCATGTGTTATCTATTTTCATGAATGTTTCTATTATTGTTACATATCAAAAGAATGTATGATATGATTTCATAAGAATAAATAAAGATGAACAGTTAGATAAGATAAATTACAAACTGATAACTAAGGGTTAATGGGCTAACCAAGAAAATTTTTAGAAGTACTGATTCACCCCTCCCCTCTCAGTACATCATCTCAACATAATTCCAAAAATTGGTATCAAGCTAAGTCTCTCTCTTGAAAAGCTTAAAGACTTGAGAGAAAATATCCATGCAATTGATAAGTTCAGTCTGGACATGACTATTGAGAATGAGCAATTACAAATGCAAATAAACTATGAGCAGTATAAGGAGGCGAAGATAAAACTGAGAAAACTTCTTGATGAAAGATAGATTATGGCGACCAGGCTGAATGAGAAAGACTACAAAGAAATGGAAATACAAGAGTACTTTGATATAGCAGAATCATCATTGAGTAAATCTTCAAACACATCAGTTGAAGAAATTACAAGTACGCAAGAGATCAATCTACATCTGACAGATCAAATCAAGATGCTGCAAATTGGCCAAGAAACTCAAATGGTAAAAATGATTGATGTTATGAATGATGCAAGAAAAGCTAAAAATGAAAGAACACTTTCCATTGATGATAGGAGATAAATTATAGAGAAAATACAAGAGAAAGAATTAGAAATTCTGAGACTCACTGAGCATCACCACGAGGTTACCAATCATATTATTCTTATGAGCCAAGAAGCAAACAAATTAAATAAAAAACTCATTGAAAGAATACAGATCATTGGTGAGCTGAGAGAAGAGAATGAAAAATTGAAGCATGAAATCAGAGTTCAGATTCAACACAATGAACTAATCAAAAGGGCTGAGGATAGCAACAAACGGATGGATGATTTTCTTGATGGACAAAGAAGAGTCAACAACTACACAGGATTAGGGTACAATGAGAATGGAGAATCCTCTAATCAATCTGATAAGAGGAATGCTTTCACAACCCCAAAATCCAAGAAACTATCATGCAATCACTGTGGAAAACTAGGCCACACCTCAGACATCTGCAGAAGCAAAATGAAAGGTATTTCTCAAGCACAATCTACTTTTATTGGTAATTGTTATAAATGTCAAAAGAAAGGATACAAGGCACATGAGTGCAGGTCCAAAGTAATAAATCCAAAGAGAAAAACCTACATGGACAAATACTATCCTACATGCAAGATGAATGGGCATACACATAAGGAATGCTAGAAAAAGAATAACAAAGCATGGACTCCAAAGGAGAATAATAAAAGCTACAAACCAGCAAGAAAAGGTAACTCATATGTTTGGGACTATAACACATGGGTAAATTGCACAACATGTGGAAGGTATGGTCATATTACTGCCAACTATATGAGAAAATGGACCAGAAGGTCAAGAGGATGGACCAATCCAAGTATGCCACGTTTACACTGTCATAAAGTTGGACATGTAATAAAATATTGCAAAGACTGATTGACAGACACGAATACACATCCCAATGGAAATACCATTAATGACATCAAAAGGATGAGAAACAAGATGTGGGTAAAAGCCACAAACGCTGAAGGTGCTAGTACAAGCAATGCAAATGATGACACCCCATCCACTGGATCTGGTGACATCACTATATCTAACTAGATTGCACAAGTATGGAACTGCATTATCACAAGTTTTATTATGCATCAGTTCCATTACACATAGTTCATATTTTTATATAGGCATGAATAAAGATGCAATATATTGTTACTTGATAATCTACTATAAAGCTACCATCGGTTATTGGGCACGATCTACATCGGTGACCACACATAGAAAAGACATACAAAACTTACCAGAATGTATCGGTCATTACACAAGTTGTGTGTAACTCGACGAGCATTGATATACACTGAATCTACAAAATTTGTTGTCACAATGTCACTGACGATCATCGGTAAAGTCTCCAACACTGCTAAGCTACCCCGACGCTTTGCAAAGACACCGGAGGAGTTATGAATATATTTACCGATGGAGGTAGTCTTCATAAACCGACAAAGTTGGTAAGCATTAATGACAACTTAGGGCACCAAAAAGTATAAAAGTCCGACGAGTAAGCTCATTTTCGCACCCGCAATTTTCGAGCACAGCAGAGAACAGCAGAGCAATTTTGAGCAAGTTTGAGAAGTGACCTAGCATAAGTCATTCACTGAGCATACAGATTCAAAGAAGATCACAGACATTCAGTAAGTTCATTCACTCACCAATAAGCACTGTTTTGATTTACGAAAAAGCCCTAAAATCTCAAAAATGATGGCATCAACATCTAGGGTAGAGAAACTTAAGGATGACAAGAAGACACCTTTTAACCTTGTTAAAAGAGGGGCATGTGTTGAACCAAATTACAAGTTACATCCTAAGATTTCCTCTCAACCAGATGATTCGGGAGCATTCTCCCGAATCCCAGCTAGGGTTTTATTGGTTGAGGATGTTAGGTCCTATATACACTGCAAGATCTCGGAGATAGGAGATCTAGACCTAGACATCACCTATAAGGCACTTTTTGATGATGGTGGAAAGCTCAAAGAAGAGCATAAACACTTAGGAGTGAAAGGTCTAACAAATGCACTTCATTTTCTGAAGGTTTTAAGAATAGAATGGATTAAGATTATTCTAAGCAGAGTACATGACAACACTTTGTGGTTGAACAAATCAAAGGTTATAAGAAAAGATGTTATACACGTAGTAACAGGTTATCCAACAACTGACAAACCTCAGGCTCACAAACATCCACCTCTTGTAGAAGTGGAAAGTTTAACCGGTGCAAAATCAGACAAAAGGGAACTGAAAGTAAACACTATCACCGACGTAGAGCTAAAATTTGGTGCTTGCGTAGTTGGATATAAGATATTTCAAGCTAGCAGAATGAACAATATCTCTAGCAAAGAAATGAGCACAGCCTACAAGATCATCAAACAGGGGAAGAAGATGGATCTGGCAGAGATCCTATTGCATCAATTTGAGGAAAACATGTGCACCATAAGGTCTTCACAGATGAACACATCTAAGTTTGGTTCCCTCATATTATGTATATTCTTCTACTTTGAAGAGTACTTTCCTTCAATTGGAAAAGTAACATGGGACACAAGCAGAACCATTACCATGCAGATTAGTGAATTCATTGAAACACTAGGCAAAGATTTTGACAATATTATGCATGAGTACTTTAAGGCAATTAAGGATATGCTACAAGTAAGGAGTAGAATTCCTGAAATTCTAATTGAGGAATACAAAGATGACATTTGTTTCATGGTGGATACTGACTTCACCTACATTCAAGCAGTAGTCCCAAGGAAATCTTGGCTAGAAAAGCTTGATTATGAAATTAAAAAAGGAACAACAACATAATGCATTAAGGCATTACTAAATGAACCCGTTGACAACAAACAACTAAGGTTTGGAACTTATGAGGAAGCCAAACAAAAAATTAAGTCAACACTTGTTGTCAAGAAGGTTGTAAAGCAGTCTAAGAGAATGGTGAAAAACATAAAGAAGAACTTGAACATATCCTCTAATGGAGAGGAGGAAGAACATGGTAAGGAGGAACAAGAAGGTAAGGAGGAAGAAACCGAGGAACAGCTTCCCATCGGTGAAACAATAGAACAACAAGAATTAGAGGAAGAGAAATCTAATTCACCACCTCCTCCTCCAACCAAAAAGTCTAGAACAAGAAGCCAAATGGCTAAGGAAACTAGTCCTTCACCTATGGTAAAAGGGAAGGTGTATAAGAGGAAACCTGCACTGACAAAGACTAAACAACCACCTAGGGCACCTGCAAAGAGGAGGAAATTTGTTCAGACTGATGATGACAATCACTGTCTGATAACATTGATGACATATGTAAGTCTATTTCTGAAGTTGTATCTATTAGACATCCAAAAATTAAGAAATGGTTACAATGGAATACAGTAGACCAAGATAAGATAGAAGATGCACTAATTGCAAAAATGTGCAAACACTATTATGTTCCTATGCAATACCATTCACAAGATGTTCTACAAGAACTGTTAAATAAGATTTCTTCTAGATTCACTTATGCACTTCATGAAGAGAAAAGGATTAGAGAAAGAGTATTGGTTTCTCTTAAGCCTGAATCCTCAAAAGAAGAAATCAAGGAAGTCATGGAGAAATACACAAAGAAATTCTCACCAAAGATGAGATCTTACAAATTTCTTTGACAAAAACTCATTGAACCGGAAGAAGACACTCATAGAATATGGAGTGATATAATGAATCCTGATGAAGAGAGCAGTCCTAAAAGAGAAACTATCAAAAGAATAGGTCACTCAATAGTTGAGTTGGAAAATGAAGAGGTATAGATCACAGGCCAAAAACAAACTGATATTATAGATGAGGAATGGCCAACAGATGGTAAAGATGAACAAGTACTAGATATCCCCATCCACATTAACTTGGAGGATGAAGAAGTTGCCAAAGAGGAACTCTCAATAAAAGGCAACTTAGATGTGGATATGAATGATGACTTATGGTTAGACAACATAGTCAACACCATTACAGGAAAAGACACTACAACAAATATGGAAAAAGATGAAGATATCACTGCTACAAGGGTTAGTACCAATGAACAAGACAAGGCTATTGACACTACCACTGTCAATATTCCTACAAATATGAATATATTGAAGATGCTATTGATATATAGTCCAGCCAGGACAAATCATCCAAGAAAGATGATGATATACCCAAGGATATGGGTACAGATGAAAATCAAGGTGCATCCAACACTCCAAAGGATACCGACAAAGAAATGAAGGATGCCACCGATGAGCAGAGAGATACACCAAAGGAACAACAGCTAGAGGCAGAGAAAACTGTAGAGGATACCTCAAAGAAGGTAGTAGAACTGGAAAAGAATCAGAGTGTAAAGAGAAATGAGGAATTGAAACAAAAAGAAGACTCATCTGTTGAAACACCCAAGGAATGTGAGGAGACGTCTTCACCAAACTGGCTGGTGATTACAGAATAGGTACAAAAGGATACCTCAACCTCTATACACTCACCAACTAAGTCTACACAATCTCAAGCCTTGCAAATGGTATTACATCAATCTGCCACTGCCAACCAGCCAAAGAAGAAGAAGAAGAAAATAGTAAAGAAGGACATATTGGCTGTCACACTTGATGAGATCATTGAAGTTCCAAATTGGGACATTACCACTTTGGACAGCGACAAACTTCAAGATTTTGGAGTGCTCTGTCAAAGGAAAGACATACAAAAGAAAATGATCAAAGAACATAGAGAAAATATGGCACTTGAAAAGGCTAAGGAGATACTCCAAAAAATGGTTCCTAAAGTGAAAATTGATGAAAATACTTCAGTTAAGGAATAGATTGCTATTCTTACCGATGCTATTACAAAACAAGGGATAGAGGTAGATCAAGCAATGGAAGAGCAAGCAAAAAATAAATATCAATTCAAGTTAACTGATAAAATCAGCCAAGAAGTGGCATTGAACAAGGTTAAGCTCTCTAAAATTAGTGATGAAATGGAGCCAATGATTGTTGAGGCAATAACCTAAGTTCAGAATATGTGCACATTAGAGAAATATGGAAAAGAAAATTGTGACCAACTAGCAGAAATTGATTCAAATGTCACTAAAAGTGCACAAAGCCTAACCTCACATGCCGACAGTGTAAAGGCACATCATGACACAGTCATTGAGGCAAATAGGCTAAGGCAAGAAATATGGGATGTTGAAACCCAATTCAGAGGTGAGATTACAGAACTCCAAGCACATATCTTACCAAATCTCACTATACTTCAGCAACATATTTCAGCAGCTAGAAATGTAATAGCAACCCCGGAGATGTCTGTAGTAGATAGACTCTATGATATCCATGTAAGGATTTCACTAGAGCACATGGATCTAGAAATGTTGAAGGAGAAATGGGAGAAAATGATGGAGGAAGTCAAGTCCTCACATTCCTACCTTTTTAAAAAGTTGTAAGTACCTTTTTCCTTAGAATCAAAAAAGGAGGAAAGGCAATGTATATATTTATGTACAATACAAATATCCAGACAATGCATATATCAAAAAAAGAAACAAAAAGATAAAGGATATGTATATATATACTTACACTTACCGGTACATACATAGGGGGAGTCATTCAAATGACTAAGGAAGAAGTATACATAGGTGTACATACTAATACACTCAGTATGTTGCACATATCATGTTTTTGATACTAATGTCAAAGGGGGAGATTGATGACATTATTTTTCCATTAGTATACTCAGAGAAAAACATAGATAGAAAGCATTACTGGCAGACAACAAGCATCACCGGTGAGCCACAAGCAGTACCGGTGAATTACAAGCATACCTGACAGGACAAAGAATTTTGAGAAAAATGCCAAGTATAAATGTGACAAGCTTCACTAGCGACCACAAGCATCACCGACGAACACAAGCATTACCGGTGACACAGTTTTTAGAACTAACCCGACAAGAACAGAAAATCCATACCTGATGAGATGTTCAAAGAAAGGAAAACCGACGACCAAGAACATCGACCATCAGAACCGATAGACAGATCAAGAACCCGCAAATTGTGGATCTGAGTTTTACACGACGATTAAAGCAATGTAATTCTATTTATAGAGTTTTATTTTGTTTTAAAATAAATTAGATGGTCATGTAGGATTTATGTAAATGCTTTAAAGCATCCTAATGGATCTAAATCATATCTAACTATAGATCAAGATCAAGTTGTATATCTTGAATCTAGAGTTAACGTGTGAATACATGAATCAAGAATTGAACCTAAGCTAGTATAAATAGATGTTCATACTCAATTGTGAGAACATGAATTCATTTTAATTGATAGCCACGAAGAGCATCTAAGGAGTAAAATTTAGAATTCATGCAAAGAGCAAAAATAAAGTACATCATTTATCAAGAACACACAGAGGCTACTGACGAGCAGATAAAGGTAATACTCAATCATGGAAGGATGATTAATAGTATTTTTGGAGCATTAAAGGATCTGTTACCAGAAATTATAGATTGCATTTATCATCAGATCAAAGACTTATGTAGTTTCATTCTAACAAGTGCATCACATCTAAAATCCTTTTGTAGAAGGTGGACTTAACCGTCCTTTGTAAATCTCTTAACAGAGTGCACACTTAACAGTGTTGTTAAAAGCTTCAAATGAAGTAGATCTTAACAAGTCTCTACTGTAATACTCCTAACAGGGTAGGTCATCAGAAGTGACCAAAATTGTAATCCTTAACTGGCTCTTCTTATCTACAGATAGTGAAGTTTGTGGGTAACAATCCCCACCGCAATTTTTACTTCCTTAACAGGAGTTTTCTATGATATCATATCTGGTGTCATGTATTATCTATTTTCATGAATGTTTCTATTATTGTTACATATCAAAAGAATATATGATATGATTTCATAAGCATAAAGAAATATGAACAGTTAGATAAGATAAATTACAAACTGATAACTAAGGGTTAATGGGCTAACCAAGAAAAGTTTTAGAGGTACTGATTCACCCCTCCCCTCTTAGTACATCATCTCAATATAATTCCAATGTCTTCCATTGTAGATTTTCAATAATCTTTCCAAAAATCTCCCTCTTTGGCATTGATGGCAATACTAAACAATAAAACAACAATTTACCAACCATAATTACCATACAATCCAAAAAGTTTGCCTGTGTTCCTTGATATGAACAAATATTCATTAATGTCTTTAGCTTCATTCTGATTCTCATCTTTTAAAAATTTTCTCCCTTTGTGTCTGTGATCACACTAAAATCTTTCTGATTCTGTTCATCTGTAGATTCCCTCTTTCATTAATCTTTCCTCTTTGATAACAATATCTTCTTTTTTCTCCATAAATTTCTCCCTCTAACTTTCTTAGTATATTTCTCCCTCTTTGACAACAATGCCAAAGATGTTGACATCTTCATCATGCAAATTCTTCTGTTCTAAACTCTGTATCATGTTGTTTCTTTCATATTGCTTATGAATGATCCTCTTTTCTATTCAATTCTTTCTTTCACAACTTTAGGCAGCATCCTAAAGTGTGACTGTCTGTGCATCAATGTGAAAAATATTCTGAATATAATATTTGATGCAACAGTTCTATTCTAAACTAATTGGCCTCAGTTAGGGGAATCACCCCTAATTTACCTTACAGATACTCATGAGCATCCTTGGGTAGTGCCTTTGTAAATATGTCTGCTAAATGTTCCTTAGTATTCACATATTCCATTCTCACTTCCTTCTTTTGAACTAGCTCCCTCAAGTAATGATACTTGATAGCTATATGCTTTGTCTTAGAGTTCATCACAAGGTTTTTAGAAATATTAATGGCACTCATGTTATCACAATATATGAAAACTGGTTCTGTGATCTCTTCTTTCATACCTTTTAGTAGTATCTTCAACCACACAATATTAGAACAATTGACTATTGTTGCCACATACTTGGCTTCAGCTGTAGATTGTGAGGTGCAATTCTGTTTCTTGCTTGTCCATGAAACTAATCTTTTTCCTAGAAGAAATGCTCCTCCTATGGTTATTTTCCCGTCATCAACATTTCCAGCCCAATCAGAGTCAGTATAAACTCTGAGTTCAAACTTATCATTCCTTTTGTAGTACAGACCATATTCATCTGTTCCTTTCAAATATCTCAGAATTATTTTTACTACCATCATATGTGTTTGTTTGGGATTGGAAATTTTTTTTGCAAAAATACCAACAACCAGAGCAATATCAGGTCTATTGTGTACAACATATTACAACTTTCCAATCATTGATTTGTAAAGGGTTTGATTCACTTCTTTTGTATCATCATTCTTTGTTAACTTCTATCCAGTAGCCATAGGTGTACTCACTGGTTTTGAATCTTCCATTCCAAAAAAATTTAGTATTCCCTTGACATATTTTGATTGAGTAATACAGATACCATTCTTCATCTGATATATTTTGAAGCCAACAAATTTTTTTTATCTCACCAAACATAGACATTTCAAATTCAGTTTGCATCTCTTTTGCAAATTCTTGGCATAACACATCTTGTCCACTAAATATAATGTCATCAAAAAAAATTTCAGCTAATAAAGTACCTTTACATTGCTTTGTCTTCAAATACAAATTTTTTTTCTCATTGGTTCTTACAAATCCAATCTCTACCAAATAATTGTGCAATCTCGCATACCAGGCTCTTGGTTCTTGCTTCAATCCATATAGTGCTTTGTGTAATCTGCAAACCATATTCCTCTTACTTGGGTCTACAAATCCATCAGCTTGTTCAATTAACACTTCTTCTTCTAATATCCCATTTAGGAATGTTGGCTTCACATCCATCTAATAAACTTAAAAACCTTTGTAGGCTGCATATGCAAGTAATTTTCTTACTCCTAATCTTACAACTGGGGTGAATGTTTCTCCATAATCAATTCCTTCCTCTTGTACATAACCTTTGCATACCAGTCTAGCTTTGTTTCTTGTTACCTCTCCATGTTCATTTAGCTTATTTTTGAATACCCACTTAGTACCAATTACATTTTTGTCATTCGGCCTAGGTACAAATGTACAAGTCTTATTCTTCTCAATCTCTTCAATTTCTTCGTTCATGGCAGCTTGTATCCAGTTTTCATTATCTAAGGCATTTTTTACTGTTTTAGGCTCAAAATCACATAACAAGCATGTACTGTCTCTCAACTTGCCTCTCGTCATAACTGAAGAATCCTTCGATCCTATGATTTGATCAAGTTTATGGTGCCTCCTCACATACTTTTCTAGAGTAGGTTCTTGTTTTTCTTTAGGTTGATCATTCACGTTCAATTCAGGTTGATTATGTGACTTGACATCTCCATCAAATAGCTTGGCAATTACCTCCTGTTTCCTGGCATCCTCATTCTGTGACTCAACAGGTGCTAGTTATTTCTCGGCAACCTCATTCTCAGCTTTAGGTAATGTATTAGAATCTTCCTCATCTATATAGATGAATGATTTGTAACTCTCAGGTTCCTGTGTGCTTTCAGCTTCATTTCTTTCTGCATACTCATCAATTCTAATATTTACACTTTCCACAATTTTTTTAGTGTTAGAATTCAAACACTTATATGCTTTACTCTTAGTTGAATAACCAAGAAATATGCCTTCCTCACCTTTAGCGTCAAGTTTTCCATTTTTTTTATCCTTCAGTATGAAACATTTGCTTCCAAAAACTTTGAAATATTTTACATTAGGGGCATATCTATACCAAAGCTCATAAGGTGTAGCAGTAGTACCTTACTTGACTTGTACTTTGTTTAGGGTATAGACTGTTGTACTTACAAATTCTCTCCAATATTTTTGTGCAACATTTTTTCTCCATCATTAATGTTCTAGCACAGTCCATGATAGATCTATTTCTTCTCTCAACAATACCATTCTGTGGTGGTGTTCTAGGTGCAGACATCTATCTTTTTATTCCTCGGTCATTGCAGAACCTATTAAAATCATTTGAAATAAACTCACCTCCTCTGTCAAATCTCAAACATTTTAGACTTTTCCCTGTCTCCTTTTCAACTTTTGCCAAGTACCACTTAAATAATTGGAATGCATCAAATTTTTCTTTAAGAAACATAACAGTAATCATTCTTGAGTAATCATCAACAAATAGAATAAAATATTTATCTCCATGGTAACTTTTCTCACCAATGGGACCACAAAGGTCAGTATGAACTAATTCCAGTAATTCCTCAGAAGTATGAGTCTTTCTCTTGAAACTAGATTTAGTCATCTTTCCCAATTGACATTGCTTACACATTGCATTTTCAAGTTTATTTAACTTAGGCAGCCCTCTAACCTTTTTCAATTTTCTTATGCTTACCAATTTATCAAATTTTACATGACACAACCTTTAATTACCTAACCAAACATCATTATATTGTGCAAACAAGCATGTCTCTTTAGCTAAATCTAGATAAAACAAGTTACCTTTTATTTTCTCACCACTTCCAACTAGTTCTCTAGTAGCATCATAGATCTTTGCCTTCTTGTGATGGAATTCAACTCTGTAACCAGAAGTATTCATCTGTGCAACACTCAGTAAATTATAATTAAGATAATCAACCCAATGTATTGTGTCACATATGATCTTGTCAGTCAAGTTAATTGATCCTTTCCCTTTAACAAGACATGGTGCATCATTACCAAATTTAACATAACCGCCATTACATTGATCTAGGGTCTCAAATTTATCTTTATCACCAGTCATGTG
>MU223745.1:163445-182047 GCA_018584345.1 Thuja plicata
TTTGTACTTGTTGTCCCTTCTTTCATCTTTGTCATTCTTATCAGGACATCTAGTAGCAATATGACCAACTTTGTTACATGAAAAACAAATGATAGGAAGTTTACCTTTGAATTTTCCTTTTCCTCTAAATATTCTTCTTACCATAAGTGCTTAAAGTTCTTCCAGATCATCATCAGCAGTGTCGCTAACATTGTTCACACATTTCTTTCCTTTCTTTGAATTTTTAGGACCAACTGGGATCTAAATGCATATTCAATACCTTGTGGAGTGTAGTTGTCAAAATTTGACATCTCAAATGCAGTAAGTCAGCCTACCAAACCTTCCAAAGTTAGATTATTATTAGGATTACATCTTAAATCTTAAATTGTAGAGACTCTAATAGCATATACAGGAAGAAGTGTTCTCAGTACCTTGATCATAATGGTGTTATCATCAATGGTTCCCTTAGCTTCTCTAATAGCATTTACAACTTCCTTTATCCTACCATAATATTGAACTATATTTTCTCCTTCTTGCATTTTCATTTCATCAAACTTACCTCTTAATCTTGTAGTTGGCTCTCTATACATTTGTATCACCTTCATAGATAGTTACAAGGACATCCCACATTTGATTTGTAGTTGTACAATTCTTTGTCTTCAAACTCATGATAGTTCAGAGATTATGCAATCTCTATCATTGCTTGATTGTGCTCCTATTTTTCTCTTAACTGTGCAGCTATGGCAGGTGCAGTGTGGGCTACATAATAATGTTCAACATAGTGCTTAGCACCATCAACAATACCAGCAAGATGCAATTTCATCAAACTCTTCCATGCAGGGAAGTTATCTTTGTTCAACTTTGGTACCTCCTTTTTATACATCTTGATCTTTTGCTCCAAGTAACTTCAAAATGATTTCAAGAGACCAAAGCTCTGATACCAATTGTTAGAATGAATTCTAAACAATTGAGAGGGGGGTTGAATCAGTTATCCTCAGGTCTAGATGTGTCCATTTAAAATTTATACCAATTTGAATAGCTCAGATATGCTTGGCAACAATAACATAAAATAACAACA
This sequence comes from Thuja plicata, assembly GCA_018584345.1. Lineage (NCBI taxonomy): Eukaryota > Viridiplantae > Streptophyta > Pinopsida > Cupressales > Cupressaceae > Thuja > Thuja plicata. Next base: position 164,503 of record MU223745.1, read on the forward strand.
TACATATGCAATCTATTGTTTAGATGTAATCATCTTTGCAGAAACTTAATAGTAAAACACAACATACATAATCATACAAATTAACACCAATATTTAATGTGGAAACCCAATATGGGAAAAACCACCAATAACATGCTATCAACTTTTCACTCTTCTGAAGTGAGCTCTGTTAGGAGCCAACCCTGTTATAGCTTACAAAACACATTGCTAAATGTGACCTGGTTAAAGGATTTAATCACCCTGTCAGGAGTGGCCTTGTTAGAGGACTTAGAACATTCCACTTAAATGTCACCTTACTAAAAGGATTTATACCCTGAATGTTAAGTCAACCTGGTTAAAGGATTTTGACTGATATAATGGTTAGAAAGTAATCAGCATGTGTGATCTGATACATACAACTTACTTTGAAAATCTAGATCCAATTCATCTCTAATGATAATTCACTGAGTGGCCTCCATCTTCATTTCAATATTCAGATCTTCTTGGAAATCTGTCAAGCAATCACTCTTGTAGCTCTATTCTTCTTTGTTCAGCCTTCTCTTCTTTGATTAAGCCAATCAGTATATTAACTATGCAATCCTCTTGCATGCATTGCACACTACATGAATAACCCCTTGAGGTTATCATATACCTCTTCATCTAGGTCAGATAAATATTTTGCCACTTAATGAAGATCGTAGATCTTAGGTTAGGTCAAATCCAATAGATCTTTCCATCATTACATTCAATTTATTTCTCCAAATAAATCACTAATTGAATCCTTGGTCCATGCATTAATTATGGTTACCCATACATTTAAATAGTGTGGATCAATCGAGCTTATCCTTACTTAACTTTACATATCCCAATAAAATCAACTAAGTCAGCCAGAGATCTCAAATCTCAACAATTACCAAAATAATGATGCTTGGCCAACACTGTGTTCTTCCCTAATTTACTAATGCTCAATCAGCACTATTTTCCTCGACAATTTACTGGCACTCAGTCATCACTGACTTTGCTCAGCACAAACTATTTACAGTAAACTGTCATCGAAAGATAAACAACACATTACTTTGCCAATGTGCCAACTGATCAAGTACCCTTTTGATTTTCCATAACTCAACCATTCCACTTGGTCTTCTTTTTAAATCTCCTTCATCAACCAATATATATGGTACTCAAACAGATAGCAATAGTCTCACCAATTAAGGTTTGACATCAATGACAATACAACAATTGTTTCCATTGTAGTTTTTCAACAATCTTTCCAACAAGGAAGAATCTATGTCTAGGGTTAACTCTAACAAGAATGGTAAAAAAAAGAAAAGAGATTAAGGTTTAGGAGGATGGTGAGAAGGAGGAACCTGTGAAAATTCGCGAAGAGACTAATGAGAAGAGAAAAGCGGTGAGTGGGTTTATGCAAGCTGCTAAATACCATGTTGATACAGATATGCAGATGAGCACTTGGATTTTTGAAGAATTATAACATATCAACATCAAACAGACTGTGATGGAGGATAGAATTGATAAAATTTCCCTATTGATGGGAAAGCCAAATACTCCTAAGGATGACAATGATAACTATGCTAGAGGAGAAGACAAGGGGCTGATGGAAAACCTGGAGCTTAAAATCAATGTTGTGGTCAAATTTCATTTGCAGACTACTTCCAGCCATATCCAACGTATCGAGGACACTCTTAGCAGGATTAAAAATAAAAATTATGAAGGAATGAAAGTAACTATTGATAATCTGCACACCCTGTTGTCTATGCTAGAGGGTAATTCCAACCCTATTAATGTTGAAGATGACAATGAAAAAGGTACCAGTTCTACTAGTCCTGGATCTAGGACTAGAGAAAGTACTAAATATAAAAAAAGGCAGTTAACTCAAAGTCAATTGAGAACCTCAGGGGTTCTATCGAGCATTATGAATTGCTGAAGGAGAAAACTACATATTTTATGAAAAAAATGTCTTAACTTGTTGGTCCTGTTTTTTGTTGTCTAGTCAATTTTTGCTAGGTGTTGGTGGTTTAATGTCTTTCTCTATTCACCCTAGTATTTTATTTTTGGTCTATGCTTAATCTTCCTATCTTCATTTCTTTTGTAAAGGGTTACGATTCAGATGTAGAGCAAGCAACCACAAAACCTAGATTGGTCTTCTTTAACTAGAAGAACCTCCAATCCCTTCCTTAAGCCTTCTCCCTGATCCAATAACTTATAGAGGGTCTATACCTCCTCTCTTAAGTGGACTTACTATGACACAACACTCCCTCACCCCTAGGGGCTTCTCACAACTTGGATCCAATTTGGCCTTTAGGGATCATTTCCCTCAAGTCAACAAAATGAAGGATTTTCTATCCCAACTATATGGGAATGAAATTAAATGGTGGTAAGGTTGTATCTTGACCTAATACCATAGGAATGACCAACTGGTAGAGTTCCTAAACACCCACAACCTATCCTACTCCAATTACGACAGTTAACCTTGTAGCCTTTTCTACACTATTTTTGGTGGATAACTTTCAACTTCTCCAAAGGACTTGGTAAAATCCTTACCTTTTATGATACCCTTTATCATTCTCCTTCAGACCCCAAGAGATGGAATTCTAACTTCACTCCTACAGCATCAAACCGTTACTCTGTCCACATGCCTAATTAGCTAGACCAGGCTTGGAATACAAAGAAACAGTATGAAGATGGGTGCATGAAACCAACTCAACCCATTAGGACTCTTCCCAAACATCTAAATGGTTTATCCTAACCATTCCTAAAGTCTCTTCAATCTATGAGACTAGTTATCCACTCTTTCCCCTACTCTCCTGGTCAAATACATAGAGATATTTGACCTAGAGCTGGGTCGTAAACCCCTAAAATGAAGTCCTCTTCTTCTAGGTCTTTGGAATCACTAAGATGTCTACCCTAAATTTCATTTCCCAAAGGGCCATGTTTTTTCCATAGTGGGGAAGCAAGTTAGGGTTCCATAACCAAAATACCCTCAGTTTCTGGGGTCTACAGAACTTACGAACTTGCAAATTTTGGTTCTCACACCAAAAAACACCAAATCACCCCAAACCCAAATACAATATCTTCTAGAACACTAAGAAACAAAAATAAATAGGTTTTTCATCAGTACCAATCTATACAGATTTTGCAAAATTAAAACAACAGCAACTGTACCCAAAATATCTGATTTTCTTATTTGTTTGCTACTCCAAATATCTGTACATCCATTGCCAACCTATGAATGGGATTCAAAAAATTTTAAATAATATTTTCAATGGTCATAACTAGAATTCAAATCATTATGAACTAAATTTGTAACTTTTCAATCATACCGAGCAACTTTTGAAAAATTGTCAATGTTGCAAACAACATTTTTTTGACAATTTTGTCATTTTGCACACTAGGCTAATGTAATGCGTCAATTGACTTAAAAACAAGTCCTAATGACCTAATACCTAGTAATAAACCTAGAAAACATAAATTTATGCCCATTTGATCATTTTGGCATCCTAGTTTATAATTTCACCTAGTATCCAAAAGATCTCACACTTGGGCTTATTACATCATTCTTATGTATCAACTGATCCAAAGGATCCTAATCCATCCTAGGGAAGAACGTGAAGGATATATCTTTGGTGCCCTACACCATACACCTCAGGCCACTAAAACTCAAGTCCCTTGAGTTGTAATGTCTAAAATTTTGAGGCCCATCTTCTCAATGTCCTTCTCTATTAGTCATGTAGCATCTTCCAATGTCTTGTCCTTCCACTTGATTAGATACTCTTTATATGCTCTCCTCCTAGTTTGGTTACTGAACCTTGTGTCCAAGAGGGCTTCAAATGCATGTTAATTTTGATGAGGAAGTTTTTGAATTTCTGCAACTTCTTGTGTTCCTTCTAGACCTACATCAAAGACATTAGAACCTCTATAGGCATAAATATCACATACATTGAAGGTGTTAGACAATCCAATGTCTGGAGGTAAATCAATTTTATAGGCATTATTGCCACATTTATGCAATATCTTGAAGGGTCCCAACTTATTCATCATCAATTTGGTACACTTCCCTTTAGGAAGTCTCTCTGCTCGGAGGTGGATAATCACCCTATCCCCTACCTTATATTTCACATCCCTTCTTCTTTTATCTCCTATCTCTTTGTATTTCCCTGAAGTTTGTTCAAGTCTTCTCCTGACCTCTTGGTGAAGTTCCTTCATGAATTCTAAAAAGTCTTCTGCCTGTGCACTCTTTCTTTCCATACTACTGATATTTCTTAACTCCATTACACCTCTAGGGTATGTTCCATATACAAGTTGAAATGGGCTATGACCAGTGCTCCTATTCACTAAGTCATTATAGGAAAATTTTGCATGTGGTATTACTACATCCCATGTGGCTCCATGGTCTTTTGTCAAACATCTCAATAAGTTCCCAAGTGACCTATTTATGACCTCTATCTAGCCATATGTTTAAGGATGATATGTCAAGGAGTATGACAGATTTGTCCCTAGTCTTTTCCATAGTATTCTCCAAATATTTCCAAGGAATTTTGAATCCCTATTTGAGACTATGTTCATTGGAAATCCATGCAATCTCACTACTTCTTTGAAGAATATCCCTGCTATATGAGAGGCATCATGTGTTTTTTTGCAACTTAGGAAATGGGCCATTTTGGAAAACCTATCTACTACCACATAGATACTATCATATCCATGTTTGGTTCTTTGTAAGCCCAATACAAAGTCCATGCTGATGGAGTCCCAAAGCTTCATTGGAATGGGTAGAGGGTTATACAATCCTATATTTGATGATCTACCCTTTGCTTTTTTTCAAACCATGCACTTCTCAACAAACTGTCTTACCTATGTCTACATTTTGGGCCAGAAATGGAACCTTCTTACCATCTCCAAAGTTTTGTCCAATCCAAAGTGACCTCCCAGGCCTCCACAATTCTTATCCCTTATGATTTTTTCTCTCATGGATCCCCTTGGAATACAAAGTTGACTTCCTCTGAAAAGTAACTCCTCCTACAACATGAGTCTACAAAATCACTATGATATCTATCACTCATATCCTTGCATACTTGGTATGCTTTTGAAAATTCTTCATCCTGTTCATACATCCCCTTCATGGAATTGATCCCAACACTTTCCAATCTGACTTTTTGAATGGTTAGATTCCTTCTACTAAGGGCATTTGCAACCTTATTGGTTATACATTTCTTGTGTTTAATGGTGAAATTGTATGCTTGGATGTATTCCATCCATTTGATGTGTCTATGGTTTAACTTGTCTTGTCTATTCAAAAATCTCAAATCATGATTATTCGTATTAATTATGAACTCCTTAGGCAACAAATAATGCATCCATTTCCTTAAAGATAGAACCACTGCATACATTTCCAAATCATAATTTGAATACCTTTGTTTTTCCTTGTTCAACTTCTCACTAAAGAAGGCTACTATTTTTCCTTCTTGACTTAGGACCCCCTTTATGGCCCTATTGCTAGCATCACATTCTATTGTGAACATTTTCTTGAAATCAAGCAAAACAAATATGGGTTCTTCTGTTACCCTCATCTTCAAGTACTCAAAATAATTTCCAGCTTCATTTGTCCATACAAAATGGCACTTTCTTCCACCCTTGATTGTATCGATCATAGGGGCACAAACATTTCTAAAACCCCTAATGAACTTTCTATAAAAATTTGCTAGTCCATGAAAGCTTTTTACCTCACTAGAAGTCCTTGGTGTGGGCCAATTGAGTATGGCTTCCACCTTCTTTGGATCCATTTTGAGATTTCCCTTTGAAATGAAAAATCCAAGGAACACCAACTCTTCTTGCAAGAAGACACATTTATCCAAATTGACCTTCAACTTTTCATGTTTGAGCCTTTCCAACACCATCTCCAAGTGGGTTAGATGTTCTTCTCTATTTTTACTAAAAATCAATATTTCATCTAAATATACAACCACAAAATTATTAATAAAAGGTTTCAATACTTCATTCATGAGCCTCATGAATGTTCTTGGAGCGTTTGAGAGGCCAAAGGGAATCACCAACCATTCATAGAGCCCTTAATTGGTCTTGAATGTAGTTTTCCATTCATCCCCTTGTCTAATCTGGATCTGATGGTACCCACTTCTCAAATCCAACTTGGACTAATATCTAGCCCCTCCTAGGCAATCCATTAAGTCTTCCATTCTTGGCATAGGGAATCTATATTTGATAGTGATTTTTTTTATGGCTCTAGATTCAGTACATATCCTCCATGTACCCTCTTTCTTTGGAGCCAATATTGCAAGGACTTCACAAGGACTAATACTCCTTCTAATGAACCCTTTCTTGAGCAATTATTCAACTTGTCTAGTCAACTCCTAATTTTGATCTGGTGTCAATTTATATGCAGCCTTATTAGGCAATGTGGACCCTGGTATAAGATCAATATAGTGACTTACATCTCTAACTAGTGGAAGTGTATCTGTGGTACTGTGTGCAATGATCCCCTTGTACATCTTCAACAAAAATTTTACTTCATTGGGTCCTACTTTCCTCTCTTGTTCCTTTTCCTTTACTACTTTATTTTCTTCTCTTCTTGGTTTAACCTCAATGGAAAAACAAGGGGTGTCCTTCCCTTTAAGGGTCTTTGAAAGCTCCTTTTCTCCTACAACCAACACACTAGTAACTTGGTGTGTTTCTTTCCCATCATCTGGTAAGGGTCTCATTGTATACTCCCTTCCATCCTTAGTAAGAACATAAACATTGCCTCCCCCATCATGTCTTGAGTTCACATCATACTTCCAAGGACTTCCTAATAATAGGTGGTAGACATTCATTTCTGCAACATCTCACAAAATCTTTTCTTTGTAGTCTCCTACCTGAAACTCCACATAAACATGTTCGTTCACAAGATCTTGTTGCTCTTTGTTTAACCATGAGACCTTATAGGGGTTAGGGTGAGGCAACTTCTTCAAACCAAGATTTATAACCATTTCTATGGATGCTAGATTATCTGTTGAACTAGAATCTACTATTACCTTACACACTTTACCTTTCACCTTCCAGGTTGTCCTAAAGAGAGTCTTTCTCCGAGGTGGTTCTTTGTCTGCAACTATCTTCAATAGATTCCTTTTGAACATCAAGAATCCTCCTTCTAGATCTGTATTTCATCTTGGCTCTTGCACACTTTGTGTGTCTTCTTCTTGAGAAAAGTGGACTCTCCTTTCTCTACTTTGGTTATTCCCACCATTCTCCTCTGTACATCTAGAGGACTGGTGTCCGATCTGATTTCAAGTGAAACATCTGTCAATGAATACTCTTGGTATTCATCCTCCAAATCTTCCTCTCCCATAGGGTCTCCTTCCTCTAAATCCTCCTCTAGGATTTGTCTCTCCTTCTTGGTTTTCTTGACCACTGGTTTCTCCAAAAAAAATTTAGATGGTCCTCTACCACCAAACCTTCCTCTACCTCTAAAATTTCCACCTCTCCCTCTATTTTGGGAATCACTCTTCCTCCTTTGTTTCTCCTCTATATTTAGTGTCATCTGATAGCATTGATGCACTATTTTTGGGTTGAACAAATCCAACTCATCACTAATGGATTACTTGAGTCCATTCAAGTACCTAGCCAAATTCTGCTTCTCATTCTCTGGACTTTGGCTCTCAAGGTGAGTCTATGAAACTCCTCAGTATATGCACTCACATGTAAGTCCTTTTCCCTTAGAATTTGTAACTTCTAGTGCATTAGGATCTCATAGTCTTCAGGTATTAATTGTTTCCTGATTTCTATGTTCATTCTCCTCCAAGTAGCTATTTTTTCCTTCCCTTCATCTAGTCTCTCATTATGAAGGAAGTTCCACCAACTAAGGGCCGAGCCCTTGATTTTTTACTTAGAAATTCTCATCTTTTGATTCTCAGGTACCCTATCACATTCAAAATGATTTTCTAGGGCTTCAACCCAATCCACACATTCTTCTAGATTTAGTTTTCCACAAAACACAGATAGGTCAGCCCTGGTGTCTTTTCTCCCTACCCTCTCAAGGGCTTCCAATATGGCTCTCTAATCTACATGCAGAGCTTTTCTATCTAGTAGAGGCTCATCCTCTTCCCTTATTCTTCTTCAGAGTCTTCTTTTACTCCTCTATCCACTTTTCCTCTCAGTTTATCCAACTCCCTCTTCATGGCTTTGTTCTCTTCTCTCACTACCTTACTTTCTGCCATTTGTTCATTGACCAATTTGGCCAACTAAAAATTGGTTATTCTCAGAGGGATCTCACTCTCTCCATCTTCATTTTTAGATATCCTATCTTCACTTCTTCTCTCCAATTAGGTTCTTAGTGGCTCTGGTACCACTTGATGTAGAGCAAGCAACCAAAAAACCTAGATTGGTCTTCTTTAACTAGAAGAACCTCCAATCCCTTCCTTAAGCCTTCTCCCTGATCCAATAACTTCTAGAGGGCCTATACCTCCTCTCTTAAGTGGACTTACTATGACACAACACTCCCTAACCCCTAGGGGCTTCTCACAACTTGGATCTAATTTGGCCTTCAGGGGATGATCATTTCCCTGAAGTGAACAAAATGAAGGATTTTCTATCCCAACTATATGGGAATCAAATTCAATGGTTGGAAGGTCTTATCCTGATCTAATACCCTAGGAATCACCCATTGGTAGAGTTCCTAAACACCCACAACCTATCCTACTCCAATTAGGACAGTTAACCTTGTAGCCTTTTCTACACTATTTTTGGTGGATAACTTTCAACTTCTCCAAAGGACTTGGTAAAATCCTTACCTTTTAAGATACCCTTTATCATTCTCCTTTAGACCCCAAGAGATGGAATTATGACTTCACTCCTACAACATCAAACCCTTACTCTGTCCACATGCCTAATTGGCTAGACCGAGCTTGGAATACAAAGCAATGGTATGAAGATGAGTTCACGAAACCAACTCAACCCCTTAGGAATCTTCCCTAACCTATAAATGGCTGATCCCAACCATTCCTAAAGTCTCTTCAATCTCTGAGACTATTTATCCACTCTTTCACCTACTCTCCTAGTCAAATACATAGAGATATTTTACCTAGGGTTGGGTGGTAAACCCCTCAAATGGATTCCTCTAATTCTTGGTCTTTGGAATCACTAAGAGGACTCCCCTAGCTTGCATTTACCAAAGGGCCATGCTTTTTCCATAGTAGGAAAGCACGTTAGGGTTCCATAACCAAAATACCCTCAATTTTTGGGGTCTACAGAACCAGTGAACTTGCAAATTCTGGTTCTCACACCAAACAACACCAAATCACCCCAAACTAAAAGAAAAGATCTGCTAGAACACTAAGAAACCAAAATCAATAGGTTTTTCATCCATACCAATCTGTACAGATTCTGCAAAATGAAAACAACAACAACTATACCCAAAATAACTGATTTCTTATTTGTTTGCTACTCCAAATGTTCCTACATCCATTGTCAACCCATGAATGGGCTTCAAACAAGTTTAAATACTAGTTTCAATGTTCATAACTTGAATTCAAATCATTATGAACCGAAGTTGCAACTTTTTAATCATACCGAGCAACTTTTGAAATGTTGTCAATGTTGCAAACAATAGTTTTTTGACAATTTTGTCATTTTGCACACTAGGCTAATGTAATGCTTCAATTGACTTAAAAGCAAGTCCTAATGACCTAATTCCTAGTAAGCAATCTAGAAAACACAAATTTATGCCCATTTGATCATTTTGGTATCCATGTTTATAATTTCACCTAGGATCCAAAAGATCTCACACTTGGGCTTATTACATCATTCTTATGTATCAACTTATCCAAAGGATCCTAATCCATCCTAGGGAAGAACATGAAGGATGTAGATTTGGTGCCATGAACCAGGTTCCCTTCAAAAACAACTTTTTCCATAATCAAAAACATTGATAATGTCTTAGTTTTTGATGGAATTAAGCAAAATTTGTCGAGTGTTGGATAACGTGTAGACAAGTAATATCACTTATAGTTTATGAATGGGAAATGTACTATCAAAGGTCAGTCTGGAAACCTGATTGCATCAGGTACTAAATCAAGAGGTAATGTGTTTGAACTAAATAATACAGAGGCAACCTATTTTTTTGTGATGGTAGATGACAATTGGTTATGGCATAGAAGGTTTTGTCACATAAGTTTTGATAATATTGTAAAGTTTGGTAACATTAATGCAGTCATAGATTTACCAAAAATTGTGAAGCCTATTGACATTATGTGTAGAGAGTGTGTAATGGGAAAACAAACTAAGAGTAGCTTTAAGAGAAAATCATATAGTCCCATTGAGGAAATACATGTTTGTAACAGTGAATCATGATGATTCACTATTATGAATGATACGTGTCTCCCTGATAGGACTATAATGACATGTTTGATGCATTGATTGTACACCTTGTCATGATCAACAATGTTCCAATAACAACATACTAGGCTCAACCCTTGTTGGACCCCATTCTATCCTATATGTTGCAATGATGTGTAATGTCCAATCTAGTATCTTAAGTGTGGGCATTACAGTTACAAAACTCACTGACTTTTACAATTTTTGATGATCCTCTTTGTATTGATAGTGACCATTTTGTTGATTTTATGCTATCCATATCAATGCAGTGGTCTTATCTCTTCATAATGTTATGAAAAAACATGGTGAAATGTTCAAACATCATAGTAACTATTATTCATATTGGATCATGGCATATTCATTGTTCTTGCATTGTCATTTAGCTCTATTTGATTATTCATTTGACAACATCTCTATCATTTGACAACATGCTTAGAATTTCCCTTCATCTCATTTCACTGTGATTGTCCTTTGTTTGTCATTTGTATGATAATGTTGATCATCTGAGAACCTTGTTAACCATGACATGGTGATTGCATCACCCATGTAATCATAGTCCCATTGAGGAAATACATGTTTGTAAGAGTGAATCATGATGATTCATTGTTATGAATGATATGTGTCTCCCTGATAGGACTATAATGATATGTTTGATGCAGGGATTGTACACCTTGTCATGATCAACAATGTTCCAATAACAACATACTAGGCTCAACCCTTGTTGGAGCCCATTCTATCCCACATTTTGAAATGCTTATGATATCAACTTAAGATCTTCAATTATGAATAATGATACCTAAACATACACATTGAACAAACTCATTACATAAAAAAGATTAAATACTAATTTCACATATCGATCGATGAGGATCCTTGAGCTCTAACAAAAATCTCTTTATCATAATGGTTGTTCTATCGTATGTTATATAAGACTAAAACATTGTAACATGTTAAACTCCAAACACATAAGATGGAAAGAACACTAGCTCTAATACCATTTTAATGTATCAAAGTCCAAGTTATTTTTCATTTCACAAATTATATATTTTTTTGTAAAAAATGCATGATGATCTCCATGTTTTCCTTTAACTATTTTGAGTTCATCACGTGCATTGTCTCAGGAAAACCTCTTGACTTCTAAACTACCTCTTCTTTTAACAAATAATTTTTTCCCTACTACCTTTGGACTGTCACTTTGATGTCTTTTAGCAACACTATCACGACCATGCTCTCTATGGGGTGTCATTGAATGTTACTCTCATGACATACACTTTTGATTGCTTCTCACATTTTGGATATAATTCATGATCTTTAGCTTTAAATATGACTAGAATATGTTTCCTATTTTTCTCTTACTTCATAGAGTTGGCATAGAATGGAACTTAGTATTCATGTAAATGATGGACCTACCTATTTAAAATTGAGATATACTTCAGTCTTGCTGACCATGTCCATGATTTCATATGATAAATTCACTTATTTTTCCTCTTTTGAAAGAATTGTATTTGTATTATTTTCCATGACATCATGGGATTGTCCATGACATCATTTGGAATTACATGACAATACTAAAAATCAGTACGTTCCTCATATTAATAGTGTTTCTCACTATCTTTCTTTACCACTGTATTGTTTACACCTCATTGTCCTTTCCATTGTAAAAAAAGCATTGGATAGTGACCAACATAAATGAAATTGATAATAAGGCATGAAGATGCACGGTAAGTTTAGAAGCATTAAAACCATGGTAAGTTTAGAAGCATTAAAACCCCAAGTATGCCAACATAGTGAAAGAAAAACCATGACTCATGTAAAATATACAGAATATCTATAATAAAAAATAGGTTGAAGTTTTTATCAATCCGCACATAAGTCACGACATATGAAAATTCCAAAATCATTCACTAACGGTTTCTTATACCAAACCATAGCCTCACAGCCCAAAAATGATACATATCTTTAGAAATACAAAGGCTATGGTTCACGGATAGATATAAAATATGCATAGAAGAAACCCTTTTTCCTTTTTGTATGATGATGGACATTGTAAAAAAGAAACAAATTTGTAAAAAAATATATGTGGGTTTGAACATTAAGGTCACGGAAAAATAACAGTCGACTAGAAACTATGTAAAGAGTTCATTTCATGATAGAAAAGGACATACCTATGAATTATTGGTATGTGTTGTATGTACCACTTTTCACGGCTTCATGACATTTGGCTTCCAAGGAATGGGGTCAGCTTCCACGTGCAGAGCTACGCCCTTTAAGGCACTGATTTTGTGCATTAAAATAAAAATGAATTTGATCATCTGTCTATTTTGCTCATAAAGAATTGGTTCACCTTAAAGATACAGAATGTTCCCAGGATGAATAAGTACTTGGGACCTTCTATATCTTTAAGGAAACCATTTCTTCATCGATACCAAGTAAAAATGCAGGGCTCTGAGTTCAATAGATGATGATTATGATGAAGAAGATTTGAAAAGTTTCATATTATGATGATTATGAAGAAGAAGATTTGAAAATGTTCATTTGATGATGATTATGAAGAAGATTTGAAAATGTTTCACCAATTTGAATTGGATCAATCATCATTTTCAAATATTCTTCATAAATCACCATCAACCATTTTCCAAGAGAAACACCTTTCTCTATATGAATCTTGGTTTACATTTCTCTATAATCCTGATGCAAATGTTTCTATGAAGTTCGTCAGGGGTATAATGTATTCAAGCAAAAGGTCCTAGAGGTTGCTAAGTCTTTTGTACTAGAAACCATGTTTTTCTTGGTGATGATCCTACGTAGTTCCACATATACACAGTTCCACATAGACACAACATGTTCCTTACAAGACTTTTAATCTCACAATAGTTGAGATAATAAATGCAGGCATCATGGTCACAATTCTTTGGAGAGACAACATAACTGAGTGGTATACCTAGATGATGAAATGCAACCACTACCCCTCTAGTTCAAAGTTGACACTGTAGGATCTAAAAACCATCCTTATCTATGGTTTTTGGACCCTAGAGTGTCAACTTAGAACTGGAGGAGTAGTGGTTGTGTTGCATCATTTGAAAATAATACCACTGAATTATGTTGTGTCTTCAAAGAATTGTGACCATGATGCATGCATTTATGTTTCTCAGTTGTTGTGTCCCAGGACCCCTTATGACTCCTTATGACCCTTTACGACCCATACGAATACATCTTAGAGGTCTTAAAGTGTCATAAGGGGTCATAAGAAGCTCCTAGGAGGGGCCAGATGAGCTTCCACCTTCACATGGATGGCCCTGTTAAATAGAGAATGTTAAACTATTCTAGAAACAAAGAGAAGCTCAATATTTCAGGTATTTCAGTGATTATTCTCAATGATCAGCAGGTACAAGTCTTCCAAGCCTTACCCAATAGCTAGGACTAAAGATAGAAGAGCTCAAGAGACCATAATATTTGGTCTTTGTCTTTGGTCCATACAATTGAGGAAATATTTTACCTTTCGTTAGCTCATCAAATACGGTGATTTAAAAGAATTTAATAGATAATATTTTAATGTATAATGTACATTATTTTAGTTTGATGCTACACAAATCTATCTATTTCCCACACTTTTTGACTGTGGAGATAGCGATAAATAAGCATCCCATCTATGTCCTAAGTAATGTAGGCCACGGGATATGTTTCATTATCGCTATCCTCATAGTCAAAAAGTATGCAAAGTAGATAAATTCGTGTAACATCAACTTAAATAATATTCATTATCATGAAAATTCTATTAAATTATTTAAAATCCCTATATTTGATGAGCTAATGAAAGGTAAACCATTTTTTCAGTAATATGGACCAAAGACGGAGACCAACTATAATGGTCTCTTGAGCTTTTTTTATCTTTAGTGCACCTACCCATCGCTATTTTGACACCTCTGATAATTGTTTTGATGAAGAAGCTATACTAATGATGGCGACTCCGTCAGAACTGTCTCCGGAGCACCGTCGGTATATCTAACATTGCAATGCCCTTTTTTGATGGTGATTCTATACTAATGATAGGCATGCCGTCAGAAAAGTATTTAGACAACCATTGGGGAATCTCCCTTTTTGACACTATTGTCTAATGAATATGCTATAGTAATGATGGGACCACCGTTGAAAATGTGACTCGATAACCATCGAAAGGCTAATTTTCTGACAGGTGTAGCGTCAGAAAGTTGCATATAAATTGTGTTTTTTTGTGCTGATTTGCGACGATAAGGGATGTCAGAATAGCGACATTTACCATCTCCGTAGCAATTTGTGATGAAATAACTTTGGCGGCATCATCTATCAGATAATCAATAGATAAGCATTGAATAGTTGACAGATAACCATTGGAATGTGGTCTCAAATCTACTAGTGTGTAGAGAAGGTATTTTTCTCTTGATTTTCAATATGTTCAATAGAAATGGCGGAAGAGATATCTTTATCTTGCTTGGGAAGTGAACAAGATATAGAGCTTGGAAGGACACTTTTTTCTTCACCTGGAAGGATATCAACTTGGAAGAAATAAAAGGGTGCAAGGGGATCATCATGGGATTCTATGGATATGGGAACTTCATCAAATATGGGAGGAGATTGTATAACATCTTGATCTTGATCTTTATTAATATTTGTTTATTTGCACTTTGGGTTATCCTCTTGACATGGATCCACTTCTAGGGACAAGGTATGAGTTTGGGTATGCATGGGGAATTCTAGGAGAAATGATGCAGGATCCTTTTGAATGGGTATAATAGGCATTGAAACACATGAAGTTTTGCGGTCCATGACCCTCGAAGCATGGAAAAGATTTGCAAAAAGATGTAAGTTAGCTTGGGTTTCTTTTAGAGGTATCCCTTGAGAGTAGAAATTATTGGATTTGATAAATGCAACTTCACCCAAGATCACCTGCATGCAAGACTGCCACAAGAAGAAGCAAGAAGACAGAAGACAGAAACTATGGAGGCCAAAAGGGCAGAGACTGGAAATCCATTGTGACAGAAAAAAGCTTCTATTAACAATAATGAATTACAAAATACAATCTCCGTGTACTAACAAGTGAATCCTTATAAAAGGAAACACAAAACCCTAAAAGGGAAACCCTAAGGTTAGCTGAAGCAAACTAGAGTGAATAGGAAAGTTACTAATTAGATCATAATGATTTAAATTAGTAACCCGAAAGACTATTACTCTAACACCCCCCCCTTAAGATAAGCTTAGGGAGAAGCCAAACCTAGGAAGCTACTGCAGAAAGAAGGAAAGGTGTGTCCCGGAAACTAGGCCTGATCAGGTACCCAAAACATAAAGGGAAAAGATGTCCCAGAGAGAGGAACAAGAAAAGAGCAAGAAGCATCTCTGAAGCAAGGAACTGTAAACTCTGTCAGAAGATACTGCTGGAACCCCCATTGAAGTGCATGACCAGGTAGAGAAGACAAAGTGTCTGAAGAGCTGATCAATCGAACCAGGAAGAAATAGAACCAATAGGTGAACCCCCCCATAATACTGAACAGGGAGAGGTGACAGGAACACTGAAATGCAATGCCAGAAACATCTGCAGAAGAAGAACTAGGAACACCAACAGTGCAACAGAAGCACACACACAGGATAAAGGGCGGTGTTATCGACACACAGCATGGGCTAATGTCATGGAAGGTACACTCACTTGACAAAGGTGGATGCACCTAAAATAGTAAAAACATCATAACCCCCCATGGCACTTTATAACAGAGTGCAAGTACAACAACACACAAGGTGTACAAGATCCTAGATATACAGAAGTAGGCACTTTATCTCAGTGCATTTACAGAAAAGAATGCAACAGAAGGAGCATACAAGCTCAGATGTCAGAAAGAAGAGAGAGCTATGAAATCAGAAGAAGAGATCCCAGGACCTGTAGAACCAAGCAATCCACCAGAGTGCATAAACTACCAAACTCAGAGGAGAAAAAACCTAGAGCAGAATCTGAAAAAATACCTTTGCTGCTGAATAGCACACTGAACCAGCTTTTCGATGATATCTCATTTGCCAAAAACGGAGTCTGGATGAGCCAGATATGAGTCCCGGAAGGCAAAACACAATATCGGACTTCAACAGCAAAAAAAACTATTGAAACAGCAGACCCAAAAAACCAAATCACCATAGTCGGAAAGAGCTTTCCGACAATATAAAGAAGTCCAAAAAAGACCTCTGTATGCTCCTTATAGAGCGAAAAAGGCCTAGGTACCTCCAAAAAACCAAAAAAGGTTACAAAAAGGCCCCAGGGGCTAAAAATATTGGGCCCCCGGGCACATGGGGCATGTCGGGGGCTGGGAAAAAGGCCCTTGGTCCTCCATAGGACCGCCCGCAGAGGCAAATAAGCCCGCGGGGCTAGTGAAAAAGGCACCACCGCTGGGGGAGCGGTGGCGGAGCGACGCTGGAGGAGGCGGCTATGGGCCGAGCGACCGCAGGGGCCGCGGGGGCCACGGGGCCGCGCAGTGCGGTGGAGGGAGGTCCGGCGGTGGGGGCCGCTGCAGGTGGCGCGGGGAGCGGAGAGCGCCCGGGGCAGCGGAGCCCGCAAAAAACACAGGGCCCGCGGTGGCCGAGCCAGAGGAGCGCCTGCGGAGGCCGGGCCGCGGAGGAGCGGCGGCGGCGGGTGGGCTGCGCATTTTTAAATGAAAGGGCAGCGTTAAAAAACATTTAAAAATAATGGTTTTTTTTGAAATTTTCTCGACCTTGCCTCGTTTCGCGTGCCCATACGGCCCTCAAGAGGCCAAAAAAATTTGCTAGATGCCCCAGTGTCCAAAATGGACAAATTTTATATGGATTCTAGGGTTTTTGGGCCTTCTGGACGCAATGGTAATGTCCATTTGGGCCCAAAGTCACCAGAAACAAAGTTCCCCCCTAAATCCACACAAAACCTTCTGCAAAACCTCTGAAACCCTCTGTGCTTCAACAAAACTCGAACGGCGAACAGCAGGAGAGCTCTGATACCATATTGGAGTTGATAAATGCAACTTCACCCAAGATCACCTGCATGCAAGACTACCAAAAGAAGAAGCAAGAAGACAAAAGACAGAAACTATGGAGGCCAAAAGGGCAGAGACTGGAAATCCATTGTGACAGAAAAAAGCTTCTATTAACAATAATGAATTACAAAATACAATCTCCGTGTACTAACAAGTGAATCCTTATAAAA
>MU223745.1:209950-249912 GCA_018584345.1 Thuja plicata
ATTTGAGAGCTTTTGATAATATTTCAGCATTTGCATAGCATTTAGAGTATCATCTTTAGAAGCATTTGTTGGTTTTATAGCATATCTTGGAGCATTTGAGCTAGATTAGAGCATTGTTTATCATTTTATTCTCATTGTAGGATTTTCCTTGAGAGAGATTAAGACTGAGAGCTCTCTTAACAAAGCTTAGATAGAGAACCAGGAGATGTCATGGGTTTAACTTCAATTCTTTGGTTAAATAGCATTTTCTTTCCATAGAGTCGTTGTTACTAATCCTGATTTCATGAAGGTGTAATCTCACACACACATATAATCTGAATTTAATCAAAGAATTGACAAATTAACAATAAGCATTCCATGGTTCTCTAACTAAGCATGATAATGAAGCTCTCAACCTTAATCTCCATTAGTGACAGTCCTAAAATGAGAAATGATATTTGATATGCCTAATCTAGCTCTCTAATTCTCAAATTTTCATGCAATTCATTCAATTTTGCTCTCAAAACTCACTATTATTCTCATAAAAGCTATGATCTTAAAGAATTTATCTATAGTTTATATTCAATTTCTCATGAATGTCTAGGATACTTAATGCTCTAAATTTTTTTTTTATTTATAGGATTTCCCAAGGGTAGGGGGTAGAGTTAAGTTGACCGTGATCAAAGCGTAGTTGAGTTGAAGGCTTTCAAATGGTTTCAAATGGAGAGACCATTTAAATGGTGGTCTCAAAGGTTGAGACAAATAGACAAATTGAGTGGTGAGGATGTTAAAGAGTTAAAGGAGTGATCAAGATTGCAAAGTTTGGAGTGATCCATGTGCTTTCAATCCTTGATTCTCATTGGCTCTTCGAATTATTGTCTCCTTTGTTGAAAGAAATAAGGATTTAATCAATCCATTTAATTAATTAAATTAGCAATGTAAGGGAATAGGTTGATTTTGATTTTTGATTTAAACTATACAACTAATTGATTAAATCAATTACATAGTTTTGATTAATCCCTTTTAGGCTTATATTTAATTAATTGATCCTTTGATTTTAATGTGATTTAGTCCCTTTTGATTTAATTAACTTCTATTTGATTTGATTAAGTACACCTGATCAAACTTAGGTGTCTAAAGTTATATTCAACTATTTATTTAATTTTATTAAATAAATTCATCACCTTGTATTTCAAATAATTTAAATATTATCCCTAATATATTAAAATTTCATTTTAAATATATGTTTTCTCCATATTTCTTTTTAAATAAATTTTATTTATTTAATCCCTCCATTTCCTCTAAAATTCTTCTAAACCCAATTTAAATTTAATTTAATTTAATTTAATTCTCTCTTCTCCTTTCTTTTGGCTAAATTCTCTCTAATTACACTTAAAACGTAATTAAACTCTTGTATCCTTAATCACTTGTGTACACATGTGACTTTTTTAAATTTGTATTCCCTCCACTTGAAAAGTCAACCCTACCCCCTTTAACCACTTAATCCTAGCCACTCTTTTTTTTGCCTCTCAATCTCCTTCACTCCCACCAAAACCCTACCTAACCTTTAATCTCAACCACTCATTTTCCACCTCTTAATCCCAACCCTCTATTTTCATAAGCAAATCCATAAAAGGAGGCCTCACTCAGGTCATTTGCAACTAGTTAGTAAATTGAGCATTTTTCATACTTGAGCATTTTGAGCACTTGAGCACTTTAGCTTTGATGTTAGTTTAGTTTTTATTTTAAAATCCAGATATTACCTGTTAGGTAATGGAATCAATCTAGTTTCTAATCTCTTGCATTTGAATTCTTTGAATTGGTTTTGCATTTGCATTCATCATTTGAGAGATTTGGGGCAAGTTCCACATACTTGTGCTCAAATATTCATCCTTTTTCATTCATCATAGTGGAATTTATTGCATTGTGTTGGGAGAGAACACCCAAAAAATCTCTAAGAGAAAATCAAATAAGTCTTGGGTGCACTTTTTTTAGCTCATCGGAGGTTGTAGTGAAAATCTAGTTGTATTTCAAGTTATTTGCAAGCTTTGATTCCATTGTATTTCTTGTCTTCTTATGTTTTAAGTTGTTGTTTAGCTACAAGAATTTTCATTGCATACAGCCTCCTCAGTCACAAATTTATTCCTAATCCTATCCATTATATCCTTTGTAATACCACTCTTCTTGGCTAAAACATCAACTTGTTTCCTCACACTTCTCTCTATCACAAGTGTCTTTAGATGTGAATAATATTTTAGTGAATTTTCTTCATAGGTACCAAACCTTAGAGTACTGGCACCGATCGGCTTGGATAGTAACTCATCATCCTGGAGTGATATAACATCACCATCTACCTCATAACCCATCGATAGATCCCAAGAAGTTCTTGGTTGTACTGCCTACATCATACATGTATCAATATCCAAAACAAAACATATATCTTCTTTGTAGTTCTCTACTATACCGATTGAGATCGTCACCCTCTCATGCATTCTTTTCTAGAAATATTTTAAATAACCCCACATAGTACTATTAAAATTATTTCCTAACATCCTTATGCATTCCTTAATTTGAATAATTGTAGGTCTATTAGTCGACCACTGAATCACACCGATAACAGGAAAATGATTTTGCAAGTAGAAAAATATACAAGCCAAAAATGAACCATACTAGATAAATATTTTTTCTTGTCCTTATTGATTCTCTCCATGTTCACAAAGAACTAACTTATCATGACCTCACATAGGTCATACAGTACATTCCTCTTCACCATCTGATATGCAACATGAATACCACCACTGGGCACACTGTTCAATCAGCTTGATTGATATACTTTGTAACCGATCACCATAGATGCAAACTTGACCTCAATATCTAAAATCTCATTAATTTTCATAACGCATTGATCTTGTTTCAAATTTTTTAGATGAGTGACCTCACAAATAGGAATCATTATTAGAACAGGCACATAACCAGTCATGCACAAGCCTTTCATCGTGTAAATAATCTACTTGGTAATCTTATGTGGCCTATCCAACCATAAGAACTGATCATGAACTCTACTAAGCACATATCTGATCCAATTGGGTCCAAAATCATCGGGTAGGTCAAATACATAAGTAAAACCCTTATCTGTGAGATTCTTGTGTTCATCCTTGAATCCAGAGTCATTGCACAATTCAGTATATGCATTAAAGATAAAACTTGAACCAAGGTCTGCAATCTTACAATGAATAAACGACCTTATATCCTCAGTCAACAGCACACCATGGGGTATTGAAGAAAAATCACCTATGGGGTCATTCTCTACCACCTTCAAAGGATGCAACTTAAATATTGGCCTCAGCTCTTATGTAATCTCAACCAATTCAAGAGTATCCATAATGCTAACAATAATTTGCTTCACAAAACACAGTATAGAACCTTCGCAACCCAAATAAATACCACTTTTTTTTGTTGATATTGGTTCTTCAAACATCGCTTCAATTCTAGCACAAGATCACAACTAACAATCCATAATCACTTCAAATCACCTTAGAATCACTCGCAAGTGCTCTAGTTAGCTCATAGAATGTATTGTGACAAATCAAATTCTATTTTTCCCTTTTAACGTTTCATTTCCTAGTAATAAATGCAACACTAAAATAATACCTTTAACCAGTTGCAACTAGTTAGAAAATAAAAAGTCACTATGACATAAAAAAACTATTATATGGTCACATCGAATCATATGTAATACAAGATTCTTCATTAGATTCTTTCATAACATCAATAGGCATCTAAATATTGTTGGATATTTGCTTCTGTGAAAATAGTTGACTATATGTTTTTCATTGATGACAACATATAGTATACAACAGTGAACTGTATTCACTTTTCAGTATGGATATGTGGATGCCTTGCGCAGTTGTTTTTATGTTTCAGACATAGTTACTATACCATGTACATACACGCAGATTCACATGTTCAGTAACAGTTGATTTATGTTACTCTGTTTACCAGACACAGTTTCAGAAGAGTGTTCTCAAAAAGCTGACAATAATTTCATTAATTATTCAATTGCATCTATCTATGGGATATGCGTGTCCAGATTCATGTTTAGGTATGATTCTAAGTTAATTAACCAAAGGTGCTAATTGTGTTTCATCCAAAGCATGACGTTTGGATAATTTTGGTGGAGCCAACTATGTGAAGCGATGTGTCTATTCAATTTGAGTTGTGCGGTTCTAATTACATTGTGTGCTTTGTCTGGTTGACTAAAGATGCATTAAAGGGATTCCTAAAGCCGCCAAAGATCATATCTTTGGAGAAGATACTTATAGTAGTTCATTTGAAGATCACCAAGGGTGAATGATAAGAAAGGAGAGAGAACAAGAACAGAGAATAATGTGGTTGGGACAGTAAAGACATTTCATTCATCAGTCAAAGATCTATGTAAAGAAGGAGGCAGTGCATACAATACATTGGAACTTATCAAGATAGTAGGTCTACTTAAATAGTTCATTTTCAGATATAGTGTATATCTATTTTACAGAAGGTTGCAGCCTTCACCATATTAAGCAGTGAGCTTTTGGATAGTGAGTCTTCACCCCTAATAGGGTTATTTTTAAAATACTTTTAACAAGGTCAGACCCTTAACCAGGTCACTCTACTTATTGCTTTGTAAAGATCAACTCCTAACAAGGTTGTAAGATCTTCTAGTAGGGATTATTATACTCAAGTACAGTTCTTTGTGGGTGCTAATTCCCATCGGGGTTTTTACCTATTTTGGTTTCCCCTTAATCAAATTGTGGTTTTGTGTTCTGTATTATCTTACTGTGTATATGATTGATTACATTTTGTACTTAATTGGAGAAAAATAATTTAACTAGCTGATAACTAATTCACCCCCCCTCTCAGTTATCCCTTGGGACTATTCCAACAATTGGTATCAGATCCAAGTGTCTTAGAGAGAAAACCTAATAGATTAAAGTAGATCAAATGGTGTACTTTAGGAAAGAGAGTCCTAAGTTTGATGGAGAGAATTATCTTGACTGGAAGAAAAAAATGATAACACATCTTTAGTGCGTTGTTTTTGAGGTTTATGAGATTTCTACTCATGAAATAGATGTTCCCACCTTGAAGGACCTTATAGAAGAAGATTCTACTAATAAACAAAAGTAAGTATTCACCCAAAATGCAATTTCCAAAGAAGCCCTAATCAGTGTCGTATTTGACAGTGAATTTTCTAAGATCAAGAAGGAAGACAAAGCTTATTAAATTTGGAAATACCTAGAAGATATGTTTGAAGGAGACATCCAAGCCAAGAATGCATGAAAAAAGACATGGAAGAAAAGATACAACAATTTAGAGATGCTACCTAAAGAAAACATCAGATCTTACAATTAGAGGATTAATGAAGCAGTCTCAGGAATCAGGAACAACAGTGGAGAAATATCAAAGGATGATATAATGGACAAACTGTTAACCACATTGACAGCAGATTATGAAAGAAAGATAAACATCTTGGATGAAACCATGCAATTCTCAAAGGACTTCAAAAGAGAAACCTTGATTAGTAAAATAACAGCATTTGAGATATCAAGACTGAAGACAAAACCTAAAATGGAAACAACTTTCAAAGCCTCAGTCCATGGTAAGAAATCCTTAAACATCACTAGTAATGCTGAGAAAGAAGAAGTTGATATAGAACTAGAAGAAATAATTGCTATGATAATTAAGAAGGAAATAAAAGGTAAAGGAAAATATGAAGGACAACTACCATTCAAATTTTTTTCATGTAACAAAGTTGGCCACTTTGCATCCAAGTGTCCTACAAGAGTCAAGAAGTACACATCAGATTACAAACCCAAATATACTAAGGAATGCTATCATGTTGAGGATGGTGTAACTGATGATGATTCAGGAGAAGATGAAATTGGATTTGTTGCAATTAAGGATAATGAAAAAATGATTGATCATATAGAAATTGAAGATGAAAAGAAAGCACAAGAATTGTCTTTAGTATCACAAGCTGACATCAGAACAGACTGGATCATAGATAGTGGGTGTTCACATAACATGACAGGAGACAAAGATAGATTTTTACATCTAGAAAGGTACAAAGGTGGCATGGTCAGATTTGGAGATAATACTCCCAAACCTATCATAGGTAGAGGATCTATCACCTTAGATGGAAAGAACAAGACAGATGATGTTCTTTATGTTGATGGTTTGCATCATAAATTATTAAGTGTTGGAAAATTGCTAGATAAATGATATCAGTTGGAAATAAAAAACAATAGATGCATTATTAACAACAAAGAAGGAGACATGATTGCATTAGGCTCAAAAACCAAAGGTAATGTTTTTCATCTTAACTCTGAAGTAAGTTGTTTTGTTGCAAAAGTGGACGACAGTTGGCTATGGCACAAGAGACTTTGTCATATCAATTTTGACAACATAGTGAAGATAAGTAATGTAAAGCTAGTAAGAGACCTTCCTAGTATTGCAAGACCAGTTGATACTATGTGTAGGGAATGTGTGATGGGGAAGCATGTGAGGACCTCATTCAGAAGAAAGCAGAACTCTACAGAGAATGAATTAGATCAAATAATGAAGAATGACACATGGGAATTGGTCCCTAGACCTTGTGACAAGAATGTGATCGGAACAAAGTGGATATTCAAAAACAAAATGAATGAAGATGGGATAGTAATAAGAAATAAAGAAAGATTGGTATGTAAAGGATATGCACAAAGAAAAGGAATTGACTATTCTGATACATTTGCCCCTATGAGCAGACTGGAAGCTATAAATTTATTTTTAGCTTATGCAACATTCAAGAACTTCAAAGTATATCAGATGGATGTCAAGTTAGCTTTCCTGAATGGTGACTTGAAGGAAGAATTCTACATAGAGAAGCCTGAAGGATTCAAACTTTCAGACAAACCAGACATGGTATGCAAACTAAAGAAAGTCCTCTATGGACTAAATAGGCCCCAAGAGCATGGTATGAGAGACTTGATGGCTACTTAACAAATATTGGATTCAAAAAGGGAGCAAAATATTGCAACTGATTCATCAGAGATACAACTGAAGGATTACTTGTTGCTATGTTTGTTGATGACATGATTTTTGGAGGTAATGACAAGCTTAGTGTAGAATTTGCAAAAGAGATGCAGAGTGAATTTGAAATGAGCACGATTGGAACTATCAAATACTTCTTGGGATTAAATGTAAAACAAACAAACAAACAAACAAAGGCATATTCATAAATCAGTCTAAATATGTGAAGGAGATATTAAAGACTTTCAAGATGGAAGATTGTAAGACAGTAAGCACCTGCGTGATAATAGGAAGAAAGCTTTCTAAAGATGATGATTCCACAGCAGTTGACAAGACACTATACAAGTCTATGATTTGAAAACGCATATATCTCACTCAATCTAGACCTGATATTTCTAATGCAGTTGGCGTTGTTGGAATATTTGCAGCTGAACCTAAAAAAAACCACTTAATGGCAATAAAAAGAATATTCAGATACTTAAAGGAAGCTATAGATTATGGTTTATGGTATCCTAACTCAGAGAATTTGAAACTTCATGTGTATACTGATGCTGATTGGGAAGGTTGTGTTGATGACAGAAAGAGTACCTCAGGAGGAGCAGTATTCCTTGGGGACAGATTGGTCACTTGGACAAGCAAGAAGCAGAATTATATTTCTCAGTCAATAGCTGAGGCAGAATATGTAGTAGTAGCATTGAATTGTTCTACAAATGTTTGGATCAAACAAATGATAAAAGACTTTGGAATTCAGATTGATTATCCTATTGTTATTCACTGTGATAACACTAGCACTATCAATATGTCAAAGAACCCTGTGATGCACGCAAAGACAAAACACATTGAAATAAAATAACATTTTCTAAGAGAAAAATTTGCAGATAAAGAAGTAAAATTGGATTATGTGAGCGCTAAAGAATAGTTAGTAGATATTTTTACAAAGCCTTTATCAAAAGATACTTTTGAGTATCTCAGGGAAAAGCTGGGAGTAATTCCCTTTCCTGATTCTGATAAGAATTTTCAGCAAGAGAATCAGTCCTTGGTGATTGATGAATGGTTGACTACTCTGCTTCTAGAGTAGTACATATTCTTAATAGTATTTGGCACCCTTTGCCATTGATGTCAAAGGGGGAGTATATAGTAAGCGGGAACATATACTCTGGAGGAGTATATAGTCATGAAAATAAAAACATAGTCAGAGGAGCTACAACAGCGAAGAGGAACCTTTGATGAGGATATTGAGAAGATTGTAAAAAGAAGAAGGATACTTTGGGTTGATGGTGTTTTTCATATCATATGTTTCCATCAATGTCAAAGGAGGAGATTGTTGGAGATTTTCTTCTGTACAAATTGTTGACTATATGTTTTTCATTGATGACAACATATAGTATACAACAGTGAACTATATTCACTTTTCAGTATGGATATGTGGATGCCTTGCACAGTTGTTTTTATGTTTCATACATAGTTACCATACCATGTACATACACATTGATTCAAATGTTGAGTAACAGTTGAGTTATGTTACTCTGTTTATCAGACATAGTTCCAGAAGAGTGTTCTTAGAAAGCTGACAGTAATTTTGTTGATTATTCAGTTGTGTCTATCTATGGGATATGCGTGTTAAGATTCATGTTTAGGTATGATTCTAAGTTAATTAACCAAAGGTGCTAATTGTGTTTCATCTGAAGCATGACATTTGGATAATTTTGATGGAGCTGACTATCTGAAGTGATGCATCTATTCAGTTTGAGTTGCACGGTTCTAATTACGTTGCGTGCTTGGTATGGCCAACTAAAGATGCATTGAAGGGATTCCTAAAGCTGACAAAGATCATATCTTTGGAGAAGATACTAGTAGTTTTTTTGAAGATCACCAAGGGTGAATGATAAGAAAGGAGAGAGACCAAGAACAGAGTAGAATTTTGTTTGTGTTGGGACAATAAATACATTTCATTAATTAGTCAAAGAGCTATGTAAAGAAGAAATAAGTGCATACAATACATTGAAACTGATCAAGACAGTGGGTCTACTTAAACAGTTCATTTTCAGATATAGTGTATATATGTTTTACAAAAGGTTGCAACCTTCACCATATTACGCAGTGAGCTTTTGGACAGTGAGTCCTCACCCCTAACAAGGTTATTTGTAAAAGAATCCTTACAGGGTTAGACCCTTAACCAGATCACTATACTTATTTCTTTGTAAAGATCAACTCCTAACAGGGTTGTAAGATCTTCCAACATGGATTATTATACTCAAGTACAGTTCATTGTGGGTGATAATTCCCATTGGGGATTTTACCTATTTTGGTTTCCCCATAATCAAATTATGGTATTGTGTTCTGTGTTATCTTACTGTGCATATGCTTGATTACATTCTGTACTTAATTGGAGAAAAATAATTTAACTAGTTGATAGTTGATTCACCCACCCCTCTCAGTTATCCCTTGGGACTATTCCAACAAATATGATGATAAATCTTACTGCGCACATATTTTGGGGGATATGTTATAGATCATAATTTATTTTCTCCTCCTAAGCCAATAGCTTTGACTTAGTCTGATGATGAATTCTCCATATTACCTGATGTTATGGAGCTCTTTGTCAATTCAGAAGATTTGAGTTTGCCTTTCTTAACCCATGTTTCCTACATCTACTTTCTGATTCCTTCAACATATGCAATCTCCTTTCCTTTATCATGATTGGGCCTATTCACCAGTTGGCCACCAGTTTTATTCTTCTTAGCTATGAAATATCTAGCAAGATGTCCAATCTTGTTTCAATAGTAACACACTATACCTATTTGTCTCCACGGTCCAGCATTGCCTCTACCAGTTCTCATCCTACAATTCACCACTATGTGTCCATAATTGTGACAAATAGAATAGGTAACATCCACTAGTTGAATTGGCACCTATTTTTGACAAACATTGGTCAAATGTTCTACCAATATTGGTGGAATGATAGACAAATGATCTTGTCGCTATTTTTCTAGTTGAAATTTTGACACATCGTTGTTAAGGTCAAATGTTCTATGCCAATCTTGGTCAAAATTGACTTTTTCAATTTCCAATTTTATGTGTCAAATGTTTGACCAATGTCAGTCGAAATTTTTGGCCCATCTGACCAGGATGCCAAACCCACAATGCTAAATTTTGACACAAAATGGTCAATATGTAGACCAGTCTTGGTGAAAGTTTTGACCAAAGTGCATTGAAATTTTGACCAATATGGAATGTTAAAAAAAAACACCTAAAGATAAATATCCAGAGTAATCACCAATGACATCCTAGTCAGTGATTAGTCTAGATATATATCTTCAGGTGTTACTTTGCATTAATATATAAGGCTCTGTATTTTGTTATCTATTCAGATATCTATTTCTTATTTGAATTGGTTGAAAGTCTTTTTCTCTTCTTATTAAATATTTATCCTTATGGATTAAAATAAGAGATAAGTTTCCAATCCCACTCCATATTGATCCTTCTTCCATTAATCCTTCCTTAATTCCTATGCTCCCTTTATGTAGATCACAACTATCTTATATCTTGGAAAAAAACATACTATGGTTACCTTCCTTATGATGATCCCTTCTTCCGTGCCTTCAACAAATGAATCTCCCTCCTATTTATATCTTTGTGATGGGAGTCACAACATTTCATTATTACAACCTTTCAAGAGAGTCACAACCCTTCATCCTTGAAAAACTAACTGCAAGGCACCTTTATAAAGAAAAATTGCAACCATCTCTAGAATTTAGATGATCAAAGCTAATTTGAATTTCATGTGATGATACCATGCATTAGATATTAAAAAATATTTCGTGATCATGAACTATTTCATGGTTTATGGAGAATATTTTTAAAAAAAAATTTGCCTTAGAAACCTTTCTGTAAGACAAACATTTTCAGAAAAAAAAAATTGCCATGAAATTGTCCAAGTCGAATCTAATTTGAAAATGTGGTTTGGAAAATCCAAGATAAATCAATTATCGAAGAACCACACCTAATAAAAGAATATGATAGTACCATTCAAAATGATCCATGCATCGCCCTAAGAAATTTATAATAATGGTACCAATGAATATTTAATGCAAAGATAGAGTTTTCCAGGGTATGTTTCAATCATCTAACCAAATATTGTCAAAGCAGCACACCTAATAGAAAAATTGGCTTGGACCATTCACAATTCACAATTGGCAGTAGAAAATAGTAATGATAGAATTATGATCACACATGAATGAGGCCTTATTAGCTTGGTGAGAGCACATTGCAAATATGCTACATTAGTGATGCTTCAGTGACATTCTTTCTTTGGTATTCCTATTTGCGTGAAGGTTTTTTTATGTGAGGACAGGTATGGTGAGTTGCAATTGGGTTCGTAGAAGTAAAAAATAAAGGGGCTAGGTTCTCAATCAGGTTGGCAGGAGTAAAAGAGAATCTCTGATTGGTGATTCTAAGGTGCATTTAGGATATGTGTGAGGTGTTTTGGGAGAAAGAGGATTAGATTTTAGCAACAAGGGGAGATATTGTTGTAAATTTGTGCCTTTTCTTGCTTTAAAAGGCTATTCATACCTAACCAATTTGAAGACATGGAAATAGCGAAGGACATGAAATCAATCTGAGTGACAAAGAGTCTAATGGAAAATCGTGTTGAAAGAGAAGATTCCACACCCTCCCTAATGCAACAAGAGGAAAAGAATATGGAGTTTGAAGATTTGAAAAGAGAAATGGTAGTGTTGAGGCTATATCATTGTGATATGGGTAAGGTATAATAGGCTTATATGCTTCACATGATAATAGGAGACTTTAAGTGAGAATTGATTACAACATTTTAGTGTTCTATAGAGGTTCTATTCACATGACCAGACATTGTAGGGGGTTCAGTAATGGAATCCAGCTCCCATCATTGGTAGACTCTACAAACTACTAGCAAGCATAAGGATGCTTAAGGGGAGTAATTGGCATTGTACATGTGTGAAAACCAACAGTGGGCATGCTTGCAAATAGAGGGAAAATAAGGGGGTGTATAGGGTTTAATTTTTATGCATACATTTGATGGCTTATTGTTTGGTGTTCTTGGTTTTTGGAGATATATAGTATTTGGAATTTTTTTGCTTGCCTTGTTTCCTCAGTAGAAACAGGTAATGAATCAACATCTGCTATTCTAGGAGTAAAGATAACTCCTATTCTGTTCTCAACAACTCAAAGTGGTGTAGAGAAAAACTCATGTTCAAACTAATCTTTAAAGCATCCTAAAGACTATAATTTGGACAATTAAATATTGAAACATGGCTTTAGTACCAACTAATAATGTGTTGTTGATGAAGGCAGGTTTAGATTCCAAATAGAGATTGAAAATATCATAATCACACCAAAGAATAAATTTATTTTTGTAATTTCTAGATATTTATTTACTTGAGGATATTTAAATCATTAGATGAATAGTACCATATGTAATAGTTTAAAATTACTATGTACAAGTACAAGCCAGAACTATGCTTCAACAACAAATACTACTAAAACAAACTTACAGTTATACTAGATAATAAATTCCACCAAAACAAAATTCACCATGAAAAACTACTCATTTACACTAAAAATGTAAGGTACATTTAAGTTATTCATCAAATGTCAATGTTATGCTCAGTTATACTTGAACTAGTATTACCTGGCTGTGAAGGGGATTTGTTTCTCGAGAAATAATCTCCTGCAAACTCAAAATTATAAATGATGCAGCAACAATTGGGTTTGTATTCATGTGTGGAAATTTTGCATGCCCACCTTTCACATCTATTGTTACTTCAAATTTATCTCCAGCAGCACATACCGTAATCAAATTGCACATATATAAAATCTCATTCCATTTGTTAGCAAGGAGATTTCAATGACCAGCCTATAAAAAATCTTCAAATGGAACAACAATCAGAAAGGACCACCCAATCATTAAAATTAGAATATCATGAAAACAAAAGAAAAGAATGAGATTAGAATACAATAGATGGAAAAGGTTGACATGCAAACATTCAGATTTAGAAAGTCGTACAAAGGAGGGAAGTGTCAAATCTCATTCCCTAGGGGCCCCCACTAGACTAAACAACCTATGATAGTTTTTGGAAATAGAAAGGTGCTAACTACTCTTTTATTATTTAAAGTTTGTCATTTGTATCTACTTGGGTATATTTGAGTTATAGTCACCCATGATGACATTAATTTACCATTAGTATGTAAACAACACTTTCCATAAGCATACACTGAAAGACAGGACAAAGAGATAACCGATAAATAGATAGAAAGAGATCACTGAAGATGGCTATGTACAAAAGAGAACCGATGACACAACTTAGTGTGTAAACTGATAATGCAAAGAAAGAGAGGAACTGATAGAGAAACCTGACATGCAGGATACAGTGCAAACCAAAATACAGAACCGGGAGTACAAAACCAAAAGACAGTCAACTGAATTACAGAGTATAACCGACAATCATAACCAAAAGTCAGTTGAAGCCCGCAAAAAGTGGATCTGACTTCCACGTCAGATAAAATAGTTATAATCTACTTATAGAATCTTGATTTTTTTTTAAATCCATTTCTTTAGGGACAAAAAACATGAATGTAAGTGCTTTAGTCAATCTAACTAATTTAAAACACATAGACTAGGAAATCAAGGTAAAAGTTGTAAACCTTATCTTAGAGTTAACATTGTTTTTCGTGAAACTTGATGATGTCAATCCATCTTATAAATAGATGATGCAATCATTCATAAGAAATGATGTGAATATATAAGAGAGGATGAATGAATCCTACGAGAACATCTATGGATCAGATTGAAGGTTTCAAGAACCAGAACAACAAAATGTGAAATTGGTTGACAAGAACCAAGAACAGAGGCTACCGAGAATCAGAGGCATTACTCAATCACATAAGGTGATAATCTTATTCATGTAAAATTAAATGGATTTGTATCAGCAATAGGAGATTGCATTTACTAGGTCAATTTGTAATTTTATATCATTCTAACCAGTGGAGCTAAGTGTAAAAATCCTTTCAAGGAAGGTGGATTTAATAGTCCAACTATAAATCTCTTAACCGAATGCACACTCAACCATCTTGCAAAAGATCTCAACTGAGTAGAGTTTAATAGGTCTCAACCGATACTCTTAACAGGGAAGATCATCAGAAGTGATCAAATTGTAAGCCTTAATTGGCCCCTTCCAATCTGTAGATAGTGAAGATTTTGTGGGTGCCATCCCCACCGCAATGTTTACTTCCTTACAGGAGTTTTATGCGATATCATATCTTGTGTTATGTGTCAATTACTTTCATGAATGTTTCTATGAATTTTCACATGTATTTTAAGTTTTTGTATTTATATAACTCACATCAAGATAGTATAGATCAAATGAATGGATGTACAATTGATTACACAAAGGTTAATTGATTAAAGGATACAAAAATTTTAGAGGTATTGATTCACCCATCCCCTCTCAGTACACACTTCCCATTAATTCCAACAATTGGTATCAGAGATAAGTCTCTTATTTGGAAAAGCTTAAAGGCTTAAGAGAAAAGATCATACAATGGAGAAGTACAGACTCAATAAAAATATTGAGAATAAGAAGCTTGAAATTCAGATCTTCTACGAACAATATAAAGAAGCTAGAATCAACATGAGACTGTTGTTAGATGAAAGAAATATTATGGCATCTCATTGTAATGAAACAGATTACCATGAGGAAGAGATACCAGATTACTTTGAGTATTCAGAATCTACTACAAGCAAAGCATCAGACACATCAGAAGAAAGCATCACAAGCCTAAATCAAATCAATCAACATCTTGCTAGACAAGTTAAATATCTACAAATCGGTCAAGAGACACAAATGGTAAGGATGATTGATATCATGATGATGCAAGAGAATCTTGGGTCATTGGAAATCCTGCACAACCAAAAAGATGTTTACTTTAGCTCTTTAGTTTGTTCTCTATCGCTCGGGTTCTGTTTCTCGGGCATGTTTGTTCCCTGCTGCTCAGTCATGCTTTACTGACAGGTTTTGGTGATGCCTTTACCTATGGGTTTTCTGATGCTCAGTCATGCTTTACCGATGGGTTTTAGTGATGCCTTTACCAATGGGTTTTCTAATTCTTGATTATGCTTTACCGATGGGTTGCTGATTTTTGGTAACCATCTACCCGAGACGCTTATTTTTGGAGTTGGGTCTTTGGCCGACTTCTTCAGTTATTTTTGATGGCTTAGTTTATTTGGGATCTCTCATTGGGATCTGTGTGGACCTAAATCTAGGTCTCTCTTTGTTTTTGAGCGTCGACTTCCTTGTTGGACTCTTGTATATATTTGGTTGTATGTTCTTAGTTTTGTATCAATCGTAGAGCAAGAAGAAAATGTTTAGATATTGAGATCGAAGGTCTATGATCTCTTTTGTATGAAGATCTATTCTATAATTCATTGAATATATGGCCAAAACTAGGAAGGCCTTACAGTCTGACATGTAATGATTTTGACCAAGTTAATATAAAGGATCTCTATATTTTCTTCTCTCACTGTGTGGTGTTGTTCTTTCCACATTATTTCTGCAAAGTGGTTTGGTACTTGGCTGAGCCCTAGGCCCCATCACCATCCACCCTTTGCATCAGGTGGTATCAGAGTGTGGTGAGATCTAAGTTCCTTCTTGAAACCCTAACCCTAGTTGGTATTGTTGTGGGGTAGCAGGTTGCGATCTGACCTACAATTGCAGAGGGATTCAAGATGGTTTGTGGGAGAGGAAATGTAGATCCGGGTCTAGCTGATATGCTTAGACAGATGGCTGATATATTGGAAGTCGTTGAAATAGCCCAATGCAGAGGAAGACATCTTGATGATGTTAGTGATGATAAATATGAAGAGGTTGAAGGTGAAGTTGCACTTGTAATTGTGATGAATCAGGAAGAAGAGAGATTCTTGAGAGCTTTGACAAGTTTGAAATCCACACCTCAGTTCAATCTTCTTGAGTATAGTGGAAATTTGGATTCTGATGAATTGATATATTGGATAACTAAGATGGAAAATTACTTTGAATATGAGAATGTGGAAGATGATAAGAAGGTGAAGATTGCAAGCACAAAGTTGAAAGGACATGCATCCCTATGGTGGGAACATCTGTAATTGGATTAGAAGAAGAAAGGTAAAGACAAGATCAAGGTATGGGATAAGATACCTAAACAAATTAAAAGGAAAGTTTCTACCTTGTGATTATCAGATTAACCTAATCTGGTGAATGCAAATTTTGAAGTAGAAAGACAAATCAGTAAAAGATTACACTGAGGAATTATATACATTGGATATCAAATTTGGACATGTTGAGGATGAATTGGAAAGAGTTCCAAGATACCTGAATCGGTTGAGAATTTCTATACAAGATGAAATCAGTTTGGTCAAGATGGAAAGCATTGAGGAGGCATACCAATTTTCCCTAAAAGTAGACGATAAGCTAAGCAGAAGATATGAACAAAGACAAAGAGATAGAGGTGGTAGATTCCCTAGAGGAAGAGGTAGATCTTATGGTGAAAATAGTAGATCTGAACAAGACAAGTCAATTCTAGACACATCTCAAGACAAAGAAAAGATTGAATGGAAAGGTGGAAATTCATACCGAGGAAGAGGTAATTACTTCAGAGGTGGATATAATAGAAAGGGATTCCAAGTTACTTGTTACAATTGTGGTGAAGAAGGACATAAATATTTTGAATGTACACATGCAAGAAAGAAAGTAGTAGAAGAAATGCATTGGTGTAAGAGGAGTCACCAAATGAAGCTAAAAAGGAAGGAAATTTCATGATCTAAAGGATACTATGGAGTGAGCAGGATAAGTAAGATCCTATCAGGAAAATTTTATTCAAGACCAGATGTAGAGTTGCAGACAAAGTTTGGAAGGTGATTGTTGATAGTGGAAGCTCAAAGAATCTGGCATCTGAGGAAATGGTTGCAAAGTTGCAGTTGGAGAGGATGAAACATCCAAAACCCAATCAGATCTCATGGATCAAGGATGATCATACATTAATGGTGAGTGAACAATGCTTTGTGAATCTAAAAATTGGAAAATACAATGATAAGGTGTTATGTGATATTATGCCTATGGATTGTTGTCATATTTTGTTGGGTAGACCTTGGCGATATGATCGACATGATATACATGATGGAAGATTAAATAGATATTCTATTTGGGTTGATGGTAAGAAGCAAGTTTTGTTACCTTTGATGGAAGAACCTACTGGTGAAATATGTACATCTGTGAAAGTTTGTTTGATGGAAGGTAGACAGTTTGTTAAGGATTTGAAAAGAAATGATACCTGCTATGCTTTGATTCCTAACAAACCGAGTAAGAAGACAGAAGATGACATTACTACATAAGTTGGAAAATTACTCACTGAGTACAAGGAGATAATTTTAGATAATGTACCTAATGGTTTTCCACCAATGAGAGATATTAGTCATTGTATGGATCTGATTCCTGGAGCTATTTTTCCAAACAAAGCACCACATCGGTTAACACCTACCGAAATGAGAAGCTCAACTGACAAGTTCATGAATTATTGAACAAAGGTTTA
Source organism: Thuja plicata (assembly GCA_018584345.1). Lineage (NCBI taxonomy): Eukaryota > Viridiplantae > Streptophyta > Pinopsida > Cupressales > Cupressaceae > Thuja > Thuja plicata. The sequence goes on from MU223745.1 coordinate 227,576, forward strand.
ATCTGAGAAAGTTTAATTCCATGTGTAGTACCTATTGTATTAGCACCTAAGAAGAATGGAGAATGGTGAATGTGCACTGATTCCAGATCAATTAATAAGATTACAGTAAAGTATATGTTTCCTATACCGAGAATGGATGACATAATGGATTGTTTGAGTGGAGCAAAATATTTTACCAAAATTGATTTGAAAAGTGGATATCATCATATCATAATTAGAGAAGGTGATGAATGGAAGACTGATTTCAAGACAAAGGAAGGTTTGTATGAGTGGTTGGTTATGCCTTTTGGTTTAACTAATGCACCAAGTACTTTTATGAGGTTGATGAATGAAGTTTTGAAGAAATTATTGAATAAGTGTGTGATTGTATACTTGGATGATATTATGATATTCAATAAGACCAGAGAAGAGCATTTGATGCATATAAGGCAAGTGTTGAAGAGGTTGAAAGAGGAAAAGTTTCTAATAAATCTGAAAAAAGTGTTCCTTCATGAAAGAAGAGCTTGTATATTTGGGTTTTGTGATTTCAGCTAATGGTTTGAAGATGGATCTAGAGAAGTTTGAAGCCATACTGAGTTGGCCAACACATGAAAATATCACTGAGGTAAGATAATTTCATGGATTTGCACATTTTTACAGGAATTTTATCATAAATTTCAGTTCTATTTGCAATGCTATGACTGAAACAATGAGAGGAGACAAAAGAGAATTCAAATGGACACATGGAGATGATAAGAGTTTTGATGCCTTGAAGTTGAAATTTGTTGAATTACCGGTGTTAGCCTTACCTAATTTCAATAAGGTATTTCAAATTGAATGTGATGCAAGTGGAAGTGTAAATTGGAGCTGTATTGACCTAAGAAGGTAAACCTATTGCTTTCTTTAGTGAAAAGTTGAAAGATGCAAAGAGGAAATATTATTTCTATGATCAAGAGTTCTATGCTATTGTGCAAGATATGAAGAAATGGAGATGTTATTTGATGCCAAATGAATTTGTGTTGTATACTGATCATAAGGCTTTATAGTATTTGGGTAGTTAGAATAAGTGGAATCAGAGACATATGAAATGAGTAGAGTACTTGCAGATCTTTACATTTGTGATCAAGCATAATATTAGAGTTTCTAATAGAGTTGCTGATGCATTGATTAGAAGAAGATATTTTTTGACTGCAATGAGAATTGAGGTTCTTGGATTTGAGGACATGAAGAATTTATATGAAAGTGATCCTGATTTTTTAGAGCAGTGGAGAGTGTGCAGAGCACCTAATTCAAATCAATCAAGTATGAAGATTATTTCATTCAGAAAGACATGTTGTTTAAAGGTATTCAGTTGTGCATACTGAGAGGTTCAATGAGAACTAATTTAATAAAGGAGAAACATAGCAATGGATTGGATGGACACTTTGGTATTGATAAAACATTGAGTTTTCTGAAGGAGAGGTATTTTTGGCCTCAGTTGTATAAGGATGTTTAGAATTTTGTAAGAAGTTGTGGATTCTGTCAAGTTGCAAAAGGAGTGAGTCAAAACAATGGTTTGTATACACCTATTATTGTTCCTGAGAAACCTTGGAATGATATCAACATGGATTTTGTTCTTGGCTTACCTAGGACAATAAGAGGTAATGATTCCATATTTTTTGTTGTGGATATATTTTCTAAGATGAAACATTTCATACCATGTAAGAAAACATCAGATGCAGTACATATATAAAAAAATTTATTTAAGGAGATTGTCAGATTGCATGGATTACCAAGGAGTATCATCTTCGATTGAGATAGTAAATTTGTTAGCTATTTTTGGAGAATACTTTGGAAGAAGTTGGATACTGAGTTGAAGTTTAGTTCTACATTTCATCCACAGACTGATGGGCAAACAAAGGTTGTAAACCAAATTTTGGTTAATTTATTGAGATTCTTAGTTGGAGACACACCAAGCAATTGGGATTTGATGTTGGCACAAGCAGAGTTTCTTATAATAGTTTAGTAAATAGAAGTACTGGAAAGACACCATTTGAGATTGTTCATGGCACACAACCAAGAGGTATATCATATTTGAGAAATATTGTTGGAGAAGAGAAAAGAAGTGCTAAAGTAGAAGAATTTTTTGAGTTCATGAAGACATTGCATGAAGATGTAAAACACAAGCTCAAAAAGAGTAATCAGAAATACAAAGATAATGCAGACAGATCAAGAAGACATAAAACATTTGAAGTTGGTGATGTTGTAATGGTTCATCTGAAGAAAGGAAGATTTCCTATTGGAACATATGGTAAACTCAAGATGAAGAAATTTGGTCCTTGCAAAATACTGAGAAGGTTTGACAGTGGAAATGCTTATGAAGTTGAATTACCTGATGATATGGATATATCACCTATATTCAATATTTCAGACTTCTATGCATATCATGAACCTAATGAAGAAATGATAGCACCAAGTGATTATCCTAAGAATAAGATAGAAGAAGTTGAGAAGATTTTGAAACAAAGAATTGGCAGAAGCACAAGAGGAAAAGAATACCTAGAATATCTAGTGAAGTGGAAGAACTGACCGATTGAGGACTCATCTTGGATTTCTCAATATAAGTTGGATTCATTTCAGGTTGGACCTGATACATGATTCAGGGAATAATTTCTATTTACCCCAGGTGTCTGATGCAAGAGAATCTTGGGTCATTGGAAATCCTACACAACCAAAAAGAGGTTTACTTTAGTTCTTTAGTTTGTTCTCTGTCGCCCGGGTTCTGTTGCTCGGGCATGTTTGTTCCCTACTTCTCGGTCATGCTTTACCAATGGGTTTTGGTGATGCCTTTACTAACAGGTTTTTTCATGCTCTGTCATGCTTTACCGATGGGTTTCAGTGATGCCTTTACTGACGGGTTTTTTAATGCTTGGTTATGCTTTAGTGATGGGTTGCTGATTTTCAGTAACCATCTACCCGAGATGCTTATTTTGGGAGTTGGATCTTTGCCTGACTTCTTCAATTATTTTTGATGGCTTATTTTATTTGCTATCTCTCATTGGGATCTGTGTGGACCTAAATCTGGGTCTCTTTTTGTATTTGAGCGTTGACTTCCTTGTTGGACTCTTTTATATATTTGGTTGTATGTTCTTATTTTTGTATCAATCTTAGAGCAAGAAGAAAATGTTTAGATATTGAGATCAAAGATCTGTGATCTCTATCGTATGAATATCTATTATGTAATTCATTGAATATATGGCTGAAATTGGGAAGGCCTTATAGCCTGGCATGTAATGATTTTGACCAAGTTAATATAAAGGATCTCTGTATTTTCTTCTCTCACTATGTGGTGTTGTGCTTTCTGCATTTTTTCTGCAAGGTGGTTTTGTACTTGGGTGAGCCCTAGGCCCCATCACCATCAACTCGTTGTGTCACATGAGCAATGCTAAACAAGCTAAGCAAGAAAGAACACTAGCTATTGATGATAGAAGGAAGATTACTAAAAAGCTACAAGAGAAAGAATCTAAAATACAAAGATTAGAAAAGCACCACTATGAAGTTACAAACCAGATTATTCTTATGAGTCAATAGGAAAATAGAATGAATTTTGAACTCATTGAAAGAATAGAAGCTATCAGTGAGCTAAGGGATGAGAATGAAAAGTTGGAACATGAAATAATAATTCAGCAGCAACATAATGAAATTATCAAGAAAGCTGAAGAGAGAAATAAAAGAATGGATGATTTTCTTGAAGGACAATGATGAGTCAACACCAACACCGGTATAGGCTTTACCAAGAATGGAGAATCATCAAATCAAACTGATCCAAATAATTTCTATGAAAATCCAAGACCAAGAAAGCTTACATGCAATCACTATGGAAATCAAGGCCATACATCAAATATATGCAGAGACAAAATGAAAGGTATTCCTAAATCTACATTTTCATTCATAGGATTTTGTTATAAATGTAACAAGAAAGGACATAAAGCTTATGAATTGAAGTCTGAGATGAAATAACCAAAGAAGGAAACCTAAATCGACAAATATTGTCCTATTTTGCAAAATCAATAGGCACAAAACTCTTGAATGCTGGAAAAAGAAAAGGCAAGCATGGAAACCAAAAGGTCAAGAAACTCCCTATCAACCGAAAAGAGTCGATAACCAGTATGTATGGGATTACAATACTTGGACAAATTGTGCAGCATGTGGAAGATTTGGTCACATAGCTATAAATTGTATGAGACAATGGACTAGAAAGTCTAGAAGCTAGACTAACCCCAGAATGACATTCTTACACTGTCATAAAGTAGGTCATCTCAAGAAAGACTATAGAGACCGAATGATAGAGACCAACACATTTCCCAATGGAAACACCATTAAAGACATCAAAAGAGCTAGAGACAAAATGTGAAGAAGAGCTTCAAACAATGATGAAGCTGGACCAAGTAATGCAAATGGTGACAACCCATCCAATGGATCTGGTAACATCACCACCCCCACCTAAGTAGAACAAGTACGAAACTGCATTACCCCAAATTATTTTACATCAGTTCCATATTATATTCACAAAATACCAAATTAGCATAATTAAAGATGCATCATGGTATTACTTGTTGAAATTTTTGATAACTATACTATCAGGCATATATACCAAAATTCATCGGTACAAACTCAAAGATAAGACTACCTACACTTAGTGAGAAGCGTCAGTTAAAAGAAAATCTACTAGTGTAAACCAAGCCTTGTGGATAACCGAGCAAAGTGAACAATTTGTTAGCACACCGAAACCCGTCAGTAAAAGCGAAGAGATGAACAAGCACACTGAAAATTCATGTTGTCACCAAAGGAAAGTAGAAGTCTTAACCGATGAAATCAGTCTTCATACACTGAGCAGTTGGTAAGCATTAATGATACATATTTTAGGTCAAACAGATATAAAAGGGTGACAGATCAAACTCGTTGTTCACTATGACCCTAGCAGAGCGATGAAGAGTGACTTTTGAGCAAAAAGTGATAGGATCACAGAGCAACCACAAACTCAACCACCAGCACTCCAAAGAAGATTAGAAACAACAGCTGGTGTATACAATAAGTTCCATGACAACCAACAACTCTATTTGATGCATTTCACAGAAAGCCCTAAAATCTGAAAATGGCTATGACATCAAGAACTGTGAAATTGAAGAACACCAAGAAGGATGAGTTCAAGCTCATCAAGAATTTGGCATCTAAGGAACTAAACTACAAGATTCACCCTAAGGTTGCCTCACAACCCGATGATGCTGGAGAATTCTCATGAATACCAGCTAGGGTTTTGCCATTCAAAGATGTAAGATCATTTATACACTACAAGATATCTCTCTAGATAGGTGATTCAGGGGTTGATCAAGCTTATAAGAAGCTATGAAATGAAGATGGAACACTAAAAGATGAGCATAAACATATAGAATTAAAAGGGCTCACTAATGCTCTATTATTCCTGAAAGGTTTCAAACTGAGTGGATTCGGTTATTACTGAGACAAATGCACAATCATAAACTTTGAATGGATTAACCGAAGATGATAACCCGAGATGTTATCCATGAAGTCACCGGTTACCTTGTAACTGAGAAGGTAAAAGCACTAAAACATCCACCCAAGGCTGAGAATGAAAAGATCACAAGAGCCAAATGGGATGCAGATGATTAAAGGTATCAACTATAACCAATGATGAGATAAAATTAGGAGCATGTGTTATCGGTTACAAGTTCTTCCAAGCAATCAGGCTAAACAACATTACATCAGGTGTAGTAGACATAGCCTACAAGATTATGAAAAAGGGAATACAGATGGACTTATCCAAACTCCTACTGAATCAGTTAGAAGAGAATTTGAAAACTATAAGGAATGCAAGGACAAACACATGTAAGTTTGGCTCAGTCATAATGTGCATTTTCTTCTATTTTCAAGAAACATTCCCATCGGTAGGAGATATCAAATGAGATAGTACAAAACTAGTTACCATGTAGATCAGTGAACACATAGCCTCACTGGGAGCTAATTTTGAAATAGTCATAGATGAATACTTTACAGTATTCAAAGAATGAATGCAAAAGAGGGTAAGAATCCCCGAACAACTCATTGAAAAGTATAAATATGAAATATGTTTCATGGTTGATATAGACCATACTTATATCAAACCTGTTGTACCGAGGACAACATGGTTACAACCATTGGAGTATGAAATAAATATAGATCTAGCATCCAAAGAAATCAATGCACTGATGAATGAACCTCTAGATAAAAATAAACCTAAGTTTGGAACATGTGAGGAGGCAAAGTCAAGAAAAAAATATGGACTAGTGGTGAAGAAAATTGTTAGGAAAAGGAAAAAAATGGTAAAGAATCTCAAGAATATACTATCGACAACAGAGGAAGAAACTGAGTAGGAAGAGGAAGTTAAAAAGGACGAAGACACTGAAGAACAGTTACTTATCAGTGATATAGAAGAAAAGAATGAGTCTGAAGCTACAGAGTCAGATTCACCATCTCATCCACCGAAAAAGAAGCCAAGGACCATAGCTGCTTCTAGGAAAAGAAGCCAAACATCAAAGGATTCAACTCCTTCACCTTTGAAAAAAGGTAAAGTAAGAACATACAAGAGGAAAGTTGTCACACCGAAAAGAGGAGCACACAAAATAATAAGGAGGCTCATCAGAACCAAAGAGGACATTGAAGACACTAAGCAAGATGAAGGTGTAGAGGCATAAAAGATCAAAGTTATTAAAACTATTGATGAGGTATGTGAATTTATAGAAAACTTAGGATCTATTACAGATTCTAACATTAGAAGACAGTGTAAACTTAATCAAGAAGACCAGAAAAAAATTGAAGATGCCATCATAGAAAAAATGTACAAGTTCAAATATGTACTGATACAATTTGAAGGCAATCATGTTCCAAGGGAACTCTTGGAAAAACTTTATGCTAGATGCACATTTGCTTTGAAGAATGAGAAGGAAATTAGAGAAAGAGTACTTGTTACTCTCATGCCTTCTGAATCCAAGAAAGAAGAAATTGATGAAATGATGGAGAACCATAAAAAGGAATTCTCACCGAAGTTGAGAGCCTACAAATTTCTTGAATGGAAGCTTATAGAGCTTGAACAGGAAACCCACAAGAAGTGGAGTAAAATAATAAACAGACATACTAAGGAAGATATCCCCGAGAAAGATGTAAATCAAGCTACAAAGAGCACATAATTGATCATCATTACCAATGTTGATCTGGACAAGGAAGAAATGGACACATTTGGCAATACAAATATGGATGTTGCAGATGAAACATGGCCTGAAAACACAAAGGAAAACATTTTGGATAACAATATCATTGACATTACCAATGATCCAAAAGGAGAAGTAAATAAAGATGAAGATGTAAATGTTACAAAGGACACAACTGATGAGCAGGACACTGGAATTGATCCTGTACAGGTGAACATACCAGGCAACATGCCAATAATGATACAAGCTATCAATATTCTTCAAGAAAAAGACAAATCACTTGATAAAGACTCAAGCACTCCCAAGGATGTAGGAAATGAAGGAAATAAGGACAACACCGATGATCAGAAGGACATCAGAGATACTCAAAATGTAACCGATACTGACAAGGTTACAAAAGGAGACATAAAGCAAGAATATGGAGACAACATAGAGAAGGATGCATGAAAAAAAAAAAAGATGAAGTACATAAGGATATAGATGAAGGAGAAAAGACCAAAGATGGCACTCCTGAGGATACCAAAAAGGTTGCTATCGATGATATAAAGGTTAATGTGGAGACGTCTACAGAAAACTAAGAAGCTGAAATCAAGACAAAGCAACCAAGAGAAGCACAAAAAATAACTTCATCAAGCACAACTGAGAAAGCAGAGAAATTGGAAATGGTACTACACTCAAGTGCTACATAGAAGAAGAAGAAGAAGACTTCTAAGAAGAATAAGTTGGAATTCACTTTGGATGAACTCAATGAGATACCAAAATGTGGCCTAACTACACTTGATTTTGAAGCATTACAAGAATACGGTGAAATATGCCAGAGGAAGGCATTGCAAGAGAAGCTAAGAAAACAACACAGAGACTCCATGGTACTTGAGGCAACTAGGGACATCTTGCACAAGATTGTTCTCGATGTTGATGTTGATCAAAGTAAGCCAATACTTGATCAACTAGCCACTCTCACTGAATAAATTACCACACAAAACATTGATGCGGAGAAGGAAATTGAAGAGAGAGAAGAGCTAAAGTACAACTAGAAAATCATTGAGAACATTATCCAAGAAGTGGCAGTAAACAAGGTAAAGCTATCAAAATTCACTACTGAATTAGATCCAATTATAACTGAAGCTATTTCCTTGATTCAACAACTAAGCACAATAGAAAAGTTCACTAAAGAGAATAGTGAAACATAGAAAAGTTAGATACAAATCTAGCTAAAAGTGCTCAAAGCTTAACCACTGATGGAGACAATGCACTAAAGCTGCATTATGAGAAGATCATTGAGATAAAAAGGTTAAGGAAGGAACTATGGGAAGTAGAGACACACTTCAGGGAAGAAGTCACCGAGCTCCAAGCTCAACTTCTACCAAATCTTACACTGCTTCAACAGCACATCAGTTTAGCAAGGCAACTGATAGCAACCCCTGAGATGTCTATAGCAAACAACATCTATGATATGCACTCCAAGATCACACTTGAGCACATGGATCTAGAGAACTTGAAAGAACAATGGGAGAAAATGATGGAAGACATGAAGTCTTCACACTCCCACATTTTTATAAGCTATAAGGTATAGACCTTTACCCTTAATATCAAAAAAGGGGGAAAATGATATGTATATGTATTTGATAAAAGGATAAAATGATATGTATAAAGGAAAGATATGATATGTACAGATACACAGGCATCTATACAACACTACACCAGAAAATCATGATATACCGGCATATACATAGGGGGAGTCGTGAAATGACTAAGAATTACATATGTTGTACATACTTAAAATTATGTTAGTATCTTGCACATATCATTTTTTTATACTAATGTCAAAGGGGGAGATTGATGACATTAATTTACCATTAGTATGCAAACAACACTTTCGGTAAGCATACACCGAAAGACAGGACAAAGAGATAATCGATAAATAGATAGAAAAAGATCACCGAAGATGGCTAAGTACAAAAGAGAACTGACGACACATCTTAGTGTGTAAGCCGATAATGCAAAGAAAGAGAGGAACCGACAGAGAAACCCCACATGTAGGATATAGTGAAAACCAAAAGACAGAACTGAGAGTACAAAATTGAAAGATAGTCAACTAAATTATAGAGCATAACCAACAGAGAAACTGATAGAGAAACCCCACATGTAGGATATAGTGAAAACCAAAAGACAGAACTGAGAGTACAAAATTGAAAGATAGTCAACTAAATTATAGAGAATAACCAACAGCTAGAACCGAAAGTCAGTTGAAGCCAACAAAAAGTGGATCTGAATTCTAAGTCAAATAAAATAGTTAGAATCTACTTATAGAATTTTGATTTTTTTTTAAATTCATTTCTTTAGGGACAAGAAACATGAATGTAAGTGCTTTAATCAGTCCAACTAATTTAAAACACATAGACTAGGAGATCAAGGTAAAAGTTGTAAACCTTATCTTAGAGTTAACATTCTTTTTTGTGAAACTTGATTATGTCAATCCATCTTATAAATAGATGATGAAATCATTCATTAGAAATGATGTGAATATAGAAGAGAGGATGAATGAAGCCTACGAGAACATCTATGGATTAGATTGAAGGTTTCAAGAACCAGAATAGAAAAACGTGAAATTGGTTGACAAGAAATAAGAATATAGGCTACCGAGAATTAGAGGTATTACTCAATCACATAAGGTGATAATCTTATTCATGTAAACTTAAATGGATCTATATCAACAATAGGAGATTGTAATTACCGGGTCAATTTGTAATTTTCTATCATTCTAACAAGTGGAGTAAAGTGTAAAAATCCTTTCAAGGAAGGTGGATTTGACAGTCCAACTATAAATCTCTTAACTGAGTGCACACTCAACAGTTTTGCAAAATCTCTTAACTGAGTAGACTTTAACAAGTCTCCATCGATACTCTTAATGGGGTAGATCATCAGAAATGATCAAATTGTAAGCCTTAACTGACCCCTTCCAATCTGCAGATAGTGAAGATTTTGTGGGTGCCATCCCCACCACAATTTTACTTCCTTACAGTAGTTTTCTGCGATATCATATCTTGTGTTATGTGTCAATTAATTTCATGAATTTTTCTATGAATGTTCACATCTATGTTAATTTTATGTATTGATATAACTCACATCAAGATAGTATAGATCAGATGAATGGATGTACAATTGATTACACAAAGGTTAATTGATTAAAGGATACAAAAGTTTTAGAGGTATTGATTCACCCCTCCCCTCTCAGTACACACTTCCCATTAATTCCAACAACCCATACTTGCACCGTGTGATTCAACTTAATTAGCAAGATTTGTTTGAGGGATTTATGCTTGTGTGCATGTTATCTGCCATATATTTAGACTTTCATGGAATGGTTTGATGTTATAATACCAAATTACATCTATAAGTTGACTTCCCTGAAAGTTATAATACCAAAGTACATCTATAATTTAACTTGAGTGATTAGGGTAGGATTGGGTAGCTTTCTAATATGGTTTTGTACTTGGTTGTTATTGTTGGTTGGTTTGGTTTTATAATAGGAGATTGATATTGTGCATGTTATCTATCATTTGTTTAAAGAAAACATTGAACATATCTGAAATCTCATTCCATTTGTCAGAAAGGATATTTCAAAGACCATCTTATAATAAATCTTCAAATGGAACAACAATTAGAAAGGACCACCCAATCATTATCACTAGAATATCATGAAAACAACAAAAAATAATGAGAGTAATATACATACTTTATCTCATCATTGACAAGATTTTTCTTTGCATTGGCATACGCTTGGCTCAATAAGCCTTCACCTCCCCTCTATTTCATCAAAAATATGTAGAACAAAGAATCAATACACTCTCATTAGTTGTGATATGAGAAGAAAATAATAGTCCTATGTAATGTCCCTTTTTGTAGTAGTTTGGGATTGATCCTTAGAAATGTAAGTTGTTGCAATTATTTTTCGTCTTAATGTTTCTTTATTTTGATTTTTCATTTGAGAGTGCTTGATAGATACTAAGTGCATACAAAGGAAATATTGTAAATTTATAGTACTTTCATGTATCATTCTGGGAGTAATTATTGATGCCAATATCTATTTTATTCAAAATGATATGTCCTCTATTTTCTGATGAAATTGATGTGCACATAATTTCACTGTTGCATCCTTTCTTGAAGCATTAGATGACGTTGTTGCAAAGAATCCAGAAACAAGTAGTACAGTTGATTCATTACCTATTTCTACTGACGAAACTCAAAATTTTCAAGACCAATTACCATACTAAGCATAATTACAAAACATGAACATTTTATGTTACAAATATAACTACACATCATGAAATCACACTCAATTTGCATAGAAGTAAGGTGACAAATAGAGTTGACAACTCTTTCATTTAATAAGTTACAAAATAAGTAACTACATAAACAATACATAACAAACACACCTTTGTTTCCTTCTTTGTAATTGGTAGTAGAAGAGAGTATCAAGGTGATTTCTAGCTTGCCTTGAAGTATTGAGATTTCCTATGCTACTTTGTTGAAGGAGCTCAAACCATCACAAAGGATCTAGCATTAGATGACAACACTCATGATGGATTATATGAATAATTGTATACTTGTAAATAATGATAATGGCAATGTTAATTTGGCATGTTTAAGCCATATAAATTGATTCACAACTTTTAATTTGCAATTTTCTACAAACACAATAATTTTTAAATGGCCATGGAAAAGCCATCATCTGCCACATGTCCCATGTACATGAAATTTGGAAGTATTGACAAGCTAGGTGGATTGTTTATGAATGATGCATGCAAATTACATATTGTTAACATATATTACTACTCTATATGAGGAAATGGGAGTCCAAAGGAACTGATTTAAAACTTCACGTACTCAAAAACACAAACCAATGAAATAATCCAGATTAGGCCAAGAGAGGTTAACACATTCAAGAAGAGAATACTTACACAAAATGAAGCCAAATCATGCCAGACAAGTTGACTATTGGCCCTTATAATTTTTTATTTGATAGTTTCCTGACAATGACACATTCAAAATGCACTTATGAGCAAAGACCTAGAACGAATGAAATTGATTAAATAATGAAGGTATGTTAGTTTGAGCTTCACTTGGTTTTGAGATTACTTTAATATTCTCTACTTAACAATGCCAACCACATGAAGGTTGAAGCTCATCTAGCCTCACCCCCCCCTCCCCCTAACATCAATCTAAATTCCCCATTAACATCTAATTACACACTTCATTCATCCATTTATGAACTATAACATTCAATCCATACAATCACATAACATTCATCAATATGATATAACATTCAATAATATGCAACACTAATCAAGAATTCATGAACACATAAAAATATTCATTAACATGACATAAAATTCAATATTAATACACAACATTCATAGATAATTACTTAAAACAACATTCTTTCACTATCCAACAAAGTTAATCAAACAATTTTTTATCAAAGAGCATTTTTAAGAAATCATTTCTTTTTTGGATTTTTCTTAATTTTATTAAGGAAAATGATTCTAGGAGCATCAATATCTTCCTCAATACCTTGTTGTGATCTCAAATTATGATGCTTCCTCATGTTTTGAGGAGCACGAGGTTGCTGCACTAAAGGGGGCTCTGCTGCAATAACAAGTAAATGGGTTAAATTCACATACTTTTTTTACTGTTACATGTATTTCATTAACCAGTAGAACATAACATACATTTTTATTTACCTGACAATGCCACATCATGTACAATAACATTTTCATTTGTTGCCACCTCAACATGCTCAACATGCTCTAAAATATTCAAAAAAAGGTTACACGGCCAATTGCAATTAAAGATGTTAAATTCTATTAATAATTACATAATTTATTTCCAATAGAAAATTAATACCACCACAACTGTGATGCACATCATTTTCTTCATCATGCCTAGGTTCTGTGATAGGATTTGAAGGGTGCAGTGAAATGTCATGCGCATTGTTATCATGAAATAGTCAATTTATGTTCAAAATTAACTATTCAATTTGATTTACTTTTCATATGACCAATTTACCTGTGTCTCATATGGTGCAGCAGATTATTCGTTATGGCTTTCAGATTCTTGGCGTAGGCGTACAGCCACAAATTTATAGCCTTCCTTCAAGGCTATTCTTTTCTCTTCATCCGTGGGTTCTACATTGAATTCTATGCCCTACATTGTTTGATTAATATCGTTAGTTTTGCATGTATGATTTGATTAAACAAAATTGTTTGCAACCTTATATATAAAAATTTGATATGAAATTCCAATGCTGCTACTTACAAGTCGAGAGTGAAGTTTCATATAGCCACCAGAGCCAAGTTTGTGTTGGCCAACCTTTTTTAATATCGCTTCTATAGCTTTTGATGTGTCTTACAGTCTATGAAAAGTTTGAAACATGTTAGATTATATATTTACAAAGATAATGTTAGAGTAGTCGAGTATTGCTAATAATTAAATCAGTTAATTATTAGTTATCTACTCTTAGCTTAAGTTAGACTTAGGAAGTTTCTATTTCCTAGTAGTTTCCCTTTTAGGGTTTCGGTATCCTTTATAAGGATTGACCGCTTTGTATTTCATCATCGAGATTGTAAATCATTTTCATTTTTGAATATAGAACATAATTTCTGTCAACATGCATTTGCAGTCTCTGGCCTATCGGCCGCCATAGATTCTTCTGCCTCTCTGTCTTTTGCTTCTATTTGTAATAGCTATGCATGCAGGTGTTCTTGGGAAGATTGCAGTTCAGCAATCCTAACATGGTATCAGAGCCACTCTACAGCTGGCTGTTCGTTCTTTGTTGAAGTAGCGAGGGTTTGAAACTTTCAGAGGCTTTTCTAGCATTTGTCTCTGGTTCTGGGGGGTCTCTATTTTTGGAGGCATTTTGGGCCCAAACGGACACTTCCATTGCGTCCAGAAGGCCCAAAAACCCCAGAAACCATATAAGGCACGTCCGATTTGGACACCGGGGCCTCTGGAGAATTTTTTTTGGCCTCCCAGGGCCGTACGGGCATGGAAATCGAGAAAAAAATTAAAAATCGGCATGTTTTTTAATGTTGTTTTACGGTTTAAAACCACGCGCAGTGTGGGGTCAAAACGCGCCACCGCCGCCCCACCCGGGCCCGGCCACCGGCGGTGCGCCCTCTGTCCCTGCCGCCCACCGGCCTCCTCCTCCGGCCCCCCCGGCTGAGCATTTCACTACCGCACCGCCCGATCTCCCCGGCCGCTCCGCCACCGTCGGCCCTCCACCGGCCCCTGCGTCACCACAGCCACCACCCTCAGCGGCCCGCAGTTTTGCGCCCCCGCCACCAGTTCGCCCCGCCCGGCCTCCGCTCCACCGGCGACGGTATTTTCTATAGCCCCCGCGGGCTTCACTGTATAGGCGGTCGGTCCTTTTAGTGACCGAGGGCTCCATTCCAGCCCCTGCATGGGCCATGCAACCGTGGGCCGAATTGTGGTTAGCCCTAGGGGCTTAAGTTTTTTTTCTGAGGCTTTTTTGGGGGTACCTGTCTGTTTTCGCTCTATAGGGAGCATACGGGGGTATTTTTTCTGACTTCCATATACCGTCAGAAATCTCTTTCCGAGAACTTTCCGATGGTGGAGGTTAGGGTTTTTGGTTCCACTGTTTCAATAGTGTTTTTTTCTGTTGAAGTCTGATGTCTCTTTTTGCCTTCCGGGAGTCATATCTGGCTCATCCGGACTCCTTTTTCGGCAAACGAGATATCGTCGGAAAGCTGATTCAGTGTACTATTCAGTGGCAAAGGTTATTTTTCTAGATTTTGCTTCAGGTTTTCACTCCTCCGAGTTTTTCATTTTATGCACTCTGGTGGTGTGCTTGGTTCTACAGGTCCGGGGATCTCTTATTCTGGTTTCATAGTTCACTCTTCTTTCTGACTTCTGAGCTTGCATGCTCTTTCTGTTGCATCTTTGTTCTATAAACGCACTGAGATAAAGTGCCTTCTTTTGCATTCTTGGATCTTGTACACCTGGTTCGGTTGATGTACTCGCACTGTGTTATAAAGTGTCATGGGGGGATTATGATGCATTTGCCGCTTTAGGCACATCCACTTTTGTCAAGTGAGCTTACCTTCCACAACATTAGCCCATGTAGTCTGTGTCTGTGACACCGCCCTTTATCCTGTGTGTGTGCTTCTGTTGCACTGTTGCTGTTCCTGGTTCTTCTTCTGCAGCTGTTTCTGGTACTGTATTTCAGTGTTCCTGTCACCTCTCCCCGTTCAGCATTATGGGGGGGTTCACCTATTGGTTCTATTGCTTCCTGGTTTGATTGATCAGCTCTTCAGACACTTGTCTTCTCTACCTGGTCATGCACTTCAGTGGGGGTTCCAGCAATATCTTCCGACAGAGTTTTCATACATGCTTCGGAGATGCTTCTTTCTCTATTCTTGTTCCTTTCTCTGGGACACCTTTTCTCTAGATTGAAGGTTTTCTTCATCTAGTTTGCTTTCTTGTTTGGGTACCTGATCAGGCCTAGTTGCCGGGACCCTTCTTTCCTGCTTTCTGCAGTAGTTTAGCTTTTTTTCTTCTCCCTAAGTTACACTTAAGGGGGGGTGTTAGAGTAGTCGAGTATTGCTAATAATTAAATCATTTAATTATTAGTTATCTACTCTTAGCTTAAGTTAGACTTGGGAAGTTTCTATTTCCTAGTAGTTTCCCTTTTAGGGTTTTGGTATCCTTTATAAGGATTGACCGCTTTGTATTTCATCATCGAGATTGTAAATCATTTTCATTGTTGAATATAGAACATAATTTCTGTCAACATGCATTTGCAGTCTCTGGCCTATCGGCCGCCATAGATTCTTCTGCCTCTCTGTCTTTTGCTTCTGTTTGTAATAGCTATGCATGCAGGTGTTCTTGGGAAGATTGCAGTTCAGCAATCCTAACAGATCACTAATTATTGTATGATTACATTCTACTTAATACTACTAGATCATACCTTATTTTGTCGTCTTCTAGCTGAATTCCTCTACCCTTTATCCTTTTCTCTTTTGCATCTTCCATTATTTCATTCCACTCCATCGGTGGAATCATAGGAGGACGCTCATACTTTGGGTTATCCTTTAGAGCCCTTCTATATTGGTCCCTCGCAGACTTTATATGTTTGGATGCTTTTTTAAGAATCAGGGCACTATAAAAATTTTATTTCCAAAGAGGTCGTCTAAATATTTAATGAGCTGATTTTTTAAGTTAGCATCATGTTCATTCCACCTTTTTTGAAAAAACAAAATTGATAGATATCATAACTTTAATATAGTACAATAAATGGAAGATAAGAAAAATATTGTACCAATATTATGAAGCTATGTACCTTTTACGTATGGTGGACCCAAATAGCTTCAATTTCATTTCAAAAATATTATCATAAAAAACATCATTTCCTACAAAAACATCATTTCCATAAAAAAACATCATTTCCATAAAAAACATCATTTCCTACAAAAACATCATTTCCTAAAAAGCATCATTTCCTAAAATTTTAAACTGCCTAGAAGCTTTGGTACTTTTAACATAAACATGTTTTTCTTGTTCAACAACAATGACCCTGCAAACGAACTAGTACTAGTAACATGGGCTGATCTAGGAAATGGTTGAGCTTCACTAGTACTGGTCTTTGATCTTGTACCAGGTGTAGGTGTATCAATTAGTGCACAAAATAGGTCCATGTATATAAAATTGACACAAGAAAATTAATCAATGCATGATTAGCACATATAAAAATATAGGAAAACAAGGTTTTACCATTTGTAGCTAGTACATAGGAAGATGTCTGCAAGCTCCTTGTTGCGGACAATGCAGTTAGAAATATCAAATTGTTGATCGAAGGAGGCGTTTGCACTTCATCATGAGCTGAAGAATACATTGTTAGCAAAGACATTTGCAATGGATAAATATTAAATGGGTACTAGAAGCATCCCAAACATAAGTTGAGTCAATAATGCATACAAAGGTTAAATGAATGGTTAAAGGTTTAAGGATTATTTACATGAAGGCTATGCGCTACAACCCGCACCATATTGACCACGATTCATAGGTGTCAAAAAATCCTATAAGAAGAACACATCATATTTTAGATCATGATCCATAGGATAGTATAAAATATAAACATCTATTGAACTTTAATTATTGCTTAAGATTAATTACTGCTTACATTTATACAATTGACTCTATGTATCAATTCATCTTTGAGTGCCTCTGTCTCCTCAGTTTTGTTTGGAATCATCACGAGGTTAATAATTTCTTTTGTATATTTATTTTGAATTTGAGTAGCCATGAAGACAAGGTTAGCGCTACATGCGATGTCATCTAAAAATGCCGCCTCAATTTCATATTGCAATTGATCTATTGTCATTTGTGCTTTTCCCTATCAATTGTATCAAGTTGTGACATCAATATCAGTAGAATTCTATCAAAATAATTCCAAATCCATAAAGAAAAGAACATAATAATATGACATTTGTTTCTATATAATCTGTATAATTACACTAATTAAGGTTTACCTTTGATGAAGAAGGTGTGTGAGGAACATCCCTGCATGTGTCTTGTGGTGGATCCATGTCGCCCTGTGACAAAGATTAGTAATTCTTAGCAATCAGCAACGAAATGAAAGCAATAAACTTACCAAAAAAATACATTAATAAAATAGTAGATTAACATTATCAGATTTCCACATTCCATTTAATTCATTTTTTCGCTTCTAGATGCTAAAAACACTGACACAATCAAATCCAGAAGCAAAAAAATGAAAACAGTAGATTATTTATTGGAGTCAATATTAATTGCAGGCAATTGGTTTAAATGTTATACTTACCAGTCCCATGATAGGGAATTTTTTTTTATCTAAACAATTTAAATTGTAATCTATCAGAAGCTCTTCCCCTGCACTTATTGATTTTATCGCACATACAAATACATTGTTTCCCTCATGTGCCTCGAATATACAATTTGGTCGCTTATTAGTTAACACGGGTCAAGAACTATTTATAAAACCAGCAATATTCCTTGTTTCTTTTGGCCGTCCATCAATATACATAGCGAGCCTTTTACTTTGATCATTTTCTTTGCATTGTATATAATTTGGCGACAATGAATACCTACACATACTTTTTTTATATTGCACAATTTGCATCCAATTATTGTAATTGTAACAAGGTCCTACAGACTCCATCAATTCAACAACTTGATTATAACTAACTTTATGCCAAAAATGAAAAATAATCCTAAACCATGTAATGAAGATGGAGCTATGCAATATATCCTTTGGTTAACAAAAAAATCAGTGTTAATTGGAGGTAGTTCCTTGGGTACCCATTCTTTCTGAAGATGTGTGTACCTTGAGGGAACCTTCCTATCACCTTTGGTCTCATTATCATAAGAACATGATCCCCCCTCAGCAAGGAAAAATTGCATTCATTTATTGAATTTTCTTCTAATCTTTTTACCTCTAGTTGATCTCCCTATTTTAGACCTACTAGATGTCTCACTTTTTTCTTCTATTCCCGTATTTTCCTCACTTGAGGAAGATAGATCAGACAAATACCTATTTGGTGATACCTACAATCTATTAAATGAGAGACATAGTAAGATCTATATCTTTTGCTGACTAAAGAGAAGGAAACCAAATAATAAATTATACATGTCGATCCATGTAAAAGGCATTAAATTTTCTACATATGTAAATCATTTATCTAGAAATGACATGATATCTAAGCTAGAAATGACATAGAAGAAAAAATTTACATGATGCAAAATATACTCCATGACATTAGAGTTCAACACATAATAACTTAATTTTAAAAACATACAAGTCAAACAAATTTATATGAATAAATCAATACCTCATACGTGACATTGATCATACCTTGACATATATCTCATTGATCATGTTATTGATCATCCTCTTCATCCATGTCATCATCATGGCTATCATCATCATCATTATCATCACCACCACCACCATCATCATCATCATCATCATCATCATCATCGTCGTCATCTTCTTCATCATCATTATCATCATCATCATCATCATGACCATCATCACCTTGATCAACACCATCTTCATCACCATGATCATCATCATCATCATCGTCACCATCATCGTCAGCATCACCGGAATCATCATCATCTTCTTCTTCTTCTTCTTCTTCAGTATCTTATTCTTCCATCACATTATACTTTATCGGCCTTCCTCTTGGATCATGTCTAACAACAAATGACCAACTCGGTTTATGTGGAACGCCAAAGTAAAAAAATGGCTCACATTGGCTTGGAAGAGCATAGGGCTCATCTCCAACTGGCTCAAATGACCTTGAATTAATCATTGTAAATCCTCTATCATGTTCAATAACAATCCTATCAGGATCATTTGGATTCAGCCGTAGCCTGTGCATTTGACGAAAAATAGAACTAATTTGAATGAATTAAAGTCACACTCAAGTATATCATCCAAAATGTTATAGTATCAATTTTCAGATTGTTGAGGATGTATGTCATTTCTAGATGAAATATTAGTGACCTCGAAGACTGCACTTATCCCAGAATCACAAGTTTTCTTCATGTCGTCTAACTTTTTTATGCAAAATTTACAGCCATGGTAGTACATAGCTTTGTGGTGTTTGATATGCAATTATTCAAACATGTAAATATTATTTGCATCGATCCATGAGCTGATATTAAACTTATGGGTCATGGTTAGAAAAAATATACATACCTTTCTACCTCTTAAACTATATGCTAGATCAAGTACCATTGGCGTAACATTGGGATCTCCATTACGATGAGCTTCTTTAACCAATGATGCAACACCATCCCATGTTAATGAGCGACTATTTTATTGATATTTTTGAATCTATACCGTCATCCAATCAAGATTGTTTGCAATATACAAATGTAGTGCATCCCACTCACGACCAACTATAAAGAAAAAAAATAGACCACTTAGAAATAACTTATATTGAAGATTTATAAGAATTAATAAACTACAATAACATCATATAATTACCTCACTTTCCTCAATCTACCTTTTCTCATCAAGTACTCCCCTTCGAATTTGTTAATAGAGTTGGGATCCCAAATGCGAACTACATGGATATTTGTTGCAAACTTGAGAAGATATTCACTAATGTACACCATGGTCTTGTATACCATATATCCCCTCTACCACAGAACCCTTAGGATGTGCTCTTTGTCGAACCAAGCCCTTCATAAATTTCAAGTGCCTCTCAACCATCCACATTGACCTAGTTTGTATAGGTCCACACAATTCAATCTCCTCAACTTGACGTCTGAGGTAGTGTTCTTGAGCATTGAAAAAAGTTGGAGGTAGACACTTTTGCATTTCACACATAAGTTGGAGAATTTTTCTCTTCCAATATTTTATATCTTTTTTATAAATTTCTTTAGATGATAACCACCTAAAAGATATTCAACTCGCAAGAACATATAAACAAGATTTTAGAAAAAAATATACAATAAATTACATAAAAATTAAGGCAAGTTATAAATATAATATATGTACAACAATTCTAAGAAATAACACTTCTAACCTCATGTACTTTCCAAGATCATATATAACTTGTTTAACACGGTTGTCAAACTGGTGTGGGGGGGATAGAGGTAGGACGTACTGCAATAATTAAAAAAATGATCTTTTCAATATATTGTAAAATAATACAATAAAAAGTACATGCAATTTTACAAATATATTGTAAATAAAAAATAGGACTTACCTTGACGAAGGTATGCCAATCATGTGTTTTTGACCCTGGCCCAAAATCACCATTCTTTGATACAAGACTGCTTATATTTGCAACAAATCCTGTTGGAAATTTTATTTTTTTTATGAGTTCTTTTAATGCATCACTTTGTTGCTTAGTTAATAACCAAGGAAGGGCACTCATATTTATGCGGTCTCTATTTCTATTTGATTCAATGATATTTTTTAGTGCATGATTGGATTCATGAATGTCATTACAAATTTCAGAAATTTTTTCTTTGTCACGCCTTCCATACAATATTTTCCATAGTGTCTCTATTATATTTTTTCCAATATTCATAGCATCAAACAAATGCACGATTGGGATATCCTTGTAGTACGACAACCTACTAAATTGACTAGGATAACTTTTTATTCCTCTAGGAAGTTGATCATTGATGCCTTGACAACCTTCACGATCATCAATTACATCATTAGTAGATAAAAGACAATATCAAAATATAAATTTCAAATAAAAATCATCAGATGGAATGACATTACCTTAGTGATTTAGTCTATTGTATTCCAACTTCCATAGATGAGGTGTCATTCTTCATGGCCTTGATGTTGTCTCTTCTTTCCCATTAAAAATATTGTTTTTGGTAATTTGATACTTATTATTATTGTTGAGAGAGTACCTAAACTCATGGAACACCTGCTTTCCTAAACTTCTTGAATGACAAGATTTCATCTTCAAACCACAAACTGGACGTGCGAATTTACCCTTTCTCTGAAGACCTAAAATATATTGTACAATTATCATGCGCAACTTAAACATACAGCAATAATGTGTAAGCACTATAACATACCAAAAATATGTGACCTTAACAATATATAACATACCAATGGGAGACATTGCTTACAGAAATTGCAGAGAGACAATGGGAGGAAATAAGAAGCGAATTGAACCTGTGAGTTGTAGCCAATGGAAAAGGAATGAGGAGGTGTGGAAGATTCTGGAAGATGGTGGCCTTGCGGTGTATTTGGAGAGGTTGCATGGGGGAGACCCTAATATTACCAAGATTTTTCAGAAAACTTGGAAGGAAAGGAAAATCTTAGTGGATGGTGAGTACTTGGAAGTGACAGAGGAGATTATTGCTGAAGCTACGGGCATGGAAACGGAGGGGCTCAAGTTCTATCGCGATAGGGTGATATCAGATAAAGCTTGGGAGACTTTCCTGGATAATGAGCAAGAAAAGAAGAGACTGGTGAAGATTGACGCATCGTATCACAACCCTAAACGAATATCCAGGCCTTGGAGGTATGTCTTATATGTCCTGATTAGTTATATTACTCTGGATGGTAGG
>MU223745.1:262491-273800 GCA_018584345.1 Thuja plicata
GATAATATGATCATTCTATGAACTCATGAGGCCTAGATTTCATAGAATGATCATCATTTGATATGTATTATACATTCTAAACTTCAGATTTACAGAAAATTGAATGGAGACTTGGTGATCACTGTGATAGAAAAGGGTAAAAGATCAGAAATGAAGGTTGCAGAAAATGCAGTCTGATGCAGGGGCAATATCTTGGGATTGAACCGTTGGATTTCTCTATGCTTTGGAAAAAATTAAAAGGGCCTAATTGAACCCACACTCACTAGAGGGATTGAAGAAATTTTATTGGGTTAAAAATTTATTAAGCACTGTCTGCAGGTCTATCTAGAGGGCAACAAGGTGGTGTATTTTTGGCAATTTGTGAAGTTTTGAGATGTGGGTTGTCTTTTTGGGTGTAGAACCTTTTAAAACCAGTTGAATCTAGTTATTTGAGACCAATTACATCTATTTAGGTCTTTTGTGATAATTTAAAGTCCATACTTGGGTATTTGTACTCCTGGAAGGCTTAGTATCTTATAGGGAAGGAGACAAATCTAGTAAACTTGAGGCATTTCTTCATATTAAATCTCTGATTGTCTACCACCTCTACATCAAGTGGTATCAAAGCATCAGTAAAAGGTCTAGGTAGATTTTTAAAGGTAGTTATGGCACCAAAGATTCAGATGGCTAGAGAAATTGAAGAGTTGAGAGAAGAGTTGGAAAGAGAGAAAAGAGAGAAGAGGGATCTTGAAGCATCCAAGGAGAGGGAAGAAAGGTAGATGAGAAGAGAGAGGTTGTAGTTCATTTCAAGGATAGAAGCCTTAGATAAGGAAAGGCAAGAACCTAGAAGAGAAGAGGTTGAGGGAAGAAACCATGGAGAAAACCATGAAGAAGAGGAAGATTACAATGCAAGGCAAGTGCATGAGGATCATGGAGTAGTAGATGATCTGGAAGAAAGAAGGTTTATGAGGTTGATTAAGGCAGTACAAGGTACTGGAATGAAGACAAATGTTGATTTACCCATATACCAAGGCAAGATGGAGAGTGAAGAGGTGCTTGGATGGGTAGAAGCACTAGAAAATTATTTTGATCTAGATGACATAGATGAAGACAAGAAGGTGAAGATAGAAAAAGCAAGGCTAAAGGGAAAAGCCCTTACATGGTGGACCAGCATACAGAATGAAAGGATGTCTAGAGGTTTGAACAAGATTTCAAGTTGGGAAAGGATGAAAACAATGATTAAGAACCAATTCTTTCCATTAGACTTGGCTATCCAAATGAAGATGAGGAGGAATAACTTGAAACAAAGAGAAATGGATGTGATGGCTTATACTGAGCAGTTTCACACCTTAAGCATTAGAGGAGGAGTGGAGGAAGAAGAGGAGAAGGTTGCTAGGTACATGAGTGGCCTTAGGTACAATATACAAGATGAGATAGGGTTGAACATGCCAAGAACCCTTGGAGAATGTTTTCAACTTGCTGTTAGAGCAAAGGAAAAGTTGAAGAGGAAAAATGAAAGGAACAATGGAAGAGGAGGAACCAGTATGAGAGGAAGAGGTGGTAGAGGTAACCATGATGCATCAAATAGAAATGATAAGGACAAGGCTACTACATCAGAGAAAAGAGGAGGACATACTAATAGAGAGGGAAGATTTGGTGGAGGAAGAGGAAGTGGAGTGTTTACAGGAAGATGTTTTCATTGCAATAAAGTGGGCCATCAATCTTTCAAATGACCTAAGTGGGTAGATTCATATCAAGGCAAAGAAAGGAGAGTACACATTGTCCAAGAGGAAGAGAAGAATGAGCCACATCTTGCCTACCCTGAAGAAGGAGAATTAATTTTCATGAAGCAAGGAGAACCATTGTCACAACCAGCATATAAAGGTATATTCAGATCCTGATGTTTGGTACAAGGTAAAGTATGTACTTTAATTTTTGATTCAGGGGCATATTGCAATTTGTTCTCAAAGGATATGGTGACTAAGATGGGTTTAACAATAGTAGAACATCCTAACCCCTACAAGGCCACTTGGGTTAATCAAGTGATTAATGTTGAGGTTAGTCAGAGGGCTCTTGTTAATTTTAAAATTGATCCCTATTCTGATCAGGTTATGTGTGACATCATGCCTATGACATGTGGGCACATTATTTTAGGTAGGCCATGGAAGTATGCTAGAAGGACTTTTCATGATGGATACTCTAATACTTATGTTGTTCATAAAGGCAAGGAGAAGTAAAAATTAGTACCTTTGATTAGTAAGGTTCATGACAATGACTTGATGTGTTTTGGAGATAGAATGCCTTTGCAAAGGCAGGATACAACAATGAGAGATACTGGTTGGAGTATGGTTGATGAGTGGAAGGAAAACAAGAAGTGTAGCAATCCTAATGTTGAAGAACTTTGGGATTTGACTCATGTTCAAATTGGGACAGTCAAATGTCCTCTTGAAGAGAAGCATTTTGGAAAAAGAATTGAGAAGTTACAGGAATCATTGGCACAACAAAAAAAGAGAGAAAGACCAAGGGTACTTGCAGATAGAGTGCACGGCAAACAACAGCAACTTTCCAACAAAGGGCAGCAACAAATTGTTTTTGTTTCTAATATTTGTTTGAATGCAAATGCAAGTTTTAAGTGTAGAAGGCCAATGACATTGGGAGATTTTATTCCCTATCATAAAATCAGGAAACATAGTAGCTAATGGAGAGATGCTTGGCATAAAGACAAGTTGGATTCTTGGGACAAGAATCATTTTAAACCTGGAGAGTATGGTGCAAGGGAACCTAGGACAAGCAAGGAACACCAAGGAACTAAGAAGATGTGGGAGAACATGAAGAAATCTAATCCGATCAATTGGACCATTTTGGAACCAATTATGAAGTTTAAACATGAATTTTGAAGTCAAAATGTAAATGCAATGTAATAAGTCCTAAAGGACTTATAGGCCTTAGGATCACAAATATGATGTAATGAGGAGTTAGAGTCAATAGGTGTCTAAGGGGTCTTAAATAATACTAATAAGGTCAATAGAGTCATTTAGGGAATAGGAGTTGATAGAATAAAAGTTGTCATTCGATAAAATCATTTTGTTAGTTTCATAATTCAAAATTTGAAAGTAAACGGTCACATATACAAAATGGAGGGAATTATGATTTGTAATGTTTAGGAATAAAATAATGTATCCAACTGTTCAGAGTTGGTTAAAGTAGTTATAGGGAGTCTTTAAAAGGTATAAAAGATGTCCATGATGGATATGATTCATTATTGTACGGACTGCACACAGAATAAGGAAGAAATCTACAGTTTTCTGCAAGTTTTGTGAGTTTTGGCATCCATATTGGTTTGTCTTTTTCTATTTTTGGATTATAATGTATTAAGAACATCATCTATTCCTTATTGAAAGCATTGGATAACCTAAGACAACTAATATCTCAGATTTTGTTTGATACTGTTGGTAGACTCTTAGATTTCCGGAACTTTACCATAGTTTTGTAAGGAAATTAGATAATATGATCATTCTATGAACTCATGAGGCCTAGATTTCATAGAATGATCATCATTTGATATGTATTATACATTCTAAACTTCAGATTTACAGAAAATTGAATGGAGACTTGGTGATCACTGTGACAGAAAAGGGTAAAAGATCATAAATGAAGGTTGCAGAAAATGCAGTCTGATGCGGGGGAAATATCTTGGGATTGAACCATTGGATTTCTCTATGCTTTAGAAAAAATTAAAAGGACCTAATTTCACCCATTCTCACTGAAGGGATTGAAGAAATTTGATTGGGTTAAAAATTTATTAATCACTGTCTGCAGGTTTATCTAGAGGACAGCAAGGTGGTGTATTTTTGGCAATTTGTGAAGTTTTGAGTTGTGGGTTGTCTTTTTGGGTGTTGAACCTTTTAAAACCAATTGAATCTAGTTATTTGAGACCAATTACATCTATTTGGGTCCTTTGTGATAATTTAAAGTCTATACTTGGGTATTTGTACTCCTGGAAGGCTTAGTATCTTATAGGGAAGGAGACAAATCTAGTAAATTTGAGGCATTTCTTCATATTAAATCTCTGATTGTCTACCACCTCTGCATCAACGAGCTTTCTAACAAATATAGATTTGACAAATTTTGAATTAATTAGGTCTATGTATTTTTACGTGCATCAGATGTAGGTTTTTTATCGAATATAAACTTCCAGGTTTGACATTCAATGAAAAATAGTAGAAAATAGAAAAAAAAATTGAAAAATAACAGTGCCCTCCGGCTTCAATTCTTCTTTCTATCAAAAAAAAATAATTGAATTTCAATAAATACACAACAAGTTATCAACTACGCAGTCAAGGTATGTTAAAATCATGGTTGACTCAACTTCAAACGTTCATAAAATATGAAATAATCATGGTAATGTCATCAAACCAAATGCATGCCCTCCGTATGGATGTTAAAAAACCAAATTCGAAAGAATCGCATTGAAATCTATTTTAGAAAAAAAGTTATGTTGTATGAAGTCAATGTACCTTTTTGAAAATGATGTTTTCAGCAACATAGCAGTTTTAGTGGGAGAAACAAAAAACCATTAAAATCAATTCAAAAAAAATTAAAAAATATATATTTAGAATATAGACAGAAAATACTAAAAGACTCTAGTTTACTTCATCTTCCAATTTCAAATAGTTTAACAACAATATGCATCCGAATGTGAAATTTTTTCTCAAAATGTAGACTTCAATGTCCGTTTAGGCAAAAATGTGTAACCCACTATTGTGGTATCACCCCGGCATCGAATTTTCTTTTCTCGGCATTGCCCTTCCAGTGAATTATCAGTGAAAGATAAACAGCATATCACTTTTCCAAAGTGCTAGATGATCAAGTACCTTGGTGTATACTCATAACTCAACCATTTCCTTGGTCTTCTTGTTATCCCATTCTTTCAAATCTTCATCAATCAATGGATAAGGTACTCAAACATACAACAATAATCTCACCAGTTAAGGTTTGACGTCAATGAAAAAATAACAATTGTCTACATTGTAGCAATCTTTCCAACAATTATCAGATGCGCTATTACCATCATCATGATCAACTTGATCAGATACGCCAATACCATCTTCTTTAATCATGTCCTCTGGCACATTATCAGCTACGCCAATACCATCATCTTCAATTTGTTCTCTATCACAAGATCATCTTCTTCCATGGGAGCGTTATCCTCGGCTTGGATATTCACACCTCCATGTTCCTTCAGTTGGAAATCCACATTCACCAATCGACTAAAATCGTACCCCCCTTCAATGTGACCATGTTGCCTACAGTGAATCTGGGCTGTTGTGATTAGAATTATTTGATTCTTTAAGCCCTTACACTTTTTGCAAGGATAATTACATTTATCAACTATTCTTTGGAACTGAGACCATAATCTAGCAATTGTCTCGTTATTTTGTTCTAGGTTCATATTTCTAGGTGTGGACTTTCTTCACAGGCAATTATTTGGGCTATAAATATACAAAATGTAAACATACATTAGTAGTATCTTGTATATAATAAAAAATAATAAAATATTACAAGATTATCCCAATTGATAAAATATTACAAGATTATTCCAATTGATAAAATATTACTATATAACAGAGATAACTTCATTAGAGTTCCAAATTACTCATACTTTTTCAATGATGACGATCAATGGACACTCAAGTATTTGGAAGTGGTTTAGGCATGGTCATCATCTATTGTGGTCATCATAATCACATTGTATTCTCTTTGCATGATTGCTATGAAAGCTAGTGTTGTCTTATATTTTGATGTCGTCTTTAAGTATTATTTCACAACAGTCCATATTATTTCTATGCAACAGTCCATATTATTTAGTGCATAGAAATAATATGGAATGACTAATTAGGTTTCAAACAAATTGCATTTAACTACAACACTACTTTTAGTTTAAAGAATTCAAGGCCTTAAGGACCCTCTTAGAGCACACCATTTTTCATGAGTTTAATATTGCTTCTAACCAACCACTGATGGTGCAGTACCAACACAAAAGTATGGTTAGAACAAGACCTTTGGATGCAAGATTTTAGTGTTGTTTTGGAAGATTATATGCCCAAAGGTAGTTTCATTAAAAATAAATTCTTTTTATAGTTTGATTACAAGATTTTTTTCAGAAGTTTGAGTTTTTCTATATTAAAAGAAATAAGTTGAATATATAAAAGAGAAAACTGACATATAAGAAAATGAAATATTATAAGTTTGGCTATAAAATCACAATGAAGTTCATTGTCAAACAGATTGTATTTCTAAGATTTGATAGAACATAGGACAAGTGCACAATCCAGATCAATGCAAAAGCTCCTGCTTCAGTTCATGTGAAACCAGCCTTCAATGATGTTATCCATGTAATTAGATACAGTAATTTTCAAATCGGTACAGATCAAGTTGAGTCAGAGACAGGAACTGTGGGAAGCTTGCTGCAAGGAAGAACAAATGTGAATTATTTCTTAGATGCAGACAATAATTATCTAGATGTCCTGTCAGTCCCCATGGGAACGACAGTTACTAGCCATCATATTGCAGATCAACACCTTAAGACAACTTGAACCTCTAGCAGAGATTCTAATTATTCTCGACAACGATTAAGGGGAGGAATAGATCTTAAATCATATCAACAAAGAGCAGAAGCTCTTGAAGGCTTGCTAGAGCTTAGTGCACAATTACTCGAAAAGGAAAGGCTAGAAGAACTTGGCATAGTTCTGAGGCCTTTTGGACGTGGTAAAGTCTCCCCAAGAGAAATAGCCATCTGGTTGATGAAAAGTTTGAAAGGAGTGATGAGTGATGATCACTACATGGGTTGAGAATCATCGATAATTCAACATGGTACTTGTTTATATATGTTTTGTATCTAGTTTTCTAATGTGTAAATATTACTTGGCCCTCAATTTTCCCCCAAGTCCAACATTTCTCCTTTATATGTGACTTATGTTGTCTCATCTATAGCATCTATTTGCAGATAGATGATTAGTGTTAATAAAAATTCATGTTGCACGGTTTGAGATAAAACTAGTTGCGGTCATGGTTGAAAATGTGCCCCAAGATGGCACAAAAAAAACCTTGTAGGAAACGTGACCACTTTGTCACAACATCAATCATTGTTGGAGTTTATTTTCATATCTCATGATTCTCATTTCTTAGTCTCATATATTCTTTAGACTGGATCCTTTGTTGTCATTTTTTCCTTTGTCAAAATATATTAACAGCTCCTTTAATTGCAAATTAAGCTAACATAAAATATCAACCCCAGATTTGGTGTTAGATTTTATCTTTTTGTGGGAATTAGGACCTCTTTCATAGAAGGCACATGACTTACAATGCTTTTTATTATTTGAGAAAGTCCAAAGTATGATTGACAACTCATAATGTTCTAGAAGCATTTTTGTCCTACAAAAGATCGGAAAGAGGACAATATGCGTAGAGGTTAGAAACTTAAGATGAATATGACCAGTGTTTTATGTTTTCAATTCAGTTTCTATTGAGATCATTTGCTGAAAATCTCACGACTTTGTTTTTGTCTCATTATATTTTCTTGAGAAAGCAAAGCCATTTCAATCATGTTTGAGGACATTGAAAAATTTCTAGGCCAATTTTTTAAATATTTCAGGTGCCCCTTCTTTGAGAATAATGGAGCAGGGAAAGCATTTGAGCTTTTATTTATAAGCTGACTTGTTCTCAAACTAGTAGCTGAGTCTCGATTAAGTGGATGAGATGCAACAAAATTGGTAAAGAGGTGTTATAAAAATCTCTAGTCTGTATCATTTGATTTTCAAAATGATTCAAACCTTACATGAAAGTGAGTCTAGATGATGAACAAAAACTTTGGGAATAGAAAAACTAAGATGTGGTATATTAAAAATTCTTCTTTCATCATGAACTGTATGAGAAGAAATTTTATAATGATTTCTTTTTATGTTGATGATGGAATCCTTGAAAATGAAATTAACTATCAATGCAACTATCAATGTTTATGAAATTAACAAGTTTTGTAATACCATTGCATCAAAGTAGAGAATGTTGTGATCAGAGGATAATCATTTATTAAAGCCACAATGCAATAAGTATGGACAATTCAAGTATAATAATCAAGTGTCGATCAAGAACATTTCCAAGACAGAAATCATTGAATATGAAAAAATAACCATGATAGGTATCTATGCAAGAGTCTAGAACTAAATTCATTATCTACTATGGAGAGTGATACTAGAGGTGCTAAAAGTATGTCAAATAGCCTTATCATGTCAACTAAGGACAAAAGAAATGCTTATTGTCTAAATGATAAAAAAATACAATGCCACCATTTAAACATCGAGATACAGTAATCAAATGTTGACCAAGACAATTTCAAAGATAGCAAGTTAAGATAGAGCAATCATGGAAAAATCACATCATACAATGGAAGGAAATGATCACAACTACAACATGGAGATAGATTAGTTTGCTACATGATGTAAGGGAAAACATGTCATTTCAGTTAGGATCACAACAGGGCAACAGGATAAGAAAAGGACAACATACACTATGATGTATAACAACTAGTTTTTATCAATGAAATTCTGGAGCAGAATCAATGTTTTGAAGAAATGATGTTTTGGAGCCTTCTACATGACTTACAAGTGCAGCTACAAATCAATTTTATATCTCTGAAGTTACAATAATTAAATGGTATTAGACTAGCTTAAAGAGTGATATATTGGTATTCAAATGAGTAGGCCATGATGAAATAAGTTGGACATAGCAAAGGAAGGAAACATCATACTGTGGTATCACAATTGCAATAAGGTGTGTTGAAGATTGTTTGAAAGATACCATTTCCACTTTGGTCATAGGGAATTAAATGTGACAGTTTGAAACCTTATCATTTTAGGATCTAATGTGAATTCCAAAAAACAACAATATCATGGCAATGAGTAATGAAAGAGAATACAAGGTACATCAAGTCAACTACCCAATCATGATCATCTCAAATATGTATGGAGGAGTTCCATTTGTGTTTTGCAATAGGATATAAAGGTATTTGAAATATTCATTACACAACAAGTTAATCATATGACCGCGTCAGTCCTTAAAATACAGATTAGTATCGTCATTTTCATTTATCTAAATATAGATTTTTTAGGGGTTTTTTTCACTGAGGAACCATTCTTCAACGCATAAGAATCCAAAATGTGATGCATGTGCAGAGTGAAGGAGATGCATGAGCAAAATTGAAAGAGATTTATGAGCAGGTTTACAAGGAGATCATGAGAAGAATGTGAACAGACTGTGATGCATGTGCAGTTTTCACTATGTTTTCACAAAATTTTCACTGAAAATTGCATTTTAGAAAACAATTCAGGTAAAAAATTATAAGATACTGTGTATATGTGGAACCTTCAATCTCTTGGGAGCAAGCTCAAACATGCAAACATTAGCCGGTTAGCATATATCATGACAAGAAAAGCATGTAAGAGATCAAACTGACAACAAAGACACCAGATAACATCAGATTAAGCTAAAAATGAGTAAATAACATTTGCACCCTAATCTACTCATTTTGATTTGCTTATTTRGATTGYATGTGGGTGTGCTCTCTCAAACACACAATTAGCATAGATCCCAATGCAAGAAATGCAATAAATACYATAAACARGAAGAAAGATTCAAGAACTAGTTATGAAGAACTAGTCTCAAAATCCTCTTCAAAATGATAATATGATCCTAATGCGAATGAGGATGATATGAAAGTCTTATGAAGAACTATGATTCAATTTACCAAATTAAGATCCTAGCGTGTGATTTCTAAATGATCTAAACAAATGCAAATATAAATTAACATCTAATAGCATTAACATGAAAGCAAAATGATAATTCTAGGATAGCACTAGCATGATAACAATGCAAATTGAGTGATGATCAATATGAGAGGAGAAGGCCTCTATTTATAGATTTTTGAGCAAGAGGAAGGGGCTTGGATGAAGTGGCATCTATGTGGATCCAACCCTTGCAGCAACAGCAAACTCATCCTACCAGTTATATAGCTATGACGTCTTCTGCTGCATCACAAACAATTCCCCCTCCTCAACAAGTTCTCACTGGGGGCATTCCACCACAAAGCACCTATATGGGTGCACAGCAAACTCATCCCACATATCCTACGCCGCAACAAATACAAACATATTTCCAACAGCTGCAGCAATCTTATCAGATGCCAACACCTCCTCCGTTGCAGTATTCTGCTCAACCCCAATTTCCACCACAGCAACCCGTATATAGTGAACAACAACCATTCTACCAAACACCACAATATCCCCCACAAAATCTCTCATATTCACCGTTTGATCCATATCATGCACAAGGCAATCCTACACTTACAATCAACAATCCTCCCACATCACACAATCACGCAATCAACATCCTTCGACATGATCTGCCTCTTGCAACTGCCACCCTATTTTTTTTCCCAACATCACTTCCGTGGCTGATTATCCTTGCGCCTCACTCTGTTCCCAGTTTTTCGCCAGCGACTGTCTTTTCATTTAATCCAATCAAATCATCATCTCGCCCGTCCGGCTGCATCCTTTCGACGTCAGCATATCAGATCTTTCATTGCTATCTCCTGTTCATGGCAAGAACTTTGGACCGACTGACTGCTTGGTCATGAGGCCTTCTTTACTGATTTTATCTTTTTGTGTTAGTTCGCACCTACTCATCACTACCTCAATCTGCTATATCTTGGTGCGTGGTGATTGGTTGGGACTGATACCTGTGTCTTTTACAGTGTGCTTTGCTTGAGTGTCTAGTCCACGCAAAGGAACATTTTCATCTGTGTTTTCTAACACCTGATGCATACCTCCTCTTGCAATATTAAAATCGGATGTGCTCTCCATATTTTTCACACAAATGGATCCCAATGTATAATTAGCTGCATTTAGTTTGCATTCACATTCTTAGTTGCATTGTTCATTGCATTTCAGAAGGCTTCTATTTATTCCCTTCCCTCTTTCTTCTATACCATTTCATCCTTTTCGAGAAAATTTCACACCATTATCTTCGTTGTGTCCTTTTCTCGAGGGGGCACAATCTCATATCAATCATCCAATGACTCATTTTCTTGTCTTTGACAAAACGTCACTTGCGACGCTCCGTCAAAGAGGGGAAAAATGTAGACATCCAAAAATATTAATATTATTATTAATATTAATTTCCCTTCTATTCCTCTAACTATTTAATTCAAATCAATTAAATAGTTTCATTTACCAATAGTTTAAACACTATTCTTATGTATTTTATTTAAATACATT
>MU223745.1:274232-295238 GCA_018584345.1 Thuja plicata
GATGCCACTTCATCCAAGCCCCTTCCTCTTGCTCAAAAATCTATAAATAGAGGCCTTCTCCTCTCATATTGATCATCACTCAATTTGCATTGTTATCATGCTAGTGCTATCCTAGAATTATCATTTTTCTTTCATGTTAATGCTATTAGATGTTAATTTATATTTGCATTTGTTTAGATCATTTAGAAATCACATGCTAGGATCTTAATTTGGTAAATTGAATCATAGTCCTTCATAAGACTTTCATATCATCCTCATTCGCATTAGGATCATATTATCATTTTGAAGAGGATTTTGAGACTAGTTCTTCATAACTAGTTCTTGAATCTTTCTTCCTGTTTATGGTATTTATTGCATTTCTTGCATTGGGATCTACGCTAATTGTGTGTTTGAGAGAGCACACCCACATACAATCCAAATAAGCAAATCAAAATGAGTAGATTAGGGTGCAAATGTTATTTACTCATTTTTAGCTTAATCTGATGTTATCTGGTGTCTTAATATTTTTGGATGTCTACAGATACAAAAAAATATAATGTAGTAAGAAGAATGATACAAATAGAAAACCAAATTAGAGAGATTTAATTGACACAAAATGAATCACTTAGACTAATGATCTCTTTTTCTAGGTGATTCAAAATTTCAAATTACTTATGCTAATATGCTTTATTTTAATTTATGAACTATAAATATATAAAATAAAATAATTATGTTGCAAGCTAAATGTATTGAAATGTGAACATTGTTCAAAAGCATTAACAAATTATCATTTTATTTGTTCATCATGCAAATTTGCAACTATGTTTGTGTGCTCACTATTTTGATAATGTTTAAATAGCTATTTGAATTCATGATATAGAAAATTACTTTGAAATTGCTAAAATAGTTCCATCCATCCAGTTTTGCAGGAATTGGTACCTAGACTATACTTGCAGTGCAACCCTTGTTTATATAGTAATATAGTTCCTAAGTTCCTTGGATCTTCATCATTTGGAAGACAAAAACATGATACATTTACTCATCCACAAGCCTTAATTGCAACATTGACAATGATTGTGTATGTAAAATGGAAAAGAAATTCACACAAGCCCTACAAAATCTTCACGAGCCTTTACACATACATTTTAAATCTATAATCTTTAAAGGAACCTAAAACGATTCTATTTTAGTTTCCTTATAACATAAATTGTTTTCCACACAAGCATCCAAAGAAAGGTTCGCATTCATTAACTTAGCCAACTATTCAATGTCACGGTGGATTCTGGCTTACTTTATTTAATGATATACAAGTGCTTCAAATAATAGTTGAATAAAATGTTATCTTGATCAATCACCTCATCGTTATCCTCATGCAACAAGTACATCCTTGCAACTAGAGAAAGCATTAAAACACCACTCAATGGTTAT
Source organism: Thuja plicata (assembly GCA_018584345.1). NCBI lineage: Eukaryota > Viridiplantae > Streptophyta > Pinopsida > Cupressales > Cupressaceae > Thuja > Thuja plicata. The sequence goes on from MU223745.1 coordinate 275,640, forward strand.
ATAACATTAAGGACATTCTACCTTTCTAAAGATTGATTAGGATTGACCAAAATCCTTGGCATTGCCTCTCAATTCCCCATACAAGGAGCTTCCTCCATAATTTTAGTCAACTCCCATATTCTCATTGTTCATATGTAGAGATTAGGATTTCTAGTCTCCCTTCTAATTAAATACAAAACCTTATACTACCTAAGCCATGCTAGTTTTACCTCCACTTTGCTCTTCATCTACTTTATTAAGGGTTGTGTTACCAGTTTTTCCCCTTGAGGGAAAAATGCCTCACATAGGGTCCTGGGCCTTATTGGAAAAAATTGAGGAGTTAAGTATTGAAAAAGAAAAATTATTCAAATACCTCTATTTTGATAATTTTTAATGTGCTAAAACTAATAAAGGATAAATGAGGTCTTGGTTTCTTTAGAAACCCCCAAAATGATTTTAATAAGATGTTTATCATGTTACTTAAGTCAAAAATCAATTTGATTTTTGTAGTTGGAGGGATAAATAAGATCATATTTGGTTAAGTTGACTCAACTTCAAGTGGATAACTATGGTTTGAATGGGGTTAAAGCCTTTAGAAGCCCCAATTTTTCTCTGCTTTGTCTTGTGAACATCAGATCTGAAATAGAATAGGGATTTTCAATGAGTTTTGACAGTGATCTTTGAGAAAACAACTAGTTCAAGGCAACATGCTTACAAAGAGAGCAATAGTTATGATGATTAAAGATAACGCCAATAATTAAATCATGAGCATAGATAACAAATTTAAAGGAGGCTGCAGGTTCTAGAATGTAAACATCAAATCTAATAAATAAAAGCAGCGGTTTCCTCTAAAAGAGCATGTTTATGCATCAACATCAACAGTTTTCTTCATAAGACAATTAGTTTCATGAATGAGCAGCGGCTTTGTCATCAAGAGGAGTAGAGATTTGAAAGAGGAGCACTATATAGTAGGATCATACCTACACATTTAAAGCATATAAATTTGTGGATCTATTCATATAATGGGTGTGCATCATATCTCATCCTTATTCAAGGAGTTCATTCATAAATCTGATTATTTTTTATGGTAAGGGTTTGCAACAGTTTTACCGATCAGTCATGTTTTCTTTATTTATCTTAATGCTCTTCCCATGTTTTCCATAATTTCATTTGTTAAGACTCAAAACCCAATACAGGGAGGTAACGACCATATTATGGAGGATTTTAAATGTGTTTATAGATAGAGAAACTAGACCCCTGCAACTGGAGATCCAGAGTCGACATGGGACAACATTGTTAGAAAGGATGTCAATCAAAACTCTACAATTTCATATCCCGAGTGGAAGGATGTAGCACTATCATAAATAAGGACACCACTATGGAGGAAAAAGATATTTTCTTTATTATCCTTGTGTCTATCCATAATCTGCCCTAATCTGGAGAAAACAAAAACAACCATCTAAAACATAACAAAATTACTCACCAGACAAATTTTGGATGTACTAGCACTGATCCCTCCTCCCGCCCACGAGTGCTTCGTTACTAGCACTGAAAAATGAAATTTTGCATGCACTATGCTCGATCCCTCCTCCCGCCCGCGAGTGCACTGAAAAATGAGTTTCAGTTTTCACTTTTTTTTTGTTTATGAGCCTGCATTGGTCGAACTTTCGACCAATTCGGGTTCACCCAAATTTTGTTGATAGTTCGACCAAATCGGGCTCATAAACAAAAAAAAAATCTAACAAGCCATAAAAAGGCCTTGGTCAAAATTAAAGGTCAAAAATTAACCTCAAATGTATTAGTGATCTAATCGGTTGCCTTTTTTATTAGGACTTTTCTAGTTGGAGTTATAAGGCCTTTGAATGTTGATTCTACTCCTGCACTCATTAGCCTTATGACCATACTTTTTGCAATGATAATAGTTACCATGAAAGACATTAGATATAGCATTGTAACCTTGAGATCTTCGATAAAAATTTCCAAATCTAGGAATAGGTGTGCTAGGTCTCTTAGGTCCAATAGGTATAAACCTACAAACATTAGTAGTATGATCTTCCTTGTGACAATTGAAACATAACGGTTTGTAATTCCTCTTACCATCTTTTTTGTTGTTCACCTTAGGTGTTGAATCTTCTTTCACATGGATCTCCTTTGTACTAGATGACTCACTAGATTCAAATTTAGAAATCCCTAAACCTTGTTTCTCACTATTTCTCCTTTGGCTTGAGAGTTATTCATCAAGTTTAACATAACTCATATTGAACTAGTCCAATAGATCATTGGCTGCCTTAAGTTCTCCTTTCAAATTTTCATTCTCTTTCCTCAGATTCTCATTTCCTCTTACGACATTAGCATTTTATTCATTTGAATCATGTAGGTGTTCACACAAAATAACAACTTCTTGTTCAGATCTGAATAGTTCCTCTGAATTGGTTGTTAAGGTATCATCTTTAGCTTTGAGAGCATCTTATGCAACCTTCTTAGCTTCATCTGCAACTTTCCTTGCTTCTAACTCTTGACCCATTCTCATTAAGAAGTTTTCCAACTCCCTTTGCATGTTCTTCTTTTCTTGCTTCAGCTTGTCCAACACCTTATGCATGTCATTGTTGTCCTTAGCTAGCTTCTCATTCTCCAAGGCCACACCCTCTACAAGTTTCCTTCTGTAGAATTCCTTGTTTTCCTTAACGATCTCTCCTAATTTGTTAGGCTTCTTAAGGGAACTTGACTCTAATACCAATTGTTAGTATATAGAGGCACTGAGAGGGGGGGTGAATCAATGTAAACATTTAATGAACCAATTCAACTAAGAATCTGATTATGCTTTTAAACAACTTCCATACATACAAACATGCAAGTGTAACTATGTAGTAGAATTAAAACAATTCAAGCATCCACAAAGCATAACACATAAAAGCACTATTTTTATCGTGGAAACCCTTGTAAGAGGGAGAAAACCAGAGTGGGGATGACACCCACAAATATCTTCACTGCTGTAAAAGAGTTTTTGGCCTATTAGGAGCTTACAATACCCTATTAGGTGGGGCTCGCCCAATTAAGAGTGACTAGTACCTTGTTAGAAGTACAAATAGACCTGTTACGATCTACCTCGCTAGAGGATTAGAACCCCTTCTCAGAAGTCACCCTATTAAAGGATTTATACAATGAGACTTGTTAAATTCCTCCCTGTTAAGGGATTTAACTTGCTAAACTATTAGAGTTAGCCTTGAGCAATGAACTCAAATGAATGATCTGGGAATGACACTGCTTGCCTGTCAGATCCAATCCAATCTCTAAACCCTGACGCAATGTTCTGTCTCTGTCTCTGACTACAACTACCAACAACACGATCTTCTACCCTAAATCACACGATTTAACTCGCCTTTATAATGTTATTCTTAAGTTCGTTAAAATTTGAAAAACATCCTACAAGTCAGCCCAAAACATTGACCTAACTCATGAAAATCAGCGCCAATCATACCTAACATGTCGGCCCAAAATGTAATACAAAATTTTATTACTAAACACCAATAAATAAACAATTGCCTCGATCATCTGATCACCATGAACCAATTGGTAGTTCTCAATCGGTTCAAACTAAACATATCACCAAAATACCAACTCACTCAAAACTTTGAGTTAACTACCATGGTCGGTAAACTGAACTTGTCTGATCAAATAAGGCTCTAGTAACGATCGCACCACCCAATGTGCTCGCTAACTCGATCGCCACCCAAAATACTTTCTTTTACTGTCTTCCTGTTAACTGATCAAAACACTTAGCTTATTTGCTTTACCTATCCATCCAGTCGATCGGTATATGTAACCTATTCAACAAATCTGATAGAGTTGCCATCAATGACAAACTCATATGCATCAAACACTTCATCTCAACTCCAAAATCCATCATAATGCCAATAGAAACATGTGTCACATTCTATGCTTTGCCTACTACAAGAGAAAAAAAAAAGTTTCCAATTTTGTAAAGTTTAAAATTAGTTAAGATGGTCAGACACGTGATTTTTTTTATTCTGAAAAAGTTGTAGCAGAAAGATCATAATTAATTATTTATTTAGAAAAAATTTACAAAAGTATGTGTCACATCTGGGCACGAGTCTACTACTTATATCTAGAATCTTATAAAAAATATTATCATTTGATTGTGATCAAGGTGGTCAGACATACACCTACTTATTATCTTTTTCCTGAAATTTTCGTACTACTGCATTGAAATCTACAATTTTTACCAATTAGATTCAATTTTTTTTTTCATAAAAGGGATAGTAGTTTAGAAACTACATTCAATTTCCTACAAATTCTATTCATACAACTTTTTGACATAAAATTGATAACTTGTTCAACTTTTTACGTCAAGTTGACTAACCTTGTTTTGTTGATTTTTCATTGCCTCTTAAAGCCATAACTTGATATACCATGATCCTACACATACCCTCCCATTATATTGAATACCAAAATTTTCCATGTTTAAAAATCACTCAATACTTACCACTTCAGTTCATTACATAACATTGAAAAAGTGCATTATAAACCCTAATTTAGTACATTACCTGTGAGGAACTAAAGGCAATTCCCTCTAGAGAGGCACTGAAGCCCAAAAATTCCAAGGGGCAACAATCTCACAGACTAGACCTCTGGTGAATGGTGAATGGTGAATGACAAATGTTTTGATGATTTCTGTCGCCTTCCATTGTTGCTTTGGGAATTTGAGGAAGAAACAACATAAATCGGATTGGGAAAATTATCCAACCCATCAATCGGTATTCACCCTAAATCCCAAATACCCAAAAACAAAGCACGAGGCAAGAAATGCACAAGAGTGTAATAAAACAACCTAAGCTACGTAGGCTCGAAGAGTGTAATATCTATTGAAAGCTTGTGGGGAAAAAGTCATTAAATTTTGCTGTTTTCCATGTTACACGTGAGCATACAGTATTTTTCAAAGATAGACATACTAAATAATCCATTAAAATTGCTATTTTCCTTATTATGTGCAAATATCTGGTTTCGCCGAAAGCTCAAAAACAAGTATGTCAATTAAATTTTGTTAATTTACTTACATTGATTGGAAGAACGCAATTTTTTCTTCCCAATGGTATGCATCGTAACTTGTGTATTCAAAACGGAAGATAATTTATGGGGATTCTCTACTGCCATGAGAAAATGTGAAGATTGAAATAGTTTAAATTTTAGTGGTGAACATTGCATTCACATCTCTTACTTTTTATGATCTGGATTATTCTAGTTCTAGAAGTGTTGGCAATGTAATTATTGTTTTATATGGTTTATTTTTGTGTAAATTTGGTGTATTTTATTATACATTTATGTTTTTACCATTGATTCCTAATGATTTGATCTTTGATTTTTTAATTTGTTATTTTTTATCAACTTGTAATGTGAAATTGGTTGAGTCATTTTTTTAATCTATGGATTTGATTCTTATAATTTTAAAATTTAAATTCTTATCTTGTTGAATATTTTAGGAGTCATTATGAACCAATCTAACACAATTTATTGATATATGTATTTGTTTCTTGTATTTGAATGTACTTATTCATTTGAGATCATCTAGAAGTTATTGGTGACCATAATCAGATCTTATTGATACAACATTACGAGAGCATTCTATAGTACTCCATAAAGTTGTCACAATATATTATTGTATGTCTAATTCTTACTTGTTATCTTCGAACCTCTCACTTAGAGTTAAAATTTTGTTTGTTAAAGATGTGATCAAATAGATTTCGTAAAATTGTTTATAAAGACCACCAATCCTTTGCCAAATTTAAAGACTAGAATAAGGTTAAGATGTTTAAGGCTTTAGAGATTAACGAAATAACTTATGTAGGTTACATAATCATGTGCATTCATCAAGATTAGTTCCAATGGTCACTTTCGCAAGCACAAGAGTGCTCTCACATATTGCACAACTAATTTTACTAGTATGGAAGAATGCAAATTGGAGTTTTCTTGGAAGTGACAAGAATACAATTAGAAATAATTGTTTTTCTACATAGGTAGATGAAATAGAAGCATGTTTTCAAAAAAAATATAATATATTAATTACATATTGTGTGTGTGTCTGTACACACACATACATATACATATATCTCTCTATGTGTGTACATGTACACTTATTCATTCTTTTGCATATATATGTACATATGATAATGCAAATGAACAAAATAAATTAAAGAGAATTAAAATGTTCTAAAAATGTGCATATTATAAAGAGACAAAATGATAGGTCTTGTTTTGAATTGTAGTGGTCAAAAGAAGGGATGGAGTAACAAACCTAGACTTCTTGTAACTTTTTTTTATCAGAGGGAGAACATGACATATGGAATTTAATATATTCCCCAAGGGTGTTTATAAACATGACTAGTTCTTTCTCAAATTAAGACATTAGAAGATTAAGGTGAACAAGTTTTAGATTATAATCTTCAATAGTATAATTTTTACCAACTATTGGATCATATCCACATCACAATCAATTTCACACTCATGACTCTTTCAAGTAAGAAAGTGACCCAAAACATTACAAAATCAAAGTCGTAAGTTAGAGATAGAGTCTAAAATTTAGGAATATTGTTAAGTGCACTCCTAACATAAATGCATTCGTTTGTACATCAAAAGAAAAAATATTTACTAATGCATTTCATTTATTGATTTTTTTTATATGAGTAAAGGTAGGGCTTTTGAATTATTTTCTACATCAAGAATCAAAACTAAGTACCTATTCATTTAATTTATTTAATTTTTAGAGGGGTAAAGGTAGGAATTTTGAATTAGTTTCTATGTCAAAAATCAGAATCTTTATTAATTTTTTTAAAGGGTAAAGGTAAAGATTTTAAAATGGTCCTAACACTTTTTTACAAAGTAAGAAAATTAGATCACTGAGTTCCAACCAACATCAAGGAGCAACAACAAGGGTCAAGCAACAAAAAAGATTGTAATAAAATAAATAATAATCATCACCACAACTCAAGGATCTAAACATTATATGAAATGGCGTTGAGATGATTGTTCTTTTTCCCTCTATACAATATGTTGTATCCTATTTTTTAAACACCCTGTTGTTACATATTAAACAACTTTGAGGCAATTATGAAAGAACATTAGAGAATTCTCAAATATTACAACTAATCACCTAGCTTGGAGGATAATGTGATCATTGAAGGGAAAACATTGTCCACCTCCACAAGAATACAAAATCTAGTAAACAACAAATGCTTCTTGTGTTTGGTGGTTGCATCCACTTTTGAAAACAAATCTTGAAGCCTATTTATTTATTGAGGGATACGTGTATATTTCATTGTATTTATTAATTAATTTGAAAGTTATAATAAAAAAAATTTCAATTTCTAATTAATTAATAAATAAAATCAAAAGTACATACTAATTGCTGGATAATTAATTTCTTTATTGAATATTAAACATACCTTACCAAAAACCACTTTTAAATGGCTCTATTCACATTCTTCCTAAGAGAAACAAATCAAACACAAATATTTTCATTATTGAAATCTGCATATGAGCATTAGGTTCCATAATTTATTAACTTTTCACATTTATTTATACATTTAATTTTCTTTAATATCATAACTTTATAATTTAAGCTCATTAATATTTAATTGCATTACTAGACAATTTAAAGAAACCCATCTATTTTCTTCAGAAATGGAAGCATGGCTTTGAGAAGAAATCTACTGAAAGAAATTCACTACCTTGAATGTGTTTTTCTTCCAGTGCCATCATCGTTAAATATCTGTTCATAGTTCTGCATAAAATCTACTTTGTTTTCATGAAAATATCATTTGTAGTACGAAGTTACTTGTCACCAACTCTAAAAGAAGATTTCAGAAACACAACATTCAACTCTAAAAGAAGATTTCAGGAACACAACATTCAAGTGGTAATTGAATGAGCAAAGAAGATGGTTTTATTATTATAATAATGATCTCAATACAGTTTCTTTCAAACTCATTCTCGTTTTATGTATTTGTCATATACTTGTAAAGCTTTCTATAACTTAGACCTCTGGGGCCAAGTGGGGACCTTTCTCCTTCCACAGCCGGCTTAAGAAAGCTCACCGCTACTTTTCAATGATACAAATTTATTCAAAAAATAAATTTGGCCCATAAACAAGACCATTCAAAGATGCAAGAGTTGCTTAATATTGATAATGAATAATTGATAGAACAATACTATACACATAATCATAAATGATTTCAAGAAAGATTTCATAGCCTACAACTGATCAAATTCATCTTGCATAGTTCCAGTAGTCAACCTCACTGCCCGAGTAATCATTGTTGGTATTTGAAGTGTGGGAAGATCCTTCCAAAGCTTGGGGGACACCATTATATATTCTCACTTCATTCTTGCCTTGCTCAGTTTGTTGAATAAGAAGACCATCCAAAACAGTCCAATCATTTGAACGTTCTTCTCTGAATCCATTAACACCTGTTAACTTTATCTCTGATTCTACTGCTTGGAGTTCTCTCATATGAATTGGGTGTCTGGAAGTGTTGTCTAGAAGTCTTTCTGGAACAAACTGTCTGATAACCCATGGAGAAGCACTGTATGTTGAGCCTTCTGGGCTTTGGAGTTGTGGCATCTGCATGAATACATGATGGTCTCGATGGAAATTGTATTGGGTTTGAGATTGCTTGGGCATTGTGTTCAGCTGCTGATCATGGTTATGTTCTTCAGAAGAAAAATCCAGCCGAGAGGGGAGGATAGTTTGTTCATTGTCAATTGCAGTTGGACGTTGAAGATCAGTCTTGTCCTTGAAATGCATTCTTTTCTTGAAAACTCTGCACACTACCCAGCCATCCTCCTGGGGAAAGAATGAAAAAGAGTTCATTTTCATACATGAAATAAATAAGAAATATACTAGAAAGTTGTTCTTTCATATATCAAATATAACAATATAAGAGAGTTATTCTTACTTTTTTGACAATCATTGTATCAAAAAGACACTAGAGATTGGTTTTAAGGATCTGAAGACACTAAAGATTAGTTTTAAGGATATAGAGCTATATAAACAAGATTATAGTTTCAAGTTGATTCAATTGAAATGATCGAAGTTAAAGATTGTAGACAATCTTAAACTCAATGACTCATACGAAGTCTCCTAGGCAGTGATTAAGTTCCTCGGTAGTTGTAGTGAGTTAGCACCCAAGAGAAGTGGGTGAAAGTTATCACTGTAAAAGACAGTTAATCCTTCATATACTTTAGTAATCCCCAATCACCTATAATTCACAATAACTTATTTCTTAAGGTTTTGGTCACTGCATGACAAATAAACATTGTGAATCACCTCTCAAAAACAATTTATTGAAAGAATGATTTTTATTATTACTGACTATCCACTTTAATAAGTTTGTGAATTCAGCTATCATGAATAATAAACAATGATGATTAAAAGGTTAAAAGGATATAAATAATTAACTCACATGAACTCATTGTAATTCACTATCCATTATAAATTGGGTTCAAGTAGCAATTCAAGCTCGTAAGAGTGTAAATCATTCTTCAGATATGAATGGACACAAATCAATAATTATGGAAGAACAAGATACCGTGAATTGTCCTTCATAAGACATGATCTTATGACCTAGTATGAAGCAATAATCATAAGAAACCAGAAAGTATAAATCATTTCTTATAAGATATGAGCATGAATAATAAACATAACAAATGAGGAGGTGTAAATCATATTCATGCTCATAACAAATGAGGAGGTGTAAATCATTCTTCATAAAATATGAGTTGGTATGAATCAATAATCAAAGAAACATGAGATAATGTAAATCGTGTTTTTCTTACCATATGAGATATTGTAATGAGATAGTGTAAATTATTTCTCATAAGATATGAGTCAGTATGAATTAATAATCATAAAAAAATAAATCATATGAATTAGTATAAATGAATAATCATCAGAAATGAGGTAGTGTAAATCTTCGAAATAAGATATAAATCAATAATCAAGAAGAGATAGTATAAATCATTCATCATAAAATTTGAGTAATATCAATCAATAATGATAAAAAATAGACAATGGTAAATCATTTCTCATAAGATATAAGTTAGTATAAATGAATAATCTATAAGATATAAGATAGTATAAACATTTATGAACCACTAATCAAGAAGAGATAGTGTAAATCGTTCCTCATAAACTTTGAGTCAATATGAATCAATAATCATAAGAAAATTGCTGATTGAAGTGGTTGAAGTGATGACTGTGAGTGCTAAATCATGCTATTATGCTGAGCTAATATATAAAATGATAACTTTTTTCGTTATATTGTTAGAGAAACTTGGAAAATAAAGGGAAGAAAACAGTAGGGCTTACATTTATTTGAGTATTCTCATTGTCTTCGAGGCGATATTCATGCATAATCCATTCTGTTTTCTGGCCATGAGGGGCTCTCCCAGTGTAGAAAACTAAGGTCTTTCTCATTCCAATCCTCTTGAAGTTCATATAAATGGCCTTATCCCGACCAGTTGCCTTCCAAAACCCTGCAGTTGTTGCTCTGTTTGTGCGGGTGCCAGTTGGGTACTTCTTGTCTTTGTGACTGAAAAAGTACCATTCGTTTTGTGGAGCAGAACCTATCTTGCATCTCTCTGGTTCAATTCAAAAACAACAATTAAAGAAAAAAATCACAAGGAGAACAGGTCTGAAAGAAAATTCTATTAGGAAGAAATTAATCCATTTGGCATACCATGCAGGTCCCAAGGTTCAAGCTTGTTAAGATCAACATCTCTGATAACATCCAGGTCAATGATCTCATAGGACACCTTTTTCTTCAAATAATAGTATAAAAGTTCTTCATCTGTGGGATGAAACCTGAACCCTGGTGGAACACATGAGGATTGCCCATTTGTTGATAAACCCATCCCTGCAGTACAAGAGAACATATATTTACACCATCAATCATACACTTTATTTCACCTCCAAGACTCATAAGAATAACAATTAGCAATACCAGGAAGGAAAAGAGAAGAATCAAGAAGTCCATTCATATGACAGAGAGTAAGGAGAGAGGGGAAGAACATAAATATTTATTATCTACTCAAACTGGTTAGTGTTCTTTTCTCAGTAGTCCTACAAAGAAAAAAATAACATATTCTCAGTAATCCAAATGTTCAGAACTATTTTAGAAAGAATAATCGAAATTCATTTCTCTTTCTTTTTATTTCACTCTGTTAGATGATTATAGATCATGAAGTATGATCTAAAATATCATGAAATATAATTCAAAATATCATGAAACACAATCCAAAATATCTTCAAATATCTTGAAATATGATTCTAATATCATGAAATATGATCCGAAATATGATGAAGAATAATCTAAATCTACCAACCTAAATCATCATGGACAGTATAAATTTCATAACAAAATAAAATGGCATATTAAGGTCTACTATGTTTGGCGGCGCCTACACCCAACTCTACTACAAGAGTTAGGTAGCTTACATACTAGGAGACCATCAGATACAGAAGGATGCTATAACATAATACATATATAGCAATAGAAAACTCTACACTCTACTGTTTGTTTTCTTCTTGGAAAAGGAAAGAAACTACCAAATCTTTACACAAACCATACTCATCATGCTTTAAAAAGACAAAAGAATGGTACATCAAGTAAACAGAGTTTGATTGCAGAAAAAGCCTAGATAGTTCTAGAGTAGTCCTAAGGACAAGTCTCTTCCAAGCCAACTGCATCAATATAAAGACCCTGGAACATCTGTTATACTAAAACTGGATACTCACAAGCAGCAGATGATTGAAAGAAACACAGCCATGTGGCCAGAGATGAAAAACTAAAATCAAATTTCAAACACAAAACTCTACAAGTTTCAATCTTTCTTCTACATAAATCAATGCCCATGTTTCTCCTACAAATTCATGTCAAAATCAATCCCTGTAAGCCCAAATTCAGCTCATATCTAATCAATACTTGCAACCAAATTCAAGCCCTACATATACTAACATCCCAACTCTGCAAAACTTGAAATTTGGTTCAAAATCTGATGACTACCTGCAAACTTCTACTTTTCTCAACTCTGGAGACTTGAGTAGATCAGAGCATGTGGGTATTAGCCAAAAGTGGTCAATTTCACTCCTGCAGCTGCCTCCCCCTGTGGATACTCTGTATGAAGAAACCCAAACAATCTCAATTCTCTGGATTCTCTATATGAAGAAACCCAAACAATCTCAATCCTAACTTGTCAACAGGAAAGACCTGGTCAACAATACAGTAGAGGCTTTCAGACCTTTTATGGAAAAAAATAAGGCTTAGCCCAAAAGACTACAAGATCAGCACATCAGGGTATCTATTTATTCATTCCCTGACATGCACTGCCACAACAAATCCACACAAGTCTACTTAAGATTTCATACTCCAGGCCATATTCATATTCCTCTGCCAGAAGAATCTCCTAGATTTAGTCAAAGCAAGCATAAAGTAGAGGAGGTCTAACTCTGGGCTGTAATTAAAACCTCTACAAAAAAACTCTTAAAAAGAAAGTTGAGAAACAAGGTCAAATGCAAACCACATCATTACTGCCTAGTTTATTAAATCCATGGATTCATAACCACCGAGCACCAGCTGGCATAAAAATTGGATCTTTTACATAGTTTTGACCGCAGGCATGAAAAAGATAAGCATGTGAAAAAGGCAAAGTTTCAGCAGCTTCCAGCAGCTTCCAGGTCAAATGCAAAACTCAAAAAAAAACCCAATTTCATTCAAAAATGAAAATAATGTTGTGAAGTATGATGTAGATAAGCTTGAGAAGTGTGAAGGAGAAGGGAAGTTTTTTTGTTTAATATATAGTGTGATGAATGATGTGATTTAATATATTTTGTAAGACGATGCGATTCTGCGGAAGACGCGGCTGAAATTCGCCTCATCTTTTGAAAGAATGATTTGGGAGGAAATGAAGAAATTGAGAGATGAAAAATGATGCACGTGAGCACATGACGATGGGAGAATCGGACGCCTACGAATTCGTGAAGGCTCGTCTTTCCACGTGCCATCGACATTAATCAAATCTGATTCGCCTGCATCTCGCTTACACTTGGTAAAACCCTAATTATTATCCATGCAAATCATTTAGCCGTGTTATTTAAGGGTTGATAAATGCTGAGCACTTGAAGTTGTGGAAATCAGTGGAGATGTCAGAATGATTTGTCTTACCGGCCGTTCACTCCACGGTGCTCTGTCGTGGGCTAACTATATAACCTATTTTCTTCCATTAAAGAAATCTTTTCTATGATGTCTAATCAATGTTAAGAGATTTCTACAATCCATAATATCAAGATCTAGCATGTTTCTAGATTCAATTATGTGTAAGATTTTAGCATCGACGTTCGGGTCATATTTTGTGATCTATCGGGAATTTATGTTAAGGCTCTGTGATTCATCTGGAACTTGATGTTATGGCTCTCTTTGTCCTCGTGATGGATCAAACAGTGCGATGAGATGCGGGATATGTTGATGCTAAAATCTTACACATAGTTTTCTCTCATCCCAATGATAGATCACATAGTGTGATTCGAAATATTGATGCTAAAATCTCACACAATGTAATACAGAAACTAATATGTCTTGATCTATAATTAGTTTTCTTGTGTCTAATAGTTTTTCATTCCTCTACTGAGGTTGGTGAGTGACTAAGTAGTTTTGTAGGTTAAATCATATAAGTTGACTAAACTTGTTCAAAATAGTAATGATGTATTGTGGTTTTCTAATGTATAGTAATTTGTATATATTTTAATGTCAGTATTGGTATGTGTGATGGTTAAGTTGTGTTGTTGTTGTTCCTTGCCATCAAAGTCTCAACCTACTAGGGTGTTCTTGTTGAATTCTTATATTGGGATGAGTTCCTCATTTCTGTGACCTCATTGGTTCATACCTTTATTTAAAAAGCTTGTATATATTTTATAAAATGTTATTATATTGAATGTTTAAGTATTACAAGAATTTTAATATGACAGTTAATGCAGTTTTTGGGGTCTAATAGTTTTCCATTCCTCTAGTAAGATTGGTGAGGGAGTGAGTAGTTTGTAGGTTAAACATATAAGTTGATTGTAAACTTGTTCAAAATAGTAATGATGCATTGTATTTTTTAATATATAGTAATTTATATATATTTTAATGTCACTATTGGCATGTATGGTGTGACGATTAAGTTGTGTTGTTTTTTTTTCCATCAAAGTCTGAACTCACTTAAGTGTTCTTGTTGAATTCATATATTGGGATGAGTCCCTCATTTGTAACACCACTATCTATAGTATTAGTAGGTATATCTTAAATATTTTGGGATTTTAAGGTTTTACTTTATTTACATTATTTTTATGACATGTTTTTATTTACTTTAGAGTTATGACACTAGTGCCTTATGTGCATTATAGAAGTTATATTAGTATAATTAGTCATTATTAAATCAAATGTCTTTCATTAATTTACATTTTATAATACTATTAGAGATATTGTACATGGTGTGACATGATAGCATGTGAACAATACAAAAAATATCAAGCTATCACGATAGGGTTGCGACAAAAGACTTGTGTTTACTTTTTCACTATGTAACCTTTGCATGTTGGTGCTTGCAAAGGAAGACTCTAGATTTTAACTTTTAAATTGTGCTGTGATTTTGTCAATTATTTTTGTAGTAGTTTGTTTGTTTTTTATTTTCTCTGGGCTTTGGTCTTAGGAATCTACATATGAAAGGATTTAGAAGGCCCCCAAAAGGCCCTTGCCCTTTTATTTTAAGGATGTTGCTCGAGTTTATTTAAAATCAGATTTCTTTGTGATTTTAGTGCCCCTTGTATTGGCATGGTATGGGCTGACGATAAAGTTGTGTTGTTGTTTTTCTTTCCATCACAGTCTGCACCCACTTAAAAGTTCTTGTTGAATTCATATATTGGGATGAGTCCCTCATTTGTAACACCACTGTCTATAGATTTTTTTTAAAGAAAAAATTGTATCTAGATGAACTCTCAAAATTAGGGATAAAAAGAAATTTGGAGAAAATAAAGGTTAAATATTAATTGAATATATGGTCATTTTCACTTTAGAATCTCACATTTTCATTTCTTGTTAATGGAAGTCCCATCATAGAGTACAAGGGGTCTAGGAAGCACCTTTCATTATATTATTGTTCAAGATTTATTAGGATTCAAGTATAATTCTAGTATCATTTTCCTTCATGAAACTAAACTGTGTCAAATAAGTCAACTACTTCTTCCATGATTTGGAGAAAATGTCAAAGTATAAGAGCTAAGGGCTTCGTAGGAGACTTATATTGTCTATGTGACCTTCATCAAATTACACCTTTAATTTTATAATGAAAAAAATATTTATCTTTGGCAGTTGCTTATTTTTATTTAGGTAATCGTATTTTATTATTAAATATTTATGCTCCTAGGACATACTTTTAAGGTAATGAATTTTGTGGATGCATATTCAATTATCTATTCATTGTTTTCTTTTTTTCCCTTAGATCTTGGTTGGGGATTTTATTGTCACTCTCTTGATGAGAAACTTGGGATTTTGAGTTAAGAACACCCTTCTTCGACTCTTTTCAAGGACAATATGTATTCAATAAATATTTTTTCTGCTAAACCAAATGGTGGTCTCTTCACTTGGAATAATACAGGATGTAGTTATGCTTAAAATCTAAATGAGTAGATTGGTGTTTAGTTTCTAATTATTGGATTGAGTATAATTAGATTTCTTATTCTCTTTTTTTTCATGGGAGGACTTAGATCACTAGCTTATAGATCTATATTCATTTAATTTCTCTATCATAAAGAAGCTCCTATCAGTTTTAAGTTAATGTGTCTTTGTGATCAAAACTCAACATGAGAATATGGATTATGATGGCTGGAGAGTAAGCCCCCCTTTTACACTACTATGTAATTATTTTTTAGAAGGATTCAATTTGTTAAGTTAAATATATTTACATCGTGGAATTAGTTTAGTTTTAAAAGTATTACTTTGTAAAAGAAATAGGTTCAAAAAACATTGAGTGATATTACTATTCATATAGAAAATTTTAAATACTAGGTTCAAAGTCTTTTGGAAGAGTCCTCTATATCTAATTAACTTCATGAATGAGAACTTAAAAAGGATATTTTTTAATGAGAAACAATTAAATTTTGTCTATTGACCTTTATCAAATTATAAATTTAATTGTATAATATGAGATTTTTTTTTAAATCTTTGGTGGTTACTTATTTTGGTTCAAATAATTATATTTTATTATCCAAAATTTATGCTCTTACATATTTATAAGGTAAGGTATTTTGTGTTAACATATTCAATTTATTCATTCCTTATTTTAGTTTTCCCCTTGGATCTTTGTTGAGGACTTTACTACCGCTCTTAATCTTGATGAGAAACTTAGGATTTTGAGTTAACAACACCCTTGTTCAACTTTTTTCAAGGATAACATGTATTTTATTAATCTTAATGGTGCTAAAAAACATGGTGCTCTCTTCACTTAGAATAATACAAGATTTAATTATGCTTTGAATGTAAATGACTAGAACTTTTTAAGTTTCTAATTGTTGGATTAGAGGCAATTAGATTTCTTATTCTAAAACAAATCATGGAAGATTTAGATAACTAGCTTGTAAATCTATCTTCATCAAATTTCTCTATCCTAAAGAAACCCCTATTCAATTTTAAGTTAATGTGTTCTTGTGATCAAGCTCTATATGAGAATATGGAGTATGATGGTTGGCAAGAAAGCCCCCTTTTGCACTACTATGTATTTATTTTTTAGAAGGATTCAATTTGTTAAATTATATATTAAATAATAGAATTAGTTTAGTTTCAATGATACTACTTTGTATAAGAAATAGATTCAAAACATATTGAACAATATTACTATTCATATAAATTATTTTACATTACTAGGAACAATATTTGGAGGGGTACTCTTTATCTTAATAACTTCATGAATAAGAACTTAGCAATGATATTTTCTAATTTCAAAAATTAAATTTTATATTTTTAACAATTAAAATTATGTCCAACTATTTGTTTAATTATAAACATAAACTATATTAAGAGGTCTACATTTCATTAGTTTAAAAACTAAATTAAGAGGTATATATTTTATTATTTTATAAACTAGAATAGGAGGTCTTTATTTCATTTTTTATGTTACTTTTTAATTTAAAGCCTATATTTCAATTTTGGGTGGTCCAAGTTGAAAAATTACATTTATGTTGTTGATTTCCTTTATAAAAGTGTGACACGATTATAACCTTTCACTCTAAAGTCTAAGGATAATTGCTTAGTTGTGTTGAATTGTTGTTTAACACAAATTTTAATTGAAATGTTATTTATATTTTCTCACATTTTTTTGAATCCATTTGATCCTACACTCTCTAGTGTTTTTCGCTTGGGTTTAATACTTCTAACATTATTCTTTCAAAATATGATATTTTTATTATTTGTTTTTCATTTCACATATGATTAACATTTGGATCCACCTTCACTTTTGATTTATAGTTATATTTTGATAAGGATTTTGGTTTTTTTTTACCATCTCTATGAACCTGCCCTCCTAATCTCTAATTATACTTAATTGCACTAGAACTTGCATGTCATGACTTCTCAATCCCTAACCTTGACGTATGTACATTCATATATTAAGTGTTAGAGTAATAGTTCATTTGTCCTTATAATTAAATCTATCTGGTTTAATTATTAAAGTACACTATTATTCTTTTTCACTTAAGCTTGTCATTTAGGTGCATAATAATTAATATGTCTATTAATTATTAAATGCACAAACCTAGCTTTCTTCGGCTTTAGGGTTTCTCACCTTATAAGCCGCTTTTTGTAATTATTGTAATTCATTCTTTTGGAAATAACATTTTTGCTCTCACTCCGCTGAGATTTTTCAAACCCTAGCTTCTCTCTCACAGGTTTCATTTCAGCTCTAGGTATTTTGCATGTAGGTGTTCTTGGCGTTCTGTGGATTTGTGTTTCTCAAATCCTACATGGTATCAGAGCCACCCTGTCGCTGCCTAGGTTGAAGATTTTTGAAGCCTCGATTCGAAGACGACAGCCATAGCTTTTTTGAGGTTTTTCTGTCACTTTGAAGGAGGCACGATCTTCTGGAGTAGATTTAGCCGAAATAGACTCCACCATTGCATTCAGGAGGCCCGGGAGAGTCGAAAAACATATAAAGTTTGACTATTTTGGCCTCCGTGACCACAGGGAAAAATTTTGAGCCTACGAGGGTCGTACGGCTCAAAAATCGAGGCAATACGCGAAAAAAATTTAAAAAAAATGCTTTTTCCAAGCGCAAGCGGGCACTTCCAGCGCACGCCGCCACCGTGCCGCCCGCGCTCAGCCCACGCATAGCTGCTAGGTAGCGCGCCAGTAGCGCACCTCCGCTGCGCCGCCGGGGCCAGCCGCCGCCTCCTCCCCGCCCGGCCGCCACCTGCGCCCGGCCCACCCGCCACCGCCTCTCCGCCAGGTCGCCACCTCTACCAGGGCCGCCGCCCAGCTAGCCTCCCTTATAGAGTGTTGACGTCATACGTGACGTCAGCAACCGGAATTTTTTTCCGGCCAGTTTTCCATTTTTCCCGGCAAACTTTTTTTTTTCCGGCCATTTGGTGACAGGCGTCAATTTTTTTTCCGTCTCTGTGTTTTTCCAGAGTGTGGTTTTTCGGAGGGGCACTTGGTTTTTTGGCCATATCTTGGGCATACGGTGTCCGTTTTTTAAAAATGAAATATCGTCGGAAAGGTGTTTCCGAGATGGACGCAATGATGCTAGTTTTGTTTACTGATTTGGCCATTTGAGCTCCTATTTTTAGTGTTGAAGTAGAGGCTTTTTTTTCCCTTCTACTCTGCATCCAGTGTTCAGGTTTTTCTCTAGTTTTCTTTGTGCTTTCAGTTATTGGTTCTTTGCTGTACGGGGGTTAGAATCATACATTGTGAGGGGGTTTTGTTTCTTTCTATTATTTACTTTCAAAACTCGACCCTTCTACTCTGATCTTATTCTTCTCTCAATGTCAGACCCCTCTGTGGCCCGGCTGACACCACATAACTATCACACATGGAAGCCACACATGACCAGACTCCTCATGTCACAAGGTTTATGGTCCTGCATGGATGCGGCTCAGCCAGTTCTTTAGAGGCCTTATGAGGCGCTTATGCACAGAAATAGGATGGATGAGGCAATGGGCCTCATTTCCATGAACATTTCAGATGGGTTGTTGTTCCACCTGGATGGTCTGACTACACCCAGGGATATGTGGGACAAGTTCTCCACCTTGTTTGGCACCATGGATCAGTTCAGGATTCTCCAGATAGATGTAGAGTTCACCTCCTTGGCATCTGACTCATTCACCAGCATTGAGGACTTCCTGATGAAGTTCAAGTCCCTTCAATCTATTTTACAGGTTGCCAGAAACACGAAGTCAAATGATGAGTGTATCTTCCTGATACTCTCCAAGCTTCGTGGTCCTTATCAGATCTTCACTTCTACCTTCTACTCCACTATGGATGCACTGGGTGCACGACATGTTATGCCCTCTTTTGAGACCTTCTG